>CM053790.1:234539953-235139953 GCA_028749045.1 Cupressus sempervirens | reverse complement strand
GCGTCTTTATTAATTTTTATAACTTAGAAGATTTCAAAAATGTGGATTCTTTTTATGCCTCAAAAGATGATTATTTGATCTATGGAATTCAAGATTGGATTTGTTGTTTTAATCATGCATTCATAAAAAAAAAAAACTTGATTTTAATCCATGGCACTCAAGAGTGATTTTAGCAACATGAATTCAAAGACAAGTAATTAAACATTCAAGTTTTTTCCTTTGAGAATTCAAGATTGAGATTTTGTGTGTTATTTTAAGAACTTTGAAGTGCTTTGTTTTAACCTTAGATCATTCAAGATTGTTTTGGACTCAAAAGTGAAAATGACTCTTTGGACTTTGGTTTTCATTCAAGATTTTGTGTTCTAGTTTGCATATTTTAAGCCCAAAAATGATATTCCTAGATTGTTTTGATGCATGAAAAACCTAAGAAACATTCAAGATTTTGCAACAAGACATTTGTTTGGAACAAATAACAAAGCTTTTAGGACAATTTTTGGCAACCATTTAGGACTCTTAGTTTTCATGAGATTTTTAAAAGAACTTTAAAATATTTGCAAATGAGGTTCATTTTATCCTTGATTGATGCTTTGAGTTTGATTTAGATTTTAGTGTGCACTTAGTGTTGATTTTGAACCTTTTGAAATGGAAACTTGAAGTTCTTTTTAAATTTCCAAAAATGAAGTGTTCCTGACTTTGCATGAATGCATCTAAAACCTTGATGTTGCAAGGATGCAAATGATTGGATTGGTTTAGTTTCACTTGTTAAAAGGATTTTTTTTTTTTTTTGGACATTTTTACTTTTTAATGGATTTAAGTATGATTTAGAGGTTCATTTTAAGCACTAAAAAGAAGTGTGTATGATTTTGCTTCCTTCAAAAAAAGATTTAAAAAATGGCCAAGATCTCCCACAAGAAGAAGAAGAAGAAGTAGATGGAATAAGAAGAATATAGACAAGAAGAGGAAGAAGAATTCCAAGTGCTTTGTCCACCTATAAGCTTGAAAAATCTACAAACACTATGAGATAGATTATGAGTTCCTTTGTCTTTTTCATGCTCATGTGGACCTACAAAACCAATTTATACAATCCTACCAATCACAAAAACAAACAAAATTAGCCAAAATTAGCAAATGACATACAAAACTTGACTAAAAAAGCTAATGAAGATGACCCATGCGGGGTCCCACCGGGCGTGCCAAAATGTGTATGAGCAATGTTAGTATGCTAATAGAAACCAAATTCAAATAAAGCTTCTACAAACTAAACAAAATTCATAAACATCAAGATAGACTAAGATGAGCTCTCAATTGAGAATATGAGCCATTAATAGGCTCTCTCAATGAGAAGCTCTCTCGTTGAGTGGCTTTGTCTAAATAGATAGGATGTATGCTCAATCTTATGCTTCAAAAAGGGCTTCAAATGGAGTTGGAATTTGGGTGTGAGTGTATGGTTTTGATGTAAAATGGCTTCTCAAAATGGCATTATGACTTTATTTCATGGATTGTGTTTGAAATGGCTTGGGAGGGGATTCAATTTATAGGCTAAGGGCTTGAGAGATGGAGGGCTAAGATGGAAGGAAAGATGAAAGCTTAAGGAGGGCTAGGATGCACTCAAAAGGGAGCACATGGATTGTGCTTGTTTAGCACCAATCAGGGAGTGACACATGTCACAAGGTGAGTGGATGGAGGAAAGGGGAAGGATGAGTCAACAAAGGAGGCTCAAAGGATAATATCTTCATAAAGACCCTTCATTATGGCTTGTAAGAGCTTGTAAGAGTCTTTATGGCTTTTGTAAGAGCATTCATTGTTGGGTGGTTGGGATATTTTGGAGGGAGTTGAGATTGTTGACTTTCCTTGGCTTAGGAAAGTCTTAAGCTTGTTTAGGGAATGTGACAACATTAGGGGGTGGATTAGGCTTGGGTTTAGGATTAGATTAGGGATGTTAGAGATTTTCAAGTGGATGGCATTCATGAGGGTGGGTGAGTTAGTGACTAAGCTTAGTTAGTATGGGTGGATGGGGTGGATTAGGCTAAAAAGGGGATTTAGGATAGGTTAGGGGTTATTAGATTTGAGGGTTTTATTTATCAAATAGGTTTATTTAATAAATGGGGATTTTAGATTTAGATAGAAGAATAGGATTTCATTGATAAATAATAGGTTATTTGATTTATCAATTAGGACTATAGATGATTAATTAAATTAATCAGCTAGGGGATGGCAAAGGATTAATTAAATAGAAATTTAATTAATGATGCCTTTAGAGATAACTAAATAGGATTACCAAAGCAATGTAATCAAATTTAGGTGTCTACAATATTTGTATATAAATGTTATTTGTATCTTGTTAAGCCTAACATCTAGGACTTGGTTGTTAGGGGCACAATGCACCCCTGATTGGGAACTATTTTGGGTCTCCTTTTTGAGTCCTTTATCTGGGTACATTAGAGGTGTTAATACTTGGGTAGGTCGGCTTGCACAAGTTAGTCAATACTAAGATCTATATAAAGCCTTCCTTTTGCTTCATTTCTCATATCTTTATTCATATCAAGAAATCACTCTAGTGCTTAAGCTCTCAGGCTCTCAAGTGTTCAAGTTTAAAGCCTTCAAGTCTTCAAGTATCCATTCAAGAATTCCTTTTGTTGCAGATCGATGATTCAAGCATTCAATTAATTGAAGGAGTTTATCTTCAAGATCATCTTCAATATGTTCAAGATCCTTTGTTACATTTTCTACACCCCTTAATTTTCATCTTCTTGATCCACATCAATCAATTCGAGAGATCTGACTATTGTAAGTTGAACTCATACATTTAATTTACATTCATGTTATTTCAATTATTTTATTCAAAGACAATTCATAAACTAGGTCTAACCGAGGTATCCCCCCCCATCAACAAAAAAAAACCTTTTTTATTTAAAGTTGTGGATATCAAATCGATGAAAAGGTTGCAAATATGAGTACCCTTTTTAACTTTCTTCAAAACTGTGAAATAAAAATCAGTATTGCACACAGTCAATCAGGGGTGCATTGCACCCTTGATGCATCATTTTTTCCCTAAAGATCCAATCATCCTTGATAGATTGCCAAAATATTTCTAGGTTTTGTCTGTTGCATAGTTTCAAGTCTAGATCTAATTATTTCCATTCATTCTCATTAGAACAACAAGGAAAAAATAGATTCTAGGGTAAAAGCATAGATCTGTGTCACCGTTTGGGATACCAAAACCTATTTTGGTCAAATCTCTTTTCTCTATCAAAACTCTTTTTTTTTTTCAAAAACTAAAAATACCCATTTATAGATCTCAGATTCAATATCATCATTCTATAAATTTTTGAGTGTTTTGATTAGTTGTAATATGTTATAATCTAAAAATATTATAAGTCGATATTTCAACATTTCAGAAGATGCTCCCACAAAAAAGGAAAAAAAATAGTAAATCATATCAAAAAAATAAAAAAATCATATTTATCTCTAGAGGAGAGAATCCTCTTCACCAATATGTAATTTTTTTTCAAGAAGGTATAAATTTGATATGAAAGTTTTGATGGGAGGAAAAAACTATTGGATTTTGATAAGGTCAAACTGGAGTACTTATAACAAAGAAAATATACATAAAAAAGAATTATTTCTTTTTTTATTCCCTAGCTATATATGTCATCTATAAGATATTTTCAAATCAGAACAAAAAAAGATGATTTGCATATACTTGTTTGATGGGAACTACACCCTATATTTTTCACAGTTAAAAAGGGACTTCAAAATAAAATAAAATGAACAAATTCTTACTCAAAAAAATTATAAAAATTATAGGCATAAAATTCATCCAATTCTACACATTTCATCTGTTTACATCATCTTCATATTATAAACACAAATACTATTTTTTTGTCATTAATGTTGAACTGTCACATTCTGATATCCCATTTCTTTATAAAATGTGACACATGTTTGTGCTTTTACACTCTAAAGGTGTGTTTTTTACCTTTTTCTTTTCAGCACATTTACTTATATCTAACTCTAGGTTCTTGCATTATCTAGGGGTTTCAAGGATTTGTATATCTTTTCCCTATTCTTTCTAGACCTAGCTTACATTAGTGTTCCTTACATGTTTGGGTAAGCACTAATCTTTCAAGACCTAGTTTTTTAGAATTGGCATTAAAAGGATCCATCTCCTTGACTTCCCTCTCTCTATATGCATATGTATGTGTAGGCTATGTGATAAGCTTAGGATTTTATCCTTCACTCACATTTCCTACCACATATCTTTTAAAGTTTAGTTTTAAGTTATTAATCAGGGGAAGTTTCCGCTTAATTAGAGATTTACTCTTTCCCTAGGTTCACCCATAGCCTAAGAGTGTTTCCATGTTCCAATAGAATAGCTAAAATTATATCTCCCTTTTGGAACAATCTTGGTTGGCAAAAATTCTTGACACATCTGGTGGGACATGAAAGGTTTTATAATTCATTCTGAGATACATATTTGTACTATTGTTTTGGTGTGAACAACAAGTATTCAGGATTTCAAAAAGTATTTTTTGAGAACCTGGCGACTCTACATATTGTTGGTTTTGTAGATTCAATATTTTTAGAAAGTTTGGATTTTCAATGGCTCATCAATAGCCAAGGAATCTACCTTTTGTTTCATCAAATCAAGGTTGCCTATTGAATATTTAGTAGCATCATGATATATCGAGAGTAAACCTTAAGAGCTTACCTCATTTCACAAGCTAGGATCAAGTTTCAATGGTTGAGCATGTCATAGATGCGAATTTATTATGTGGGATACATCACACATCCATATGTCACATTGAAACTATTAGCAATATCATTAAAAAGGTAAAGCTCTTGATTGGTTTAGAGGTTTAGCTATCAATTCAATACCTGCATGGGATAAATTGTGGGACCAACTGAATCATCAAATTGAGGAGAAATCTGATCAATTGTCATTAGTTAAGAATTTGACTACTGTTAAGCAAGATGATCATGATTTGATGGCACATTTAAATCATTGATTCAAAAGAACACGAAACCATTTTCCTATTTCTATGAGATCATTAAGTGCTTATGCATTCTTGTTTTTTTGAAGGTATCAAATAGTAACATTTTAGTGATGATTCAATATATGGGAGGTAGTAATTTACCAATAATGTTTCACATAGCCATAATAACAAAGAATCTCTTGGTACAAACTAGTAAGATTGCATTGAGGTCCATAATGCCTTACATTACAAAAATCTATCCAAGTCTACAATTTTTTTTGCTTGTTACAATGCATAAAATGCCTTTACAAGAGCTCCAAGATCAAAATCAATAGAAAAATTAGGCTATGATAAAGACCTTATCGACCTACGGTAGTAAGGTTATGAATCTAGAAAGACAACAAGGACAAGGTAATTTTCCAAATAAAGTTATTCATCAACAAAATATTCCTAGTTATCAAACTTGTAATCAAGTTTAGAATAGAGGTTTTAATCAAAGATTAATTTAACCTCATAATCCTATTTCTCCAAATATGTCAAGATAGTTCGTACTTGAGTTTAATTATATAATGCATGAGGAAGGTTTCATTGTTCAAATCTAGTAAAATAACACAAGAATAAACCTTTGTACTTCAAGAGTAGTTGTGTTAGCCTTGATGACAGATTCATGATTTCAATGTAAGAGGTGAATAGACAAGATGAAATAACACAACCACTTCTTGCAAACTGGGCTCCTAAAGTCAACATTCCAATCATTTTTCAAAGTAGGCCTTCTAAGTCATCTTTTAATGAAATTTCAAATTATATGTATTCCATGTTACTACAAGAGTCCACACAAGAGCAACCTAACAAGTTTGTTCTTCCTAATTGCGATGAGCCTATTATTGAGCAAGTGTTTCCATAGGTAAAATTGATGACATACAATGACACAAGTAAGGTAAGGTAGGAGTTAAGGTGGAATAACCCAACTTAAAACCAAACACCCCTACTCAGAGTTACACATAAAAGCTTAAATAAAATACACAACAAGAAACAAGAGGCCATCTATAACAATTAATAGTTCTAATTATTTCACTTCACATATAAATAAAACATGCTCGACTGTGAGGACTTCCAATTTGTAGACTGATACAAAGAAATATTATGAAATAAAAATCCAAATTCACATCTCTATCTCTTTCTCTCTAAGTTTCCTTCCTTCCTACATCTAAACAAGCTTCTTACATAGCCAACTATGCCAAAAGTCAGCTACTCAATCATTTAATTACATTATAGGTCTAGTGTTGGAAGAGTAAACCTAAAACTCAAAAAAAAAGATAAAAAAATATCACACTGTTAAGGGTAGGTCTACACGGGAGTTAAGATTCATCTCTTAACTACACAAGATGCCACATCATCATTGAAAATTGTGCAAGTAGGAAAACCTTGCCTCATTGAATGAAAACTCCACAAAATAGAGACCACAAAGAATAATATAGAACTTGAATAATATAAGACATCAGGACACATGCACTTAGGAAAAGGATCTAGGGTAGGTCATCAAAATGATACTGATTGCACATAACTAGAGATCAAAAGAAACAATAGCTACTTTGTGAAAAAAAGACTTGTATAGAAAATAAGAAATATTTTTGGTTGATGCAACGAATCTCATCCATCATGAATATATGATCTAAGGATACATTATAAAAAGAAAGAGTTTTACTCCATTTTTCTTTACAATATGCCTCCCAACCATACATGCTAGGTCACATCATCAGGCTAGTTGACAATGTGGTTCACTATGAGTTTTCAATTTTTTAGTGTGATAGTTTTAGTTTTTGATTGGAAGGTTTCAAATTTTTGAGTTTTTTGAGTTAGGGGTCAAATCTATACCCAATGTATTGCAAAAGGAAAACTAGTCTATCCATCTAGTAGGGAAAAACCCCTCAAATGTCAAAAAAATGTTACAAATTATAACAATTCGTTAAAATTGCAAGCCCACAAAACTACATTACTAATGAAGATATATTGGTACAATTCAAAATTTTCAATTCTTAAAAAAATGTCAAGTGTTGTGTTTTATTTTGAACCATAAAAGTGTGAAGATGACAAAAGTACAAGTGTTGAAAAAAATCATATTTCAATTCATTTATGAAAGAGTATCTCATTAACATTTATTATGGAAAAGATGTACATTAAAATGAAAAATATAAAACTAAGAAATATCTTTCTTTTGTATTTACAAAATAAAGTACAAGTACTTTTACAATGATATATTCTCATGATACAAATAGAGAATCGGATGCAAGTATTGCGATAAGCTCTTTAAATAATGCAATTGAAAAATATGAACGCATAGAGGTCAACTGGTAAAGAAGGGAGGTAAGGCTTTCCATTGCCTATTAATGGAAGAATGTGTTGTTGATTTGGATAAGCTGGATCTTTGAACATCCTTGTCCTTGTGTCATCATGGACATGTACCTCCAAGGTGATATAAAATGGTGTTAGTTTAGAAATAAATGTGCAATGAACAAGTCATAACTCCTCTCTCAAAGTCTCACTACCATACATGCATACTATCAATTACATATTTAGAGGCTATAATTAGTCTCACATGTTTCAACAATGGGCAACATGCTCATTATTCAAAAAATCAAAGGAGAGGGAAAGAAGAAAACAACATGTTTTTTTTTTCTAATATTTTGGTTTCATGTGCAGGTACATATAATGATCTTTCAAGTATGTATACAATACCATTATTAGATTTTCTAGATATAAAATACCAAAGAGGACAATAAGGAAAACATACAAATATCAAGTAGAGAATTTACAACATTAAGATCTTCAAGGAAAATATGGTAGTGTTAATCAATATGATCAAACTATTATCAAGGAGTGTTTAAAGTTCATTAAGAGAATAACATAAGGTTGGTTCCCCTTTTTAGGAAATTTAGTTTCCATTACCAAAAAAGAGGGGCCATTGGCATATGTTAGAGGTTTTTATGTTTCTCCATCTAGTAATGTAAATTCAAAAAATTTCAAAAGCACAGGTCTTGTGAAGTGTCCATAGTAAATAAATATTCAAAACAACCTCAAGAAAGTAAAGGTAGCCTCATGAATCATCTATTATTATTAAAAATAATGAAAGGGGTAATAACTTACTATAATGAAACCTAGCAACACAACTGCAAGATGTATTTACAAAGCATGGTCATCACCTCAAAATGCTGCTTTTAGAGCTTTTATTTGAATTTCAAAGAAAATCCTTTGATAAAATCTTCGGTTACAACAACTATACAAAAATAAGGACTATGTTTAAGTAGAAATAACAAATTCAAAATTAGAAAAGACCCTCATCTTACAAAGAGTTATAATATGATTAATTAATGCTTATAAAGTTTCAATGTATAGGTTCCATAAAGAATCGTACATACCATGGCATCTGATGTTAAAATTCCTTTACAAAGGCGTTATTGTTTTTGTAAAGAAATCACAACAAAAAGAACATTGTTCAATTACATAGTGAATGGAAGGTCAAAAAGATAATGAAAGATGGGGGTTGATATAGTATTATAAAGTTCAAATATTCATTTAAATAAAGAAGAATGCCACATGAATGGATTTGGATCAATAAATTACAAATATATGACCATTCTACAAAAAAATAAGTCTACTATAAAATGAAATATCTAATAGGGTTGCTATATATGTGTACACAAATTATAGAGAAAAGATTATCATTTTCCAGGAAGATCTTCATAATATAGACATGATATTTTCAATGAAATTGAAGTCACAAAAAGCCCATAATATTACAAAGGTGAAGCTTTCAGCACAACATGGAACAAAACTAGTTATAATAAAATTTGTAATTTTAGTAAAAATAACAAGAGTTATCAATGTAAGAAGCTTCCACATAGCTAGAAACTCCCTTTGTTCATGGGGGTAGAAGGTAACAATTTTTCTTCAAGTGATGAAAATTAATAGAAACATTCTTTTTAAAAATAGAAAAGAAAAATATTGTGGGTTGTGGCCAACATTGCAATACTATAGGATGTGCATCATCTGCATGGCAGAGATGAACATAGGTAACAAATTTTCATTTTTTATAGAAAACCCATATAACATTTTAAGAGCGATTGTTGGGACTTACAATAAAACTATGCAAGAACTATATCAATTTCTTCAAGGAGTCACTTAAACTCATGTTTAGATACATAGTCTGAACCACACTTTTCATGAATAGAGGAACACAATTTTGTTTTGTGCTAGCACCTGATAAATGAAAATCCATTTTTATCCAAGGAAAATAATGTTATAAGCACACGAGAAAGGAGAAGCATCTAATTCACATAGGTCATAATCAACTTACATCAATAAAAGAAGATTCATCAAAATATAAGTAATACAACAACCAACATCATAGACAATATATTGCTACAAAATTATCATCAAGAGAACTACTTTTCATTTGAAGATAATTTCAAAATGAAAAAGAGAAAAGTAGAATCCCATATTGTGTCCAATAAAATTCTTTTCAAGTCAGTGGTTTTTAACAACAATGGACAATTTAAGGTGAACCCTTGGTCTTGATAAGGTTGTAGAAAATTGTGAGAAAAATAAATCAAGTGAATGAGTAAATTAGAAGCAACACAACATAAGATTGTTTATGTATATTCTTTATATTCAAGGGTGTTGTAATTCTAAAGACACACATTCAATTTAAAGAGGTGCATAAAGTCCATATCATAAATTCAGATCACAATTTTTAAACAGAGTTAAACAAAAAAGAATCAATCTCATCAACCCTTATAGAAGAGTTGAATAAATTAAAAAAAAAAAACAATCTTGCATCCTATTTTCTAGAAACCTAAGGACAAATTTAAAAAATCCACAATTTGGGTTTGGTCTAAAATGGAGTGAATTAGACTTCTCGTAAGCATAATCCCCAAAATATAAATAAGGAAATAAATATCCATATTTTTCTAAAAATGAAAATTTCATGTTTATTAAATGTAAAGGAAACAATTATAGTAATGATATTCTGTAAAGGTTGTTATATCATAAGTCCAATAATAGAGGAGAATTAAGTTTTTGTTGAGAAAATGAAGTGTTTAAAAGTGCCAAATTATAAAATGGTAAAAAAATATTTATCATATTAGTAAATGAAAATAGAGCATATGGCTCATTGAATTTAGCTAAGAAATGAAGTCACAAAAGCAAGCGTGTGCATTCAATAGCCAAATAAAAAAGTTTTTCCAACAAGTAAGTTGAGCCATTATAGCAATCAAAAAAAATATTAAAAAAAGCTAAAGCCATTATTATATTTATGTCAAGTCATTACAACTATGTATAATCAAAGACTTTCATTTTTAAAAACTTTTGAAAGATATAAAGTCTCAATCTCTTGAATAGAAAGCACATGTAAATAACAAAGATCTATGAACTCCAAAGAGAAACCCCCTCTATAAGTTCATCATGAAGAAAAAATTCAGCCTTATTAGTAAGATATTTGCAGAGATAAAGGGAGAAATTAATAAAAAACCCTTGATATTAAACTGTCATGCCCAAAGCAATTGGGGCAAAAACACAACAATGATTTTTTTAAAAAAAAAGTTAATAACCACTATGTTTATCACATACAAAACTGATTATGTTATGGGAAGTTTGAGAAAGGGTAAAAGTGGATTCCTAATTTCATTTCATTAAGATGCAGAGTTGACATCCAAGCATACTGCATGGTTTGAAAAGACAAAAGTCAAGGTGCTACAAGAACACCTAGATCGGGTTACACATTTCAGTTTGATTAAACTCATAGTTAAAGTGTGACATCATATTCAAGATAACATTAGGGATCCAGAGTTCTCAAGTTACATGTTGAATTACAAATTTTTAGTTGAAAAAGGTTAGATTCATAAAATTTCTTTTTCTAATATGCACATGGAACAACACCACAATAATGGCACATTTAGGTTTTTGCCTTACTTGATAGTTTAGTCAACCTTATT
This sequence comes from Cupressus sempervirens, assembly GCA_028749045.1. Classification (NCBI taxonomy): domain Eukaryota; kingdom Viridiplantae; phylum Streptophyta; class Pinopsida; order Cupressales; family Cupressaceae; genus Cupressus; species Cupressus sempervirens. The sequence goes on along the minus strand of CM053790.1, from coordinate 235,128,987 downwards.
GGATCATTTTGCATTCAATTGTTACATTCTTTAAATTTCATAAGATGCATTAGATCATAATTTGATAGTATCCCTTTTTCACTTTACTAGGCCAATCCATTAGAAGAAACTAATTCTACATTTTAAAGGTTAATCTATCATAACATTCTAATACTTAATTCTAGAGACTATCATAACCTATTTGAAATTGATTAAAAACATTAAATACTTAACAATAAACTATTCACAATATCTAACTTATCTTCTAGCATAATCCAACTCATAACACTTCCTGATCCACTAACCATCTCCTAGGTGAAACTCTTGATTAAATTTAAATACATAATGTCCCAATACTATATTCATCACATAAAATTTAAATTCTAATAAAATATTACTAGTGTTAAATTTCTAACAAATCCATTACTTAACTACTAAGAGGATGTTATAAATTAACAACTAATACTAGTTTTGACATTATAGATTTTAGACCCCAATACACATTAATATCCTACCCCACGATTTAATTACAATAAATCACCACTAATATATTACTATAAAGTCTCAATGAACGTAATTAAATTTCACCCCCAAAACTAATCATCAATGATATAACATTGTGAAATTATCTACACACTACCCTTCCCAGCATAATTTAACCCATGCTTATTATTTAATTACTAAAACCAATAAAATATTATTACCTTAACAAAACTTTATCTTATACTAATTAAATAGGCTATCTAATGTTCCTTTATACTAACCCAATTACAAAATATTTAAACACATTACTCCTACTAATATCTACTTAACCCTAAACTTAACTACACCTAAACACACACTTACTAACACCCTACACCTAATCGTGGCCACTTGGCCCACTTTCTTCCTGCTACCCTATGCTTCCTAGCATGCTTTACCAAATGAGGATGTTTCCCAAGGGGATTGTCCATGTCCTTGCCCAACAGTATGCTTGGGAGGGAGTGCATAAGACAAAGAAAGTTGATTAATGACAAGCATTAATGGCAAGGGAGATGGGTGGTGTTTTCAAGATATGCATTGCCCAATTAAACTTTTTTTTTATGTTGACTTGCTTTATGAGCATACCTACACCAATTTTGGAGATAAGAAGGAATGTGGTACACATGACATGGGGTTTGGGGATATACCAATGCATGGGCACAAGTAATGGAAGTAAAGAAGGTACTTGCCAAAAAGGTAAGTTGGAGTAAGAATATGTTTTTCCTTTGAATGCCATTTTTGACTTCTTCGTTGTTTATTTGAAAACTTGCATGGATCTCATGGGACGAGGGTGTGAGGTGGAGGTGGGGCCTATAGTGTCCCATCCCTCTCCAACCTACTTTTTAAAAATTAAATTGTTTATATATATATTTTTAGATATTGGATTCCTCAAACTTTATGTTTCCCCTATCTACTTATCTTTTGGGGTAACACTAATAACGCTAGTGAATTTGGTTTAATATACTAATAAGGGGAATATTAGAAGAATATTCTCTATTGAAAATGGGAATTAAAACTCTTCCCATACATTTTCCAAAGAGAATTTTGTCTCTCTCAATTAGATGAAAATTGTAAATTTTATTTTCTTCTTCAAATCTAGGTGTTCCCATAGGAATCTTAATAGTGACAAAGTGAAATAATATTTTGAAATACTAGTCAAGATAATACTATTACCTAGGAACTATGTTCCTAGTGTTTTACATGGGTTTACAAAACTAATAGGATATCCGTTAAATCTATTAAATCAATAAGGTAAGATACTATGCAATTTATTATATCTAATGTAGATTAACCCAAGGATTATGTTCCCAATTAGATTTGCACTTGAACTCATATTGAAAATTTGAAAAACATAAAATCAAATCCTTTCATTCTTCCATCATTTATACAAGTTACAAGGGAATAATAGTTTCCCCATAATGTAAATCAACATTTAAACAACCATATCTTTTATTCTCATTTAAAGACCATAATTACAATGGAATTGAAGAACTATTGAAACATTATAATAGCTCAATGAAACTTTTCTCATATAAGGAACTATCTTTTTCTATTAGTGAATATGTAAATACAATTCCTTTTCCAATACAAGGATGCAAGATGCAATAAGAATTTAACATAAGGAGAACTCTCCAACAATAGGAAAACTCAAGACCCGCACCAAGAATACATTCCAAGATGTTAGAAACATTAATCTTCCCTTGGATATATTTAATTGGGATATTCCAAGGATCCCTAAATGTAGTTTGTCCTATTGTACACATGTGGAGGACATGTCATTATTTGTCCTTTATTCCACATGTGAGGACAACTCATTTTTATAATTCCTTTATTAAGGAATTTAGTTTATCCTCCTTAAGAGGATTGTGACACTTTGCACACACCTATTATGAATGTGGCATTCATAGAAATGGGAGTTACACATGCGAACACATGCAACTCCTTTCTCATCTCTTTGAAAGAGATGCTCCTCTTTCTTTCTTCTTTACATATCATTTTGATGTTATTGTATTGAGCTATTTTGCTCCAACACACACACACACACTCTCTCTCTCTTCTCTAGGCATTTGCCTTCATTCATAATACTCACAAGGGGTTTTCTTTGCTTTCCACTTATAAATCCTTGTCTCCATTGTTGAACCATCTTGGTGTATGCTCTTGGATTTTGCTTATCTCATGGTAACATTGTTTCACACTTAACTTACTTGGATTGTTTCTCGTTCCTTGCTCTATCTTATCGTTTCTTTCATGGTATCAAAGCTTGGTTACTAATCCTCGTTTTAAGTTTTGTGTTGAAGGTTGCCATTCATTGGAGCACACCTTATTTGGAGACGTTATTGAGAGAAGAAGTTTGTGTTGTGATTGTTTGCTCATTTTAACATCTTTTGTGTGCAGGTTCTATTGTATCATTTTTTTTATCATTGTTTACTAACCCTCTTTGGAAGGCTTGCCACCAAAGGGTTTTTTCAGTTCAAAAAATTTCAAATTTTTTTTTGCTCTTGTTTTAGAAGGCGTGTCGCCAAAACAAGAAGCATTACTTCATAGCACTCATTTATTATAAATTGTGCAATTTAAAAAAATTATTTATATATCTAGATATATATATTTATTAATCTTATTATTTCTCCTTTATTTTATTGAAGGAAATCATAATTTAGTTGTGCTTTAAAAAAAAAAAAACTTAGGTCTTTCAATAGATTAGTTTTAAAATTTTATTTATTTCCTACTCATATTCTTTAAAATTTAATATATTTCATAATTTCTTTTAAATCCTAAGTGTGATTATTCAAACCTTAGTACATACATTAGATTAGTTAAAATATTAAAATTAAAATTCTTTGTCTATTTCACTTTTGAACTTTAAAATATATTTTAATCTTAAACTATATCTATTTTGAAATTTAAATATATATGCATTTATCTATGAGATTTTTTTAGTATCTCTGGTTTCCAATTAGAAACTTACCCTGTCAATTTTCTTTCCAGACGTTGTTTAGCATCTTTCATTTTTTTTCTATCTTATTTGCCTTTTCCCATTCATCTTTTTTACCAGGCTTTGTTCCTGCCTCATCTTCATTCTTTCCATTCTTTCTTGACAAGAGTTTGCTCTGATACTGGATTTAGGATGTTTTTTAGCTTCTAAGGTTTGCAGCACTTGCATGGCCGAGAGAATTTAATTCTATGATTGCATGATTAATTTGCATACTTTTCTTTGAATCCCTAACCTTCTTTCATCGCTTGCCTCCTCCTTCGTTGCTGCTCTAAACCTTCTCTTAAAACTTTTATTCTCTCTTGCCCTTGGTCTCTGTTCCTTAGGCACAGAACAGAGAGCGTGAGCATGGTTTGACCACGCGACCTTCCTTTTGTAGGGGTTGCATCATTTCTTATCATTCCTTATCGGTTCTTTCATCTTCTGGAGGGGCATTGTGGCTGCGGGTTCTTGATTTACTGCCAGTTATTTAATTACTACATTTTTTTTTTCTGCTCTCTCAAGAGCTTTCCTTGCTGGTTGCTACATTGGGTTTCCTATCTACTGCATTTTTTTTTAATTCTCGGACAAACCTGTGGCTCAAGTGAAATGCCCATGCAGATTTGAAATGCCCTATGAAAAAGATGCTTTGTGTTCAATCATTGCTTTTATCATTTTGATTTATACCACAGGTTTAACGTTTAGCAACGTTTATTTTGTCTTTTCTCTTTAGCAACGTTTTATGCATTCGCTTTGGTTATCATAATTGTTAGGATTATAAGTTTTTTAATTAAAACATTTACATAAATTATTGATTATTTATAAGGATCATAAGTTTGGTCCAAAGTTTGGATTTCATTATAATTTCGTCATTTAGGAATTTATTCATTTATCTTTAATTAGTTATAAATTGATTAAGTGCTTCTATAATGAAGTTATAAAATTAATTTATAACTTCAAATATTGACAATTATAACTTTTTTTAATCATTTCAAATTATTAGAAATCCTTATTATAGCTCGTCTAATTTGTTTTTTAAACATAATTATCATTTAATCATTCTAAATTGCCTCTACATTATTCTTTTGTTACAGATTAATAATCATTTCTAACGACTCTGCTTGTAGGGTTCTGTCAATCTATTTCAGCTTAATAATTATTAATCATTCTGTTTCAGCTTAAATCATTATATTCTAACATCTTATTTTGCAAGATTGTATCTTTTATTCAGACACTTAATCATAGTTCTCTTAGCAAGTTTTAATTTAATTAATTCCAGTTAATTTTTTTCAGGTCATATTTCTATTAGGGGGGACATTTTTTATTATAAAAATGTCAACCTTGATTCCAAAAATAAAACTTAATCATTCTAATAATCATTCCTAGAAAACTCACATTTTGTTCATTTTTCGTTTTAAACACCTCTTCAAGATAGCCACTGATCCTTCTGTTGAACTTGGTTCAGTGGCTACTCAAGATGAAAAAGATACTTGGAAACTTAAAAATGAAGAATCTTTAGGTTTAATTGGTATTTCCATTATTCCAAATTTATATTTGTTAATTGCACATTTTTCTAAAGCTCATGATGCCTGGTTAATTTTGCAAACCAAGTATGACAATGGAGATGAATATCGCAAAATACAGTTGTAGGATCAACTTGAAGATCTCAGGTATACAGATTTTAAGACGATGGATGAATTTTTGTTGAAATTTGATTCTATTAAAAGCCAAATTATTGCTTTAGGTGTTCAGTTAAATGACATTCGTTTAATTCATATTATTCTTAAAAAGTGTCTTCCTAGACAGTTTCAATAGTTTATAACTAATGTTCATGCACAACTTGCTATTCCTACATTAACTACTTAGTTAACTTATGTTATTTTTCAAACTTTATTACAACAAGAAGAAGCTAAGCTAATTCAGTTTGGTACCCTTAAATCAACTGAACATGCATTTATGTCTCAAAATTCAAATAATAATAATTTTCGTTCAAATAATAATAATAATAACAAACACTACAATAATAATTCTAATAATTTCAATAATAAATCTCATGTCAAATATAACAATAATAACAATCACCACAACAATAATCATAATAACAATCATAATAATAATAATCAAAGGAATCATTCAAATTCCAAACCTCATTGTTCTTATTGTGGCAAAGATGGTCATGTTGTCAATAACTATTTTAAAAAGAAAAGTGATAAAAAACCTATGAACAATAGTAACCATAATCAAAAATCAAATCATAAAAAAGGTAACTCTAATGGTTCCACTTCTCGTCATGCCTTTACTTGTAGCTTTAATGTGTGTAGACCTTTAGAGTGGATTGTTGACAGTGGTGCATCACAACATGTAACTTCTCATAAAGAAATTTTTGATTCTCTGCAACTTGATATTGTTAACATTCCTATTCAATTAGCTAATAATCAAACCTATAAAGTTGAAGGTTTAGGTGATGTAACTATTCCTAATGGTAAATTGCATGATGTATTGTATGTACCCGATCTGAAAACTAATTTGCTTTCTGTTTCAAAGTTATGTCAGGACTATAAAGTTGAATTCTATAAATATACATGTTATGTCATAGATCCTCAAACTAAACAAGTGATTGCTCATGCTAAAATGGATAATGACAACTTATTTAAATTCCATGAATTTGTTAGTTCACGATATTTTTTACATACTTCCATTGATTTCAATATATGGCATGGAAGACTTGGCCATTTAAATTCGGATTATATTTCTTTAATGCAAAAAAGCAATATGGTTGATGGCTTGCCTCACATTATTCCTTCTAAGATTGCTTGTACTAGTTGTCTAAGTGGTAAAATGCATAAGGAGCCCTTTCCAAGTGGTAAATCATGGCGGGCAACTCATAAGTTGCACCTTGTCCATAGTGACCTTTTAGGCCCCATGGAGAATAACTCCATCCAAAGTTCTCGATATGCACTTACCTTTGTTGATGATTTTTCTGGAAGAACTTTGATCTATTTTTTACATAGCAAGGATGAAGTTCTTGATATATTTATTGAATTTCAGTTATATATTGAAAGGCAATCTAGCTTTAAACTTAAAATTCTCAAAACTAATAATGGAAAGGAATATGTGAATAATGCTTTTCATTCTTATTTGAAATCATGTGGAATTAAACATGAGCTTACTATTCCTTATACACCACAGTAAAATGGTGTGGCGAAAAGAAAGCATCAAACCATTGTTGAAATGGCTAGATGCATGTTGCATGGTAAGAATATGCATTATAAATTTTGGGCTGAAGCCATGTTTTGTGCAACTTATATTCTTAATAGGACTCCTACCAAAGCTCTCAAGGATATTACTCCAGAAGAGGCTTGGTCTAGTAGGAAACTTGATTTACATCATTTGCGGATTTTTGGATCTGTTGCTTATGTTCATGCTCCTAAACAGAAAAGGCATAAATTAGATGCTAAGTCTTCTCCTTATATGTTTGTTGGTTATGATGAAAACACTAAGGGTTATCGTGTTTATGATTCCACTACTAACAAAGTTCAAGTTGTTAGAGATGTTTGCATTGCAGAAAATGGTGTCCATGACTGTTCTACTACACGTGATGCAGAATTCAGTCGCACTAAAATTGTGCTGGTGGAGGACCAACCTCCTTCTCTTAACCCTACTCATCCTCTTAACCCTACAACTCAAGCACCACCTATTACTTCTGCTTCTACTAGTAATGATATTCAAGTAGCTACTAATGATGCTTTTATTGATAATGATTCTTCCTCTAGTGATGATTCTGTTACAACTAAACATAAACCTAAATGGGCTCAAAACTTAATCAATGAAAGTGATGACTACATTTCTAGATTTGGTGGAATTAAACATAGAAGGATTAATTATTGTAATTATGCTTTGATGACTACTATTATAAATTCTAATGATCCTATGTCTTTTTCTCAAGCTAACTCTCAACCTCATTGGCAAAAGGCCATGCAAGAGGAATATGACTCTTTAATTGCTAATCAAACTTGGGACTTAGTCAAGTGTTAGGATAAACCACAGACAGAAATAAAAAAACTACATGCAAATATAACCAATAATAGAAAATAATAGAACACGCAGAAATGAACACAAGGCACCAAGATTTAACGTGGTTCACTCAATCCCTGGGCTACGTCCACCAAACAGCAAGTCTGATCTTATTACAATGCAGTGATTACAACCTGATTACAATCCGTAATCCCTTATAGCTCAATACTGCCGCAAGAACCAATTTTGCATCACAACATAATGAAAAATACCCAACCTTAAGCCCTTTTATACAAGTATTAAACTGCTTTAGGATTATAACATGTTGGCCATATGTTGGCCATAATATGTCGGCTACCATGTCGGCCACGACCCAAAATTTTTTTTGGGGCTATGCCCTGAACCCCACTATTTATGAAGTATGTACAGTACTTTCCTAATCAGTCACCACAATCTAACATCAAGTTACCTCATGGAAAGAATATAGTATCATGTAAATGGTTATACAAAACAAAATTGAATGCTAATAATGAAATTAGTAAATTTAAGGCTAAATTAGTTGCTAGAGATTTTTCTCAAATAGAAGGATCAGATTATAATGAAACTTTTTCTCCTGTTGCTAAAATGCCTACTATCAAATTTGTTCTTGCGTTAGCATCTAAAATGAATTGGCCTGTTCACCAAATGGATGTTAAAAGTGCCTTCTTAAATGGTGATTTACATGAAGAAATCTATATGGATCAACCTCCTGGATTTGTTAAGAAAGGTAGTGAAAATCTGGTTTGCAAATTGAAAAAATCTATTTATGGTCTTAAACAATCACCTAGAGAATGGTAATCTAAAATTAATTCTTTCTTTATTTCTCAAGGCTTTTCTAGAAGTAAGAATGATCCTAATTTGTATATTAAACATACTGAAGATGATATTATCATTGTTATTGTTTATGTGGATGATCTAATTTTCACTTCTAATTTAGATGCTTTGATTTTTGATATTAAGTTTCAACTTAAACAGAAATTTCAAATGACTAATTTAGGTATTTTACATTACTTCTTAGGTATGTAAATTTGCCAAACTCCTAAGGGTATCTGTCTTTCTCAAAGTAAGTATGCTCATGATCTTTTAGAAAAATTTAAGATGAATGATTCTAACCATGTTTCAATTCCATGTGAATTGGGAACTAAATTAATGGCTGATATGAATACTCATTTTGTTGATGAAACCTTGTATAGGCAATTGGTAGGGAGTTTAAATTATTTAACTCTTACTAGACCTAATATTGCTTATAGTGTTGGTTTAGTTTCTAGATTTATTTCTAAACCTCAACAAACTCATTTTAAAGTTGCTAAAAGAATCTTAAGGTGCATTAAAGGAACTATTAACATGGGATTATTCTATGATGCCAATTCTGAATTTATTTTACATGGCTATAATGATTTCGATCTAGGTGGAGATCCCAATGATGGGAAATCCACTTTTGGCTATTGTTTCTTTGTTGGTTCAGGTGCAATTTCTTGGACAAGCAAAAAAGATCACTCTCTTTCCCTTTGGTCAACTAAAGCTGAATACAAAGGTTGTACCAATGCAGCTAAGGAAGCTTTATGGATTAGAAGACTTCTTGAAGATTTGGGTCTACCTCAACAAGCACCTACCCCTCTACATTGTGACAATCAAAGTGCGATTGCCTTGGCAAAGAATCCAATTTTTCATGCAAGGACCAAACATATTTCACTTCAACATCACTTCATTCAAGAACAAGTTGAAGACAAGCAAGTTACTCTTCTTTATTATAAAGGTGAACATCAAGTGGCTGATATTTTGACAAAACCACTTTCTAAAGAGAGATTTCAATTTCATTGTAAAAATTTGGGTTTGCAACCCTTTGATGTAAACTCCCCAAGTAAAGATTAAGGGGGGATGTTAGAAACATTAATCTTCCCTTGGATGTATTTAATTGGGATATTCCAAGGATCCCTAAATGTAGTTTGTCCTATTGTACACATGTGGAGGACATGTCATTATTTGTCCTTTATTCCACATGTGAGGACAACTCATTTTTATAATTCCTTTATTAATGAATTTAGTTTATCCTCCTTAAGAGGATTGTGACACTTTGCACACACCTATTATGAATGTGGCATTCATAGAAATGGGAGTTACACATGCGAACACATGCAACTCCTTTCTCATCTCTTTAAAAGAGATGCTCCTCTTTCTTTCTTCTTTACACATCATTTTGATGTTATTGTATTGAGCTATTTTTCTCCAACATTCTCTCTCTCTCTTTTCTAGGCATTTGCCTTAATTCATAATACTCACAAGGGGTTTTCTTTTCTTTCCCCTTATAAATCCTTGTCTCCATTGTTGAACCATCTTGGTGTATGCTCTTGGATTTTGCTTATCTCATGGTAACATTGTTTTACACTTAACTTACTTGGATTGTTTCTCGTTCCTTGCTCTATCTTATCATTTCTTTCACAAGATTTCTCCATATCAAGATACAATCCAAGCAATCTACAAATTTATATGAAGATAACCATGGAGAGCTCACCTCCCAACCAAGGCCTCGATGTGAGGACCTACCTCAAGCTTAGGAGAACTGGGATCGACCAAGTGAAAATAAAAAACAATCACATTGACACACTCAACAAACAAATCCCATCCAAGGTTTTCACAACAGGTTCCATATTGAACCAAGACTAGGGAGAAGGTGGATTTTTCCAGGTAGGAGATGTTAATCATGAACACAAATCAGATGCCTCTTCCAAGGCTAACAATTCACAATGAACTTCTGTTCTTTCTCTCCTTACTTCCCAACACAAAATTAGTACATATTGATAGAAAGGGCCCATAACACCTTACTTTCTCCCTCTCCTCATCATGAGAAGAGACTTTGTACTGACCTGGAGTCCAACTAAAGCTCTTCTCCTATACACGGCCACTTCTGCCCTATCTGAGGGTGAGTAATGCCAACACACCCTTAATAGTTTTCCAAAAAAAAAAAGGAAAACATGAAAGGAAAGGAAATAGAAAACCCACAAATACAAACCCCTCACATGTTGCAACACAAACACAAAATACACACATGCAAGATATTTACATTAGCAAGCAATGAACAATTCATGAAGAACATGGCCATGAAGAATACTACCTTCACAAAGGTTATGTCAATGGAGTTTTGAGATGAGCTAAATCCTTCCTCCTCCTCAATTCCAAGCTCAACTTTCTTTAAATGTAGAGAATGGGTGAGCAACGTTCAACTATCAAAATGGCCACTAAATAGGCTTCTAAACTTACCCACCCAAAATAACAATAACTCCAAACTTGACTTAAGCCTTCTAGGGTCTTCCCACTTGTTCCTACCATCAAGACAACCTATTAAGAGAAGTGTAAACTTGACTAGCCTCATGGAGATGATCAATTTTCGCACTAAAGGAAAAATGAGATATTTAAGGGGTCATAAAAGTCAACAGAAGGATGTAGAAGGGTGGAAAAGGTTCCCAACCCATACACATACCCCTTGGGCACTTGGATTACAATTAAATTTTCCCTCTAGGATCATTTTAGGACCTATATAATTGACTTGAAATAATTGATCTTTTAAAACCCTAGGAATGCAACCTTTCCACTAAACCCTAATTAGGGTAATTAATCTAGGTGACTAACTAATTAGTCTTAGATTAATAACTTAATCAATCTTTAAGTAATAGGTTATATTTCCAATCATAATTCACATGATCACACACACACACACACACACACAAGTATCAAGTGATACCATAAGATTCACTGTTACGTAACATTCAACACCTTACAAAATACAAAATGATACACATATTCAGATTATGATACAAATAAAATACTTGACAATGAGGTTTGAATCACTTTATTGGATTCAACCTTAGTCTTATAGTTTGCACATAGGGTCAATTACTGATTCTCCAATAAATTCCATGGTTAATTATCCTACACAATCAATTCAAATATCAATAGTTCGATAACATCACATTCATATGTTTAAACCAAATCACATAATCACATTGCTCAAAACATTAAAAAATTTATTTAAATAACCTATCTCATTTTTTCACACATATTTAACCATCACTAATCTCATAATTGAATCATCATAACATATTCATCAGTTCGAATTAAAATACTGAAATAATCATCGTAATGCATACATATACCCAAAACATCATAACATCATCATTAAGGCATACTAAACTATTTGAATGCATATATCCTAATCCTCAAGGTACCATAATTAACATCATCATTATAAGGTGAAACACCTTATAGCATCATTAGTACAAAACAATATTTAGACAATTGAATAATGTAACAAGTCTTGAACCACGGGGTAACAAAACATGAACGTGTCAACTAATCTCAATTTCCACTAGGAAACTTAAACCATAAAATGTCAATTCATATCCATCATCATTATTATACATAAGATAGCCATGATGTCCTCTACAAGGTTTCTAGCAAGAACAACAACATTTCCCCATACTATTGTCTTGTCATGCACATACATCCATTCAAATATCCTATTAAGTTTTAATAGAAAAATTCATATTTAAATAAGTACATACAAGGAGGGGTCTTACATAATCAATGAAAATGAGCATACAAAAATGTAAAGGTGCCATGTCAAGTATTTTAAAACCTTCTTGTTACTAATGTTTAATAATAGAGCAGATACTCATAGAGCGGATTTCTCAAATATCACAAGGAGATAATTTTTTATATATGTTTCGGCAAGGAACCCATGACAAATGGAGAATAATAGAACTTTTTATTTCAATAACATGGAATCTATAAAGATTAAAAAGGAGTTAAACATTTTAGTAAAAAATGTAGCCAATACCCTCATTTCATAACTCCAATAACTCCCAGAGAGTACAATTTAAAGTGAAACCCTTGCATCATTTTTATCCAACAACCACAATACAACATCAGAGCATAAGATCTCAGAAGTAACTATAAAAACCCATAAGTATCTATTATAAAATAGAGGTAAATTAAATATGGGTGGAAGATATATGTGTGAATATATCCAATAGATAGTTTAAAAAAGAATTGAAGGTAGATATATTTATGTGCCCTTCATAGCATAAGAAAACCCCAATGACATTATCCAAAAATCAAATAATAGAGAAACAAGGCATTCAACCTAGATCACAAGCAAAGGATACCTCCAACAAGGAAAAATACAGATCTAGAAACCATTTAGAAATAACAAAAGTGTTGCTTGCCAACATAACCAATGCAATCGGTAACAAGAACAAAGGAACAATTTCATGCTGCTACCCAGAAAATTCACAAGTAGTTAAAGAGAAAATTGGTAGAGTTTAGGGTTATAACAAGTAATTTTGGATTCCAAAACTCTATAAATTGCAATTTAGGGATAGATCAAAAGGAATTTTATTTTTACATGAGTAATAATAACCTCGTTTTGTCTCATTCATATTTTCTTCTTAATTTATATCAATTCTATAGTTCTTGTAGTGCCACCCTAGCGACTTGATCAAAGACTTATTATGTACCCTGAATTCCTAATAAGATATCCAACTACCCTAATTGGGATCTTGGGAATTTTATATTTATTTTGTTGATGCTTTTCATTAATCCTTATTTGAATTTAAGGTTTATGTGTAATGTATATAGTTATCCAAGTATATACGAGTGTACATTTATATGCCCAAATTAATATATATGTATTTGTAATTGTGTTGTGTGTATGTTAATGTTGAATGTGATTTATTGCATTAATAAAGTAGTAAAAATTATTAATAAAGTATAATAAATAAATGAAATATCAAGAGATTCAAAACTTGAACCCATCACTCATACAATCTCACCATCAACCAATTCACCTACATGGCCCTTCAAGAGTCCCACATAGGAATGAAAAATTTGAGCTCATAATTGAACAAGAATGTAAATATTTAGAGTGGAAAAAGACTTTCTAGATTGGAACCCATGACCTTTTGGGAGAGATTTAATCGCTCAACCAAAACACCACATGATACTTTTGAGAGTTAACTACTTACAATACTCTAATATTGGAAACCTAGAGGACTTATTAAATAATTTTCATAAAACATAAACAAATACATAGATTTTATAAATCAAACTATAATAGGTGCATTGGTTCAATAGGAACAACTAATGCAACTACATTTTTCCCTATAAATTAGGAGGCTTCTTGGTAAGAAAAATACAGTGGAAATTGGAGGCCAAAACTATAGTCCAATTAATTAATCTACATAAGGAAAATTTGGAGAATTAGGGAGGAGAAAGATAACCAAACTAGAGGAAGGCTTAGGGAAATATTGGGAGCTTGCAGCAAAGGAAAAATAAGATATCATTACAAAAGAAAAAAAGTAGGTTCATCAAACTTCCTTCATACATTTTGTTGGGACTCAAAATTGTAAAAAAATATTATGAGTACCATATATTGAAACTTTGCAAAAGTTAGCCCCTATAGATGCTTTTCATGCTTACTTGTTTGATTGTCATTTTGAAGCCTATGATGTGTTTTAGGTGTTCCACACATTGAATTCAATATTCACATGCATCTCAGACAATTATTTTGAAGTTTTGAATCATTTTGTGAGATGTCATTTGGAGCATTTGAAAAATTTGCATTTTTGCTTGTGTCAAATAGTGTTCGGAGGGATAGTTTGCATTTGAATATCTTGTACCCAATAAAACTCTAGTACCCACCACTTTGGATATGTTGAACATGTATATCAAAAAACCCATATTTCATATTTCAAGTCATTTTGACATGTTTTGATAGGGTTTTGATTTTCCCAAAGCCGATTATTAGTTATTATCTTATTGATGCAATTTGTTTAGAAATTTGAGAAGCCCTATTTGACCTTGAACAAATTTGACCCGATTGATCAAAATATGAAAATTCCTTCACCAATGTATTCTAGGGGTCAAAGACATGTTATGTTTCAAGTTTGAGCTCTTGCCAAATCCATTTGATCAGTTTACAAACACAATTCTAACTGAAATTTCTAACTTTGTAATGCAGATCAATTTCACAAGATTAATTATTAGGCATGTTCGAGATGCTATAACTTTGAAACCATGATATATGAACCTAAATTAATTATACCCTGCTATTCAATACTAAAAATAATGCATGTGTGCAAATTTGCATGTTTTCACCAATCCATTTACACACTTTCATAGAGCCTTTCCATTTGCTAAAATCTTTATTTTAGCAGTATATCCAGTTATGCAATTTCCAGAAGCCAACATTGCATGCTTTCCAAATGTGTCATTTTATTCATTATAAGATAAAATTATAGCCACACAGTCTCCACACAAAATTTTACCTATTTTCAAAGTTGCAGATTCCTAAGTGGACATTTGACTCATTTTTGAAGTAAAATCCAAATGTGATTTTCTATTTCTAACAGGTTGATTTGCATGACAACTTGAAGTATGAAATTTGAAAGTTAACAAATTTTGACCTTATACGAGTCATGAGGTGATATTTTTCAAATTGAAAGAGTATATGTTAGAGGACATGACTGCAAATTTTTAGGGCTTTGCTAGGTGATCTTGTTAATTTTTAATTCCAGTTCTTAGGCATCTCAATATAGAATGAACACTTTTCAAAAGCGAAAAAAGATTAGTATTAATTGATCAATCAATGATAAATTTTGAATCCAATAAGTATAATAATCTCATTGGAATATTTTTTTAATTCAATTCTCAGAGTTCAAATTATTTTTTAGGCTGGTCCATTTTGGGGCCCGACTAATTTCATCAAATCGCTATAGGATTGAATTAGCATGTCAAGCTAAATGGAAGATTTATTAAGGAGGTAAGAATATTTTCAATAAAGACATAAGTGGTAATTAATGATTTCAAAATTATCTCATTTCCTACCAAGTTACCAAACAAATTTTCCAGTTTAAATTTTATGAGGAGACTACCATTGCAACTATCTAATAAATTGGTATTGGCCCAAAAGCACCTCAAGTGGTATTTTAAATGTTCTTGCAATATGGATAGAGAATGTTGATTAGTGCAATTATTTAGTCACCTGAAATTTTACTATTGATTCTACAATGGTAGTGTGTGTTGGATTGATGTTGGAATCATGAAAATTAAAGCCATGAAAATAAATCAAGGTGGATAGTTTGATTTTAGAACAAAGAATTTTGATTTTAATTTGTGCGATTTGGTGGATGATTGGGTTGAATGCATGATAATTTATAATGATTATTTGGAAGTGGTTATAATTTGAATACAAAAGGGAAAACATTATGTGTTTGAATTTTTATATGAACACAGTGGCCATGATTCTTTGAGAAGCTCCATTTTGACAATAAAATGTTTATTGTAGAGGAAGCAATTTTGTTTGATGCATTTTTTTTCATGGGCTGATGTAGCTTATAAAGGATGTTGACTATATTTTTAATGAGGGAAGCCAATCTTACTAGAAAAGAGCATAGTAGAGAAAATGCTTTGCAGTTTTCAAGAGCTATCCACTATATCAGCCAAGGTAGCTTGCCGACCTCTCAAATGCAACATTCAACCTTTCCCAAGTTTTTATTGTGGGTTTTGGAGAGATTTTGTGGTTAGTTTCTTATATGGAATATGTGTAGAGTTTGATTTCCAACTAATAAAAAATGAATCTAAATTTGATCTAATTGCAAGTTTGTGAAGATGTTTTCAACATGGTGCATTCATGTAGGAATAATATTGCAAATTTGAAGAAGGGCATTCCTATAGTAGATAAAAGAATGCGAATATTTGGCAAGCATATTGCTTCCATCAATGTTAAAGGCATCAAATCTATTTGTTGAGTCCCTTGATAGTTTCTCTTTAAATCCCCAAAATTTCACACCTTGACCAACATTTTCATTCTTTTAAAAATTATTCCTATTAGAAGTGTTGGAAGCATGAATGCTGATGATATTCCTATGGGGGAGTCTTGTAGAAACATTATTAGATCATTATCATGATGATATGTTGCATTCATGACTGTGTTTGTCATTGATGTCAACATAGTAGTTCTTTGTGGTATCTGACACAAGAACAACAAAAGATCAAGTTGGTACAGATAGATCGTTGAGTACTTTTAGTAGTGAGGCTAAAGGGAGATACTACTAAGTGTCTAGTATATGTAGCCAACCTCGAAAGCATAAGATATTAAGTCTGGAAGAAGTTATGAAAGTTTTGATGAAGACTATTTTGAGATAGAGTTTACAGAGGCATGCTCTGGTAAACTTGTTATATCTCTTAGTAGATTTGTTATTTGTAAAGAAGAAATTTTGGAGATGACGTAGCTAAGCTTGCTCATCATAATGATACATGTATGGAAATATATTCAAGTTATAAGGTAGAAGATTAATGTTATTGCTAAGTGTAACATGTTCATAATGTGGTCCTATAATAAATAATTGAGAAGGTGTAATAGCCAATTCAAGGAATTATTTTATGGATTTGGTATAAAGGAAGGACATTTCCCTTTATCATGTATGTAGAAAGAGAATGATTGTAAGAAGCATGAACAGTGGAATGCAAAGTTAAGTGGAGCATAGCAAAGGTGAAGGAAACTTCATTGCTGAGGTTTTATTGTGTGATCTAAAGTTTAATACTTGGATTTAAGGTTTGTAACCTAGTCTAAAAGGCTAAATAGTGATTGGTCTGATTGACACGATAGAGGAAAGAAGTTAAAGTACATTACATACAATTATTCTGCAAGGAATAGTTGAGAGATCAGTTGGATAGTCAGTTCGGTGATCTTTCCCTAGAAGCTATTTGGATAGTGGGTCCTTCTATCTTCTACAACTCCTAATAGGGTTAGCACAACTCCTAACAAAGTTGGAATCTTCTAACAAGGATTCAAAGTCTCCTAATAGGGATGCATATGTACTAAATGTTGTAATAGACTCCTAATAGGGTCCATCCTCTAACAAGGAATATTTATATTAGTATATCATCTTGTGGGCATCATTCTCATCAGGGTTTTCCCTCTTATCAAAGGTTTCCCTAGTTAACATTTCTAGTGTAATTGTATACATGCATCTTTGTATAGTTGTTGTTTACTTTGGTTGAATGGTTAAGATTATTTAAGGTGGATAAATGTTTTAATTATTGAATACCTAATCCCCCCCCACCCCCCTCTTAGTTATTTTGGTGGCCTATTGTTTCTAACAATTGGTATTAGAGCATTAGGTCCTTGAAGATAAAGTTTAACAACTTTGGGAGATCCATGGAAAAAAAATTCAGAAAGGATAGTTTGAAGTTCAATGGAACAAATTATGATAGTTGGAAGGAAAAGATGAAGACACATCTGCTATGTATGGGTCCAAGATATTGGATTTTGAAAAAGTTAGAAAAGATAGTCATTGCTAAAAAAGTTTTTGAAACTTGTACCAAGGAATAAAGGGAACTCTTCATGTGTGACATGAGAGCTAGAGAAGCACTATTGTCTGCACTTCCTAAAATTGAGTACAACTAGGTAAAGTCACTTGTTACTTCTCATATGATTTGGAAAGCTTTGGAAAATAGTTTGAAGGTGATGAACACTCTAAGAAATTGAGGTTACAAAGTTGAATTTATGCATTTCAAGATGCTAAAATGATGGAAGATGAATCTATAAGGACATATATAGGTAGGATATCAGAAATCATTGCAGGTATTAGATCTCAAGGAGGAACCAAAGAAGATGATGAGATGATATGGAAGATATTGAAGAGCTTAACACCACCATTTAAGCTAGTAGTTCAAATGATATAGTTGTTGATCTCTTGTACCAAAGATTTCACAAAGGAAACATTACTTGGAAGACTTGAAGTAATTAAGAATGAGCTTAGATAGTCTAGAGAATTGACCAAAATAGAAACAACTTTCAGTGCCTTAAATTTTTGACCTAGTTTATCAAGGAGCACAAGTGCTAGAGGAGACTTTTCTAGCAGTATCAGATTTGATGAGGATAGAAAGATAGAAGGAGGAGTAGCCCTTCTGGTAAGAAGATAAAAAGATGGCAAGAAAATATTCAAATGTTGGACTTGTAAAGAATTTGGTCATTATGAATCTAAGTGTCCTAAAAGAGACAAAAAGTACAGAGGTAATTTCAAACTTAGAAGAGATAGAGAATGTTTGTATGCAAATGAAGAAGATGATTCTAATGAACAAGCAGTAAGTACTAGTGATGATGAAATTATATTTGTAGCTATTAAAGAAGAAAGTCCAAAGAAAATGGCTTTGGTATCACAGGTTGAAAAGAAATTTGATTGGATAATTGATAGTGGTTGTTCACATCATATGGCTGGTGATATGAACAAATTTGTTAACTTCAAAAGTCATTATGGAGGCATTGTCAGAGTTGGAAATGATGTAGTATGCCAAGTTAAAGGTATTGGATCTATAGCTCTTGATAGTAAGACTAACACTAAGGATGTATATTTTGTTGATGGTTTGAAGCACAATATTTTGAGTGTTAGAAAACTAGTAGTTAAAGGTTCTTAGTTATAGTTCACAGAAAAAGACATGCATGATCAGAGACAAAGATGGAAAGGTAATTGGAATAGGGACCAGATTTAGATGTAATGTATTTCAGTTGAATCCTACTTAAATGACATGTTTGGTTGCAAAGGTAGATGATAGTTGGTTATGGCATAAGAGATTTTGTCATATAAACTTTGATAGCACTATGAAGACTAGTAGTATGTTTGTAATTAGAGATTTTCCTAAGATTGTAAAGCCTACTAACACAATTTAAAAGGAGTGTGTATTGGCAAAGCATAATAGAACTTCTTTTCCCAACAAGAAGTTTATTACTACAACAAAATTGGAGATTATACATACAGATCTTATTGGTCCTATGAAGACTAAAGTATTCTATGATAAAAGGTATTTCATGATTTTAGTTGATGACTTTTCTAGAATGACGTGGGTTGCATTTCTTAAAGAAAAATCTGAGGCATTTGATTAGTTCAAGATATTCAAGAATAGAATTGAGAATGAATTAGGTATGAAGATTAAATGTTTTAGATTAGATAGAGGAGGAGAATTTACTTCAAATGATTTTAACATCTTTTGTGAAGCTAATGGAATCATAAGATAGTTATAAGCTATGAGAACCCCGAATAGAATGACATTGCATAGAGAAGAAATAGACTAGTAACTAAAGTTGCAAGAGCTATGTTAGCTAAGAATGATGTATCCAAAATATTTTGGAGAGAAGCTATGAATACAATAGTCTACACTATAAATAGAGCTCAAGTTAGGAAAGACACAAACAAGACCCCTTATGAATTATGGTTTGGTCAATCACCTACATTCAAGTATTTTAGAATTTTTGGTAGTAAGTGTTATATCAAAAGAGATGATGATATTGATAAGTTTGATGCTAGAAGTGATGAAGGTATGTTTCTTGTTTATTCATTGAAAAGTGAGGCTTATAGTTGTTATAATCTAAGAACTAAGACTATTATGGAAAGTGAAAATGTGAGAGTTGATGAGAAATTTAGGATACAAGAAAGAATGGTTGATTACAATTTAGATGATGAGAATGTTGTTACTAAACCAAGGAATGATGAAATATTATTGAGACAAATAATGATTTGCAGAATGAAGGAGAGCCAAGGCAGGAACAAAGCCCAAAACCTTCAACAGAGCTAAGAGTTGAGATAACAACTCCTACTTTGGGTAAGAGTATGACAAAGAATCATCCACCTAAACAGATCATCAGAAGTAGAGATAAAGGTGTGATGACAAGAAGTAGAATCAATGAAGAACTATTTTTGTTATCCCAAGTTGAACCAAAGAATGTAGATGAAGCATGTAAAGATGAATATTATAAACAAGCTATGAAAGAGGAATTGGATCAGATAGTAAAGAATGAGACATGGGAATTGGTCCCCAAACCATTAGACAAGAATGTGATAGAAACAATATGGGTATTCAGGAACAAGAAAAAATAAGGTGAAGTTGTAAGGAACAAAGCAAGAATGGTATGTAAAGGTTACTCACAACAAAAATGAATAGACTATGATGATACCTATGCTCCTATGGCAAGAATAGAAGCAGTAAGGTTATTCTTAGCATATGCAGCATATAAGAAATTCAAAGTATATCTAATGATTTTCAAGTCAACATTTCTAAATGGAGAACTTGAAGAAGAGGTATACATAGAATAGCCTAAAGGTTGTCCTTTGATAGATTACAAGGACATAGTATGTAGATTGAAGAAAGCATTGTATGGCTTGAAGCAAGCACCCAGAACCTGGTATGCAAGGTTGGACAAGCATTTGACAAAGCTTGGTATGGCAGATAGTAATCTATATTGGAAAGAAATTGATGATGGATTGATGACCTTGGTAATATTTGTTGATGATATCATATTTGGAGAAAATGATGATGAAGGTGACAATTTTTTTGAAGAAATGAAGAAGGAATTTGAAATGAGCATGGTAGGAGAAATAAAAGATTTTCTAAGATTACAAATTGTGCAAGACAAAGAATGAATCTTTATTTCTCAAAGTATTTGAAATATTTACTAAAAAGGTTTGGTTTGGAAACATGTAAACCCATTGGAACATCTATGGTAATTGGACACAAGTTATTTGCAAAGGATGAGATGCCTACTATTGAATAGAAGAAGTACAGATCTATGATTGGAGGATTGCAATATTTGACTCACACAAGCCCAGATATAGCAAATGTAGTTGGAATTGTTACAAGATTTAAAGCTGATCCCAGAGAAAAACATTATGCAGTAGTCAAAAGGATATTTAGATACCTGAAAGGAACACCAAACTTTGGATTCTAGTATGATAGATCTAATGATTTCACTCTATATGCTTCTATAGATGCTGATTGGGCAGGTAGTATGGATGACATAAAGAGCACTAGTGGTGGAGCCTTCTTTCTTGGAGGAAGATTGGTTTCTTGGCTAAGCAAGAAGCAAGATTGCACCTCACAAAGTATAGTAGAAGAAAAATATGTTGCAGCAACAAACAATTATAATTAAGTTGTTTGGATGAAGTAGATGTTGAAGGATATAAGGATATAATTCAATGAACCTATTGTCATACATTGTGACAACAAAAGCACATTAAATATGTCTATCCAGTGTTGCATTCTAAAACTAAGCACATTTCTATCAAGTATCACATGTTGAGAGAAAAAGTTATAGAAAAGGAAATTAGATTGAAGTATGTAAGCACTGAAAAGTAGATTGCAGATATTTTCACTAAGTCTCTTCCCAAAGAGACTTTTGAGTATTTGTGAGGTATGCTAGGGGCTATTCCCCTTCCTACATCGGAGTAGATGATGCAAGAGTGTATCAATCCAGTGTAACAGAGCACTATTGTTTGTCTGGACTGAATGCTGATGCTTCCTGTATGGGGGAGTGTATGTGATGGATAGAGTCATCTAGGACTCTTGTTGGATATTGTTTTTAACATTGTCTTTGGACACATGAATAGGTCAGAGACAGTTGTTGTAGAGATGATTGGTTGTTGAAACCTTTGACATTGATGTCAATGGGGGAGAAGTTTAGCATGAAAAAAAAATTCAAAAAAAGTAAAACAGTTTCATAGAAGAGAAACAGTTGAGGAAAAGTACAATAGAAGAAGTAAATCATAAAAGAAATTTTAGCATGGAAAACAACATGGAAGAATGATTGATGAAGAGGATTTGAAAAGAAAGGTTAACAACCTTTTGCAGTTGGTATTCTTGGAACTAGATGTTTTTCATCTATGTTGCTGTCAATGCCAAAGGGGGAGATTGTTGGAAGCATGAATGCTAATGATATTCCTATGGGGGAGTATTGTAGAAACATGATTAGATCATTATCATGATGATATGTTACATTCATGACTATGTTTGTCATTGATGTCAATATAGTAGTTTTCTGTTGTATCTGACAAAAGAACAACGAAAATATCAAGTTGGTACAGACGAATTGTTGAGTACTTTTAGTAGAAAGGTTAAAGGGAGATACTACTAAGTGTCTAGTATATGCAACTAACCTTGAAAGCATAAGATATTAAGTTTGAAATAAGTTATGCAAGTTTTTGTGAAGATTATTTTGAGATAGAGTTTATAGAGGCATGTTTTGGAAAACTTTTTATATCTCTCAATAGTGTTGTTATTCTGAGAAGCCAAATTTTAAAGATGTGAAGGAGACATTCTAGAGATGGTGTAGCTAAGCGCACTCATCATAATGATATGTGTATGGAAAGATATTCAAGTTACAAGGTAGAAGATTAATGTTATCACAAAGTGTAACATGTTCTTAATGTGGTCCTATAATAATTAATTGAGGTGTAATAGCTGACTTAGGAAATTGTTTTATGGATTTGGTATAAAGGAAGGACATTTTCCTTTATCATGTATGGAGAAAGAGAATGATTGTAAGAAGCAAAAAGAGTGGAATGCGATGTTAAGCAGAGAAGAGCGAAGGTGAAACAAACTTCATTGCCAAGGTTTTATTCTATGATCCAAAGTTTGATACTTGGATTTGAGGTTCATGACATGGTTTACAAGGTTAGACAATGATTAGTTCAATTGATAGAACATAGGAAAGAAGTTAAAGTACAATACATATAATTATTTTGAAAGGAATAGTTGAGAGATCAGTTGGACAGTGAGTTCAGTGATCTTGTCGTAGAAGCTATTTGTACAGGGGGTCTTTTTGTTTTCTACAACTCCTCATAGGGTTAGCACAACTCCTAATAGGGTTGGAATCTTTTAACAAGGATTCAAAGTCTCCTAATAGGGACTCATATGTACTAAATGTTGTAATAGACTCCTAATAGGGTCCATCCTCTAACAAGGAATATTTATATTAGTACATCATCTTGTGGGCATCATTCCCACTGAGGTTTTCTCTCTAATCAAGGATTTCCCTAGTTAACATATCTAGTGTAATTGTGTATGTGCATCTTTGTATGGTTACTATTTACTTTGGTTGAATGGTTAAGATTATTTAAGTAGGATAAATGTTTTAATTATTGGATAACTGATTCATCCCCCAACTCAATTATCTTGGAAAACTATTGTTTCTAAAAAGAAGCTCCACCCAATTTGTTAGAACACCCTTTTAAACACATGTAAAATATGATTTTTGGGTTGAATGGACTCAAAGAGCATGGAGAGAAAATATCAATGATGCATGTAGATGAATCTTATTACCAATTTTCCACATTTTGCCTCAGCCCAATGTGTGCCTATGTAAATCCATGCAAGCAAATAAAAAGTGTACTTGATTGTCATTGAGAAATTGTCAAGGTGAGAGTCTAGTTTAGACTAGACTATGTGAGATAGTAAACACAATGAATGATAAAGGGAGTAAAACTTGTTCTAAATTTTCTAGACGCTGACTTAGTCACTTGCAAAATCTGTTGGAAGTTTGCATGGAAATGATTGGTGTGTAGAAATGCTACAATTATATATGAATCCAAAGAATCTTGCTACTATTTTGGAATGGATCTCAATGGCATGGTTTGAACATGTGTATTAAAAAAAATCCATTATCATCATGGTTACTAAATGCCAATAAAGTTGAATGTTAAATAGCATGACATTGAAGCTTGGTAGGGTGCAATTGAGAATGGAAATATTTGCCAACAAAGATCCCCATTTTAACTAAGTGATGCCCAAATTGCTAGATGTTGCTGATTTATCAAAGACTATTATAGCCTAGAAAAAGGGAAAATAATGTGGAATAAATGGAGTACTATGTTGACTTCTTTGATTACTTTGGTTGAATAGTCTTAGCAATTTGAATTGGTCCCCTTCAACTTGGCATGCATACCCACAGTGGGAAGTTGTCTTTGCATTATACCTCATTGAGTAGGACATTCCTTTTCTTGTTATTTCTATATTTATTACTTGAGGAGTAAGTGTCAAAAGAAAGACACTTTTGGAAACAAGGAGAGCTTTCATGGAGTGGGACAATAGGGGTTGCTTTGGTGGACAATGTGCTAATTTTTATCGAGACAACCAATGATGTGGACAACCTGAAGTGAATAGAAAAATTTCACATGGCACACATTTTGAGATCATGAGCTAAACAAAGTGTAAAAGTGTCATGATATCATGATGCCATTATGCATGTGGAAGATCCAAAGACCCATTGTGAGATTGAGATAGTCCACTAATGGGTGGAGGAGGCATGGAGAAGATGCATACAGATCTTGACATGTGGCACAAAATCAATAGTTGGTACAATGTTGCAATGGGAAGCTGCTTAGGAGTTAACCATCATGATGTGTCAACATGTGTCTGCAGGCCCAAGTGCATAATGGTGAGGTGGTCAATTTGTGAGAGAATCACAAGGTGCCACATGGTGCTAACATGGTAGGTCACCCGAGTAGAGGATGACAAAACAATGATGTAGAACAACAAGACTAATCATAAGATAACATGTGGCAACTAGGTTTGACCATGTGCATATGGAGGGAGAATTATATTCTAAAGTTTCAAAATAATTTAAAACATTTCAAATAAGTGTAAGCACGTAGACTTGTTAAATTAAGAAGATATTTGAAATATGAGTAAATTTCAAAAGTTTGGGACAAGCAAGTGAGGCCGACTTTAGGAAAATGGAAAAATGGGTTTTGTATTAAAAATATATATTGCCCACATGAGTGTAGAGATCAAAAAATTTCAAATTCACATCTATTGAAGCATAATGAAATGAAATATTAAATTGCACTTTATCATATAGTTTAGACTATATAATAAAGTGATATATTTTAAACTTTTGAAAGAGGTATGTTCTACATAATGATCTACAACTCCAAATGAATGCCCAAGACATGGTCTATATATAAACATAGGACTATTATTTATCAACAAAGAGGACTCAAAATGAACTTTTCATTTTTGTAGTCAAAACAATTACAAGTCTCAATAATAAATAGTTATTCCCAAACTTACAAACCAAAGACATTATCATCCAGTTTTCTTGTTTCTTCCATGGTAGTTCAAATTTAGTTTTGGAGTAAATGATGATGTGGGTTTGCTCTAAACTCAGAGAAGGTCTTCCCATCAGTATTATTTTTTCTTTTCCATCCTTTTGGTGGATATTTTACCAATGATTTTGTTAGAAGATTGGAATTTCCTTCAAAGGGATTTTCTCATCACCTTGGAGAGATATTTGGCAAGTTTGTTGTGCCAAATGATGGAATTTGATCTGGGTTTTTAGTTGAGGAGAGAGGAAATAGGATTTTATCCAATAGAGATGAAGAATGAGGATGACACATTGTATGGTTAGATAAAATCTAGTTCTTCTTTATTCTTCTACATATTCTTTTTCTCTCCCATTGTATAGGGATGGTTCCCAACTATTTGACCAAGTTCTCAACTTGGTTCTCCACCATTCTTCAAAATTTTCTTGTTCTAAACAACATATTATCTATTTATTTGAGCATATAAATGGATAGTAGTTGAATCTATGTTAGTTTTTTTGGAATTAATAATGAGAAAGTAAACTCTGGGAGGGGGGGGGGGGGGGGGGGGGGGGGGTTGAATCAACACTTCAAAACTCCAACCATAAAACATTTGCCACATATCCATCTCACAATTTATCATGTAGATTGAAATAGCTAGCTACACATTTTCATCCATAGCATGAAAAAAAAACACATAACACAATAAATTTGTTACCTAGAAACCTTCCAATGAGAAGGTAAAATTGGGGTGGGGATGACACCCACATTTCTTCACTACTGCAGTTGTACTAAAGTGTATCCAATGAAGGTTGTTGTGATGTGGAGCCTAATCAAACTCGTAGGTTTATTTGACACAATTCTCTCCCCATATTATTTCTATAGGGGTTTGGGGGTAGTACCCCTACAGGGTCCTGGGGTAGTGCCCTTATATTGTAAAAGGTGTCGGCTACAATTTTTTCTATTATTCTAGCCCTAATTTTGTATGCAGAAAAAAACTTGTATAAAAAGGTTTAGGGTTATGGATTTTTCATAATGTGTGATGTGAAAATTGGTTCTTGCAGTAGTATTGAGCTTTAAGGGATTACAGATTATAATTAGGTTGTAATCACTAGATAATAATAATATTGGACTTAACTATCGGTGGACATAGCCCAGGGATTGGCTGAACCATGTTAAGTGTTGGTGTCTTGTGTACTCTTATGTAGAATCTAATATTTTATGGTATTGGTTATATTTGCATGTAATTGTTATTTATGTCTAAGGTTAATCCTAACAAGTGGTATTAGAGCTAGACGATCGTCATTTTTTTTAGCTCAAGGTTGAGTGGGAGTCTCATAGTTGAGTGGGAGCAACAATAGATGAGGGTAAGGTGAGGGTTGACAAGTTTAATGGGTCAAACTTTTAGTTATGGAAGATGTAAATGGAAGACTATCTTTATCAAAAGGATTTATGGAAGTTGTTGGAAGGAAAAACTAAAGAATAGGGAACTATGAAAAATGAGGAATGGGAGATTTTAGATAGAAAGACACTTGGAAGCATTTAGTTATGCCTAGTACCATCGGTGACATTTAACATCACAAAAGTGAACATGACAAAAGAGTTGATGGAAACCCTAAAAAAATTGCATGAAAAGCCCTCCGCTTAAAATAAGGTATTTCTCATGAAGCATTTATTTAATATGAAAATGGAAAAAGGTGGATCTATTGTAGATTATTTAAATGAGTATAATACTATTACTAGTCAATTATCTTCTATGGGTATTAATTTTGATGAAGAAATTAGAGATCTCTTGATTTTGTGTTCTTTGCCTGAAAGCTGGAATGGCTTGGTAATGGCTTTAAGTAATTATGCTTCTAGATCTAATACTCTAAAATTTGATGATGTGATAGGTGTTATTATGAGTGAGAAAACATGTAGGAAAACCTCAGGTGGATCTACATCAGGAATTGCTTTGAATGCAAAAAGTAGAGGCAGAATGACTAAGAGAGGAAATACTTTCAAAAATTATGGGAAATCAAGAGGAAAGTCAAAGAGGAAGAGGTCTCAATCCAGAGGATCAAGAGATTGTTGGTACTATGGTAAAATAGGTCATAAGAAGAAAGATTGCTAGACTCGAAAGAACAATGAAGGAGATAAACTAGAAAGGAAGAAGGAGGTAAATGTCATAAGTAACAAATCCGAAGAGGATACTTTGCTTCTATCTTTAGAAAGTGTCGATGATTCATGGGTTTTAGATTCTAGTGATTCATTTCATGTTACACCTCATAGAGGTTATTTTATTGATTATGTCGAAGGTGATTTTGGTCTTGTTTATTTGGGGGATAATGAACCCTATCAAATTGTAGAATAGGAATCATTGACTACTACATGAGGTAAGACATGTTCCAAGGCTGAATAGGAATTTAATTTTAGGAGGGAAACTCAATGATGAGGGTTGTGTAGTTACTTTTAATGATAAAAATTGGAAGGTTTCAAAAGGTTCCCTTGTAGTAGCAAAAAGTGTGAAAGTAGGCACCTTATATATTTTTACAGGTCATATTGTTCCTTCTACTTTGATTATTTCAGAGAACAATGAACGTTTAGGAATAGTTGCTACAGTTGAGCAGGGAGAACAAATAGCTGTTGTAGATTCTAATATAGTGTTATGGCACAACAGACTTGGGAACATGAGTGAGAAAGGTATGAAAGTACTTCATTCAAAGAAAGTTTTTCTAGGTCTAAAATGTGTTAATATGGATTTATGTGAAAGTTGCATGTATGGAAAACAAAAGAGAGTGAGTTTTGTGAAGATTGGGAAGGAAAATAAAAGTGAGAAATTAGAGCTTGTGCATACAAATGTATGGGGACTAGCTCAGGTATCTTCCCTTAGTGGCTCTCATTTATTATGTTACATTTATTGATGATGCAACTATAAAATTTTGGGTTTATTTCCTTAGACATAAATCTGATGTATTTCAAACTTTTAAGAAATAGAAATGCTTGGTTGAAAATGAAACTAAAAGAAATTAAAATGTCTTAGATCTGATAATGATGGTTAGTATTGTAGTCACAAATTTGAAGATTATTTCTCCACTAATGGTATTCATAGATAGAAAATTGTTCCAAGGAATCCATAGGAAAATGGAGTGGTTGAACACATGAATAGGACTATAATGGAGTGTGCAAGAAGCATGAGGTTGCGTGCAGGGTTGCCCTTAAATTTTTGGGTGGCAGTTATTAATACTACTATATATTTGATTAATAAAGGTCCCTCTACTACTTTGCATTGTGGTATTCCAAAGGAAGCATGGACTGGTAAGAAGGTGAGTTATTCTTTTCTCAAAACCTTCAGTTGTGAAGAATTTGCTTATATAGATTCTAAAAATAGAACCAAGCTGCAAGCTAAGTCAAATAAATGTGTATTTGTTGGATATGACAATAATGAATTTGGTTATAGGCTTTGGGATTTTGAAAATCATAAAATTGTAAGAAACGGGGATGTCATATTCAATGAGAAAGTGTTGTATAAAGATCTATTGCAGCAACATGAGAAGAAAGAAGATGATTATGTAGTGCTGGATGATACTCCAAAAGCTAATGTTCCAACAATTCTTCATGGTTTGCAACAACTGCAAAAACAAATACCACACACACTAGTGAATGTTAGATGGTCAACAAGGCTAAGTAGACCTCCAGAAACATTTTCTCCTTCCTTGTATTCTACTTTACTTATTGATGCTAGTGAACTTGAATGTTATGATGAAGCTATGTAAGTGGATACAAAGATTCAGTGGGAGTCTGCAATGAAAGAAGAAATGGACTCTTTTCTGAAAAATAAGACATGGGATTTATACAAGTTGCCTATAGCTAAAATGGCTTTACATAAAAAATAGGTTTACAAGTTAAAAGAAGAGGATGGAGGTGAAAATATATTTAAACATAGGTTATTGGTAAAAGGATTTGCACAAAAAAAGGGCATTGATTTTGATGAGATATTTTCTCCTATTGTTAAAATGACTTCTATTCACACTATTTTAAGTATTGTGGCTACTGAAGATTTGCATTTGGAGTAGCTTGATGTTAAAACAACCTTCCTTCATGGTGATTTGGATAAAGAGATATATATGGCGTAGCTATAGGGATTTGAAGTCAAAGATAAGGAAAACTTAATGTGTAGATAGAAGAAAAGTTTATATGGCCTGAAGCAAGCACCTCAGCAATGGTATCTAAAATTTGATAGGTATATGCATGAGCATGGATACAATAGGTGTCATTTAGATCATTGTGTTTACTTTAAGAGATTGAGTGATGAAAACTGCATTATTTTATTTTTATATATTGATAATATGCCTTTAGGTGGGTCTAACATGGATCATATTAAGGGGCTAAAATGCCAGTTAGCACGTGCATTTTATATGAAGGATATGAGGGCAGCAAAAAAATTCTTTAGTATGAAGATTTGTAGAGACAGGAAAAATAGGAAATTGACATTATCTCAGGTTGATTATATTGTGAAGGTGTTGCAATGTTTCACTATGGAAAATGCTAAAGCTGTCAACACACCTTTATCTAGTCATTTGAAGTTGACTAAAAAGATATGACCAAAGACACAAGAAGATGAGGACAAGATGTTTAAGGTACCTTATGCTTTAGCCGTAGGAAGCTTCATGTATGCTATGGTATGTACTAGGCTAAATATTGCACATGCAATGGGATTTGTTAGCAGGTATATGAGTCATCCAAGAATTGAGCATTGGAATGTAGTTAAATAGATTCTTAGATATTTGAGAGGAACATCCAATACGTGTCTATATTTTGGGGGCTCTATTACTGTTTTTTAGGGACATGTTGACTTATATTTGGTAGGGGATATTGATACCAGGAAAAGTACTACAGGTTATGTATTTACTATTGGTGGGGCAGCTGTGAGTTGGGTTTCTAGATTATAGAAGGTTAATTCTTTATCCACTATAGAGGTAGAGTATGTTGCTACTGTAGAGGCAGCCAAGGAGATGATATGGCTTCAATTCTTCATGGAAGAGTTGGGACATCCATAGAGGGATAACTATTTGTTCATAGGTTGCTAAACTGCCATTCATCATGCAAAGAATTCAACTCTGCATTCAAAGAAAAAACACATACAATTGCAGTACCATTTCATTTCGTCAATTTTGGATGATGGATAGTTAAATTTGGAAAAGATACATATAGATGATAATCTAGTAGATATGCTTACCAAGGTAATAACAAGGGAGAAGCTAAACTCCTCTTTAGATTTAGTTGGTCTTTTGGACTGAAAAGAAAAAAAGAACAATAGAGTCTAGGGTGGTTTGATATTCCAGTGGGAGCTACATATTTAG
The DNA here is from genome assembly GCA_028749045.1 of Cupressus sempervirens. NCBI lineage: Eukaryota > Viridiplantae > Streptophyta > Pinopsida > Cupressales > Cupressaceae > Cupressus > Cupressus sempervirens. The sequence goes on along the minus strand of CM053790.1, from coordinate 235,098,214 downwards.
CAGTGTTATGATTAGTCTCCAAGTGGGAGGTTATTGTTGTGGAGTCTAATTAGTATCCAAGTGGGAGATTGTTGTGATGTGGAGCCTAATTAGACTCATAGGTTTATTTGATGTGGCTTTATCCCCATATTATTTCTATGGGGGTTTGGGGGTAGTACCCCTAAGATGGGGTCAAGGGGCAGCACTCCTATAGGGTCCTAGGGTAGTGCCTTAGGTGTGCTCCTTGTCATAGTATAGGGTGGGGTCGAGGGGCAAAGCCCCCGCAGCAAAAATGCCCTTATATTGTAAAAGGTGTTAGCTACTATTTTTGGTATTGTTTATATTTGCATGTAACTATTATTTTTGTTTGAGGTTAATCCTAACAAAGGTTATAATTGTTTGATCATAACCTATGATCGACCCTATGAAAGGTCTACCCTGTTAAAGGCTTACAATGACTATTAAATCTTATCCTATTAAAGGATTTCAACACCCTATTAAAAGTGTGTCTTGTTAGAGGACTTCAACTTACAATAAAGTAAGCACCCTGTTAAAGGATTTACAAAAGCCTGCTAAGACTACTCAGTTAAGATACTTTCATTGATTCACCTATTAGAATGTTTTAGCCTTGATCCTTTGGTTAGCAACTCTCTACTAGATATTGGATATCCTCTTTCCTAATGTGTATTTGATCCTCCTGATAAGATGTATCTCTTCTATCCTTTAATTGCTTTGCTCTATTCTCTCTAATTGATTTTGCAATTCATTCTTCTCTCACAACCTCCTTAGTCACCATGAATGCTCTCTCTGTACTTAGCATTCACCCTTCTCTTCTCATCCACACATAAATACTCTTTAGGGTTTTTCCTCCTTAAGAAAACTTAGGTGAGCTATGGTTAGGTAAGAATCAATGATTGTGATTCACCCATTTTCCCCCTTAGAACATCCCTTAATCTGATTGGTTGCATGCAATGCATAGGGATTCTCAATATACGTTCATATGTATCTTCTAGAATTGTAAAATAATCCTTATGTTAGTCCAAAAATAGCTTACATAGGAGTTTGTGCCATTACAAAGAACTATGTCCTAAACTATTTACTTGGCACTTGAAAGCTCTGATGCTCGACATTCACTATATCCTTAATGTTGTAACTTGGTTCCTAAATGACTCGACATTCACTATTTTACTCTGAATATGAATAACTCAGCATATATGTCTTGCTCAAAACTTGAGTGACTCAACACATACCATCTACTAGGCATATACTGGTGCTCAACAGTAACTATGTATATTGCTCGACATACACTACTTACTCGACACACACATAGTTCTGTTAAGTAATGATTTAAGTGTTTTATCACTGCCTTTGTTGACATTATGGGTGTTTCACACATTGGATAATATTGTTATATTGTATTATTTAATTTTATTATGTAATGTTGCACCTAGATGGACATGCAACATATAAATATTCCCATGGGATATACTTGATGAGTATTGTAACATTGTGATAATATTTCATGTAATTAATTAATATTGGGGAAAAGATTTAAATTTTCAATATTAAATGTAGGGTCAAGGGGTTAGGTAGAACATCATTCTAGCACATGGTTTATGTAATACCACTTAGTGGTTTTGTGGAACTTGCTACTATATAAGCAGCCACAAGGGTAGTTGTATTGATAAGAGGAAAAAAAGGGCAAAAAGGCAAGAGTCGAGTGGGACAAGGCTTGATAGGTTAGCCAAAGGGAGCATTTGTGAAGGTTGGAAGCATGGAATGGGATGTGTGGATTCATGCTTATTCACATGGATTTATTGGTTATGGCTATGACTTTGAAGGCTTCCATGGTTGTATTGCAATGGTGTTTTTGCTAAATAATACATGGTGATGGATGCTTTTGGAGGCTAGGTTTTTCCCTCAATGAGGGTTTCCTAGGGTATATCTTGTGTCACAATTTTTTGTGGGTATGTTGTCTATTCTCTTGCATGTGGATTTCAATTACATATTTATTTTAGATCTATTATGCATTATGTGAAAATGGTTATATTCTTTTTTGCAAGTTTCCTTAGAAGTGGTATAAGAGCTATGGTTTTATTAATGTTACCCTAGATTGAATCAATGGCAATGCATGAGAGGATAAAAGAAAGGGAAAGATATATGAGTTTTTTATTGTAGATCTGAGGGTTTTGGACTTGTTGTTATGATGAGATTTTAAGATATTTTTGGCATGTGAAATTATTGGAAAAAGAGTTCTTTTGATGTTTCATTTAAATGAGGTTTTTAGGGGGTGGCTTGAGGTAATGACCTCTTGGGTAAAAATGGACCTCACCATTGGATCCAGGTCGATGTTTCCATAATTTTTGATATATAATTTGCCCTAGTTTGGCCATGTTTAGAGGAAATGAAAGAGTTTTTTAGTTTTAGCCCATGGTGGCCGCCAAATTTAATCTCGTCAAAATTTTTGTCACAAAATAAAAATAAAAATCACAGTGACAATAATAAAAAGAGTGTCTTAGTAAAATGATCATAACTTTCTCTCAAGATATTGGATTTTAGACTTCTTACAAGAGTTGTAAAGCTAATTTAGAGCACTACAACTTGGTATAGGGTTGGTTTTGTTATTGACATTTTATTAGGTTTTAAGAGCCTGAAAGTCAGATGCTATTTATTTTGAGCACAAATTAGGGCATACTTGGGCATATAGAGTTAGATTTTGGACTTTGAGTAGTCAACAAAAAAATCTTCAAAAGCTCTACACATTGGTTCAGATTTGGTGCAGATTTGACATGGTTTATTTGGTGATATTTAAATCTAAACAGTGTATGATATATATTGACTATGGTAGCATTGTGAGTTAATGACATTGTATATTTTGGAATTTAAGATTTGATGTCATTATATACTTAGTTCATATTTTTTTAGTTTGATCTCATGGCGATATCATTATCAGTATTTGGTTTGGATATTAATGATGACTTATTGGGTCTACAAGTTGTGCAATATTGTAAGCATTCTATACTTATAGGTTGCATTTATAGCTTGGTTATGGATTGTCTTTGCCCATTGATCTTTCATTATTGGTGCATATTTATATTGGTGGCTTGGATTTGGGTTGTCTAAGCCCTAAGTCAAATGATTTGCTGATTTTTTCTTCATGTAGAAGGGATGAGATGTTGTTACCAGGTATAGTCATGGTGGAGGATTGTGGTTGACTATTTTATGTTGACACGTTGAACATATTAAGAGTCATATGCTTGGTTCATGGATGTGATCATGGTGCCATGGATTTTGGATATATAGATACATCCTTGATGTTCATTGGTTTGGATTTCTGATTTAGTTATGATGGTATATCTTCTTGATTGAGGATCATGGTTATTTGGTTTCTTTTGAGAAGCTCATGATGTGCACTTTGAGTTCTTTGATGGTTTGATGCCTTGGTTTATTCTCATGGTTAGAGGATGATTTTTTCATCATGATGTCATGAATATCTTGGATACATAGTTTAGTGTGATCTTGTGGCAATGATGAGTTCACATTACAGGATTAATTCCTAGTTTGGTTTGTATCTTCTTGGTTTGGAGATCTTGGTTTCACTTGGTGCGAGCACTTTGGTTGTGTCAGCATAGAACTAGAGGATTTTCATGTAGGAGATGGATTTTATGATGCCATAGGTGACTTGGTACCACAATTTAGTGGGAATTATTGGCATTGATATATTTATTGAGTATTTGCAAATGTTGGAGGTATGTCTTAGATCCTGTTGCTGCAGAAGCATCTTTGACATTTGCATGGTGCACTTTTTATCTTCATGGTGTGTGAATATGGTTTGATCTTGAGGACTCATGGGGTTCTTGGTTATCTTCATGGTGTGTGGAGATAGTTCTTCATGGTATGTGGAGATGGTTTTTCTTCATGGTGTGTGGAGATGGTTGCATCTTGAGGACTTATGGAATTCTTGGTAAAGGTGTGGTTTATGCTTTCATTTGACATGTTATCCTTGGTTTGGGGATGGTTTCATTTTTATGTTATGGTATACTATTGATACACATTTAGAGTGTTGACATGTTATAGTATGTTCATATGAAGCATGTTATCTATTTGGTTGAGATGGTAAGATCATGTTGTCATGTTTATGTTCCTAAGGCCATGGTTGCAACTTTGACATTGATCTTGGTTTCTTGGTATTGAGTACATTGATCATAAGATGGATACTTCATGATATTGCTATGTTGCATTTGGAGATGGCATGTATTTTTTAGGATTAAACCACAAATAGAAATAACAATTACATGCAAATATAACCAATAACTAGAAAATAATAGATCACACAAAAAAAAACACAAGATACCAAGATTTAATGTGGTTCACCCAATCCCTGGGCTATGTCCACCAAATAGCAAGTTTGATATTATTACGATCCAGTGATTATAAGCTGATTACAATCCATAATCCCTTACAACTCAATACTGCTGCAAGAACCAATTTTGCATCAGAACTTAATTGAAAAATACCTAACCCTAAGCCCTTTTATACAAGTAGTTTTATGCCACTTTAGGGTTACAACATGTCGGCCATATGTCAGCCACAAGGTCAGCCCAAACCTCAAAGAATTTATGAAGTGTGTACAATACTTTCCTAATTAGTCACTACAAACTAACAATATTGATTGGTTACAGGTGCTCATGGATACTTAGAGACAGTGGTGATGCTAATTTCTCTTGGATTAGAGAATTATTCATTCATATAGTTATTTGGTTTCAGCAGGAAGTCCAATGGGCATCCACTTGATATGGACTTGAGAGGAGCTTGTTCTTAGAGGAGTCTTGGTTGGAGGCTTGGATATCTTAATGAGCATTGTCATTCCCCACTCTTGGTCTACTTGGCAGTTTTGCTACTTGAGAGGTATAGCCCATTATTTCTCTCGAGTGCATTATATTTATACTTTTCTTTCATGGATATGGATCTTGAGCTACGGTACATGAGTTACTTCTAGAGGGTTCATTTGAGAGATGGTTTAGCATTGGTTATCTCCATTTGCATATGTTGTTATGCTGGTTGAGTTTGTGAGATGGTTTTATATTGGGTATATTCCTTGGATTAGGAATTGTTATGAGTTTGATCTTCTTGTGAGAGGTTTACATATGTCATTAGTTATATGGTATGGTTTGAGTGTTGTTGAGGCTTCTTGGTTTGGGGTTTTATGGAGGAGATCATACTTGCATAGTTTACATCAAGAGGTGTGTGTAGAAGGACATGATACATGTTATGATTTGCATGGTTTCTCTTTGGTCTTGGTTATCTTCTTGGATGTTCAATTTTTGCTTACATTAGATTTGGGATTGGTTAGAGATTGTGATCATTGGTTTGTGCTCATGTATTTCACGTGAGAGATGACATGTTTATTACTTTATTTATTTCTTCTATTGGTTGTGGAGAGCTTGGGAGACTATTGGAGACTTGTTATGAGAGTTGTTCTTGTAGGATATCAATTTATGTATTGTCGATGTCCTTGATACTAAATAGATTCACTTCTTTTGAGATGTTGTGAGTGGATTGGTTATAGATTTGACATTATTTTTTAAGTGGGAGCTTCTTGGTACATATGTGATAGGTATTTCTCTTGAGGCTTGTGATTGCAGGTTACAGATTGGATATGTTGATGATGTGAGATTCACTTGGTATACCTTTGGAGGTATGGATAGTTGGATGGGTTGGAACTTGTTGTGGGTGCTATTTCAGCTATGGATATTTTGACAACTATGGATACATGTGATTACCTTTGGATGAAGTTTTTTTTCTTGGAATTTTAGTTGGTATAGGATTTTATGATCTTCTAATCTGACAGGTTGGGTGGCTTTCTCTTTGGATGGCTTCTATGTATGTCCAGTGGTAGTGGCATAATAGAAAGTAGCTTCATTCATATTTGAGACGCTGGATACTTTGATTTTTTTATGGGTACTAGGATGGAGCACATGGTGTACTTTGATCCATGATGGTGGATGTGTTAGAAGGGAGATTTTCCTTGTTTATTTATGTGGCTACAAATTGACCCTATGCAATGTATACAAAAGTGGGGGATTGTTGAGATTATGGGTGTTGCACACATTGCATAATATTGTTATATTGTATTATTTTATTTTATTATATAATGTTGCACCTAGATGGACGTACAACATGTAAAGATTCCCATGGGATATACTTGATGAGTTGTATTGTAACATTGTGATAATATTTCATGTAATTATTTAATATTGGAGAGGAGAATTAAAATTCCAATATTAAATGTGAGGTCAAGGGGTTAGGTAGCACATGGTTTATGTAATACCACTTGGTGGTTTTGTGGGACTTGCTACTATATAAGTAGCTACAAGGGTAGTTGTAGTGGCAAGAGAACAAGAAAAAAAAGGCAAAAAGGCAAGAGTTGAGTGGGACAAGGCTTGAAAGGTTAGCTAAAGGGACCATTTGTAAAGGTTGGAAGCATGGCATGGGATGTGTGGATTCATGCTTGGTCACATGGATTACTTGGTTGTGGCTATGGCTTTGAAGGCATCCATGGTTGTATTGCAATGGTGATGGATGCTTTTGGAGGCTGGGTTTTTCCCTTAATGAGGGTTTCCCAGGGTATATCTTGTGTCACATTTTTGTGTGGGTATGTTGTCTATTCTATTGCATGTGGATTTCAATTGCATATTTATTTCAAATCTATTATAGGTTATGTGGAAATGCTTATATTCTTGGTTGCAAGTTTCCTTATAGCCTTGTCAAAACCCAAAATGAGATCAACAATCACCCCCTTTGACATGAGTGCAAAAACACTTTGAAATGCATATATAACCTAAGTTATGTGCATAACTTAGATAATTTGTATTTCATAAGAAAATTTCAAAATTTCAAAATTTTGCACAACTAATGACTTAACTGTCATACCTCTCCACAATGTTATAACTGTCTTTGAGTTGAGTGTTCCTTGTTGTACTTGAATTTTGATAATTCCTTCTAAGTAAATATGTTGTACTTATGTTGTCCCCTATTTCTCTCTCAAAACTATGTTCCCCTTACTTGTAAAAACCTTATAATCCCCCTTTTTTGACACTTATGTCATGGGTGGTACACTTATAATGTGTTTGTCCATAAATTATTTGTGGACCTCCATTACTATTTTCAATGCTACATCCTAGTTATTGCATGCTACCTCTAGAGATTGGTATTGAATTTCTAACTAGGAAGCTAGGTCAACTAATCCATCATGTGTTGAAAGTTGATTATCTTTCTTCATCAATGTTTCAATGAAGGATAGTTCCTTATGCAATACTTCCATGTGTGGGATCAACATGGACTGGATACTTATCAAAGCAGTCCTAATATTTTCATCTTGTGAATGTAATGTGGCTAGCTTACCTTGAGTAGAGAGTAATCTTTGAAAATGAGTCTGGCTTTTACCAGTAGATAGTTTCAATGTTGTACTTGTGGATTGTAGATCTCCTTACAACCGGTCAATAGCCATCTTTACTTCTTTTGTGAATAAATTCACATCACAAAGCTATATGTATAGAGAAAAGATATTATCCAACACCTTTTTCACATCCTCCATCTTGGTTTCTAAGTCAACATGTCTTAGTGCAATAGCACTAGAAATATTTTCAATAAATTTAGAGTGAAACTTTCTTTCAAACCATTCCAATAATTTGGTGTTTGCATCCAAGTCTTCATCATTGATCTTCTCAACAATATTTACCTGTTTCTCAAGAATAGGTTTCTCTTCATTAGAGGCTAGGAGGCTAAAATCATCAATAAATATGTCTTTTATTTCATGAAGAACTTTCTTATGCTTGTGCTCCCTTTTTAGCAACTCTTGTTGTTTCTTCCTATGTAGAGCTTCCTGTAAAATGCTCATCTGCTTAGTGGTGATTGTTGTAAGATCAAACTTGGGTAGTCTAATCACCTCATCAAGACTCACATCTCCATAATATATATATTCTGAGCTCCTTGATTTTTTTGCACTTGGCCTAGATATTTACAATGGTGTGGCTTGAGTGCTCAGCCTCTGAAGAACTTGACTATCGATAGGAGTCATAGAAAATGGAAAGATAACCAAAGTCTGGATAGAAATTTGTTCCTTTAGAGTAGTAGTCACATTCAATTCTCTAGGCTTGTCCATCTGACTATCATATTTCTTCTCTTCACCTTGTATCTGTGGTGTAGGTGTAGGACTTGCTTCCTGACCTAATCTGATTTTTGTTCCATCCTTCTCAATTGCAACGCTTGGTTGTGAGAATGAATGACACTAGAGGGTAATGCAATTGGTGTTGTAATAACACCTTGTTGTTTAATGCTTGCACTCTATATTTCAACAAGTTTTACCTTTGGGGACACACTAGATGTGTCTATTTATTTCTCCCATGCTACTAATATATCTAACTTTTCAATCTCATCAGTTCTCACCAATAAAGGGTTTGTGCATAATTGTGCTACCATGGTGGAGCTCTTCAATATCTTCTTTAAATCATCCTTAGTCAAAGGATTGATGTTCTAAGTAGAATTATCAAGAACATCCTTGATTTGTATTGAGTCCTACTAACTCGGTCTACATATGGAGGACTATTGCTCAACACTTGTACCTTAGGTACACTCTGATCACCTTACTACTCTTCTTCAGCTATAGCCTCTTCTGCTACTTCTTCCTCAGTTCCTCCCACACTTCCATCCTTGACTGACTCATCTTTTGCATTCTTTGCTACTTGTTTTTTTGTCTCTTTCTCTACTTGCTTAGGGTCTTGCAATGCTTGCTCAGCTTTCTTTGTTATTTCTAGAGTGGGTAACTTATAAATAGATCTCCAAATAGCTATGTTTTTTCTTACCACATCCTCAATCTACTTATTTAGTATATGGAAAGTTCTATATTTGGGGAAAATTTTGTTTTGTGCTTTTCCATAGCCTTGGTAATCTGTCATTTGTCCAATTCTGGCATTTCTTGGGCTAATGTTGATTCCCTAATTTTCTTTCTATTTGTAGCTTGTATTGCCATTTTTGCTCAACCCAGTCATAAAGACTCTTAGGTAATGAGTTGGAAATCTCTATAGGAGTTGATTTGAATGTAGTCATCATCACATATATGGCTTCCTCTATAGTATTTTGTTCAACTTTTCCTATCTTATCAAAATCTATGTGTGTAAAATTAGACAAATCTGCATTTGATTTTATATTGTCACACAAATTATCTAAATTAGAGGAGGGACTGTGGCTTACCACCTTGAATTGACTCATGTTATTAGATTCAATCTTCTCCTCATCTGACTTAGCTGCAACTACATATTTTCTCGTTTCATATGTCTTCTTGACTAGTTGGCTCAACTTTGTTGAAGCAATAACCATCTTACCTTTAGGTTTCTTAGCAACCTTGACTTGCTTAGTGGCTTCCCTTGTGCTAGCTCTGGCCAGAGGAGTTGCTAGCTTTTGTTGTGATAGTTTTACAATATTCTTCTTGGGTTTCTCCACTTCAGGCTCCTTAGCCTTTCTTTTCTTTTTGGTAGGCTTAGGTGCTTCCTTAGATTCTTCTCCCTCAACACCTTCTTCATGAGCTCCCTCATCTTCTCCTTGTACTTGAGTAATTGCCAAAGGGGCTTGGAATTGTCCTTCCTCTTCTTCTTCATCTCCCCCTTCACCAAATCTTTATTTCAGCTTCTTGACTATTTTGTTCTTCTTCCTAAGGACTGTAGTTTTTTCCAAATTCATTGTGATCCTAGACTTGGATACCTCATAGTTTCCAAATGAGGTGGAAACTTTATCTATTTCCTCTACCAGTAAAGACATGATAGCTGTAGATGCCTCATCAATATTTATCTCATATGGCAAGGGCTTAACACATCTAACCCTGGGTAGGACTGCTTGCAAATATGTATAATCAGCATCAACTAGAAAGCAAACATCATCATAATGTTTCTCAACTAGTGACACTAGAATCCTTACTCTTTGCTTCATATACTTCTTAAAGTCTTGAAAATAACTTGTCTTCACTGACTCAAAGTTATCTCCAAGTTGCTCTATGAATTCTCCAATCTGAACTGCAATAGACTTGTTGGTCTTCCAAGCAACTTTATTGAATGAGGGAAATGTGTTCTGAACATAAAAGAATATACAAACTAATAAAGAGACAAATTTTCAAGATGCACTCTTAGTTTTCCTTATGGCCTGCAATTTTTTAGATAGTTTCTGAAGTTACAACTTGGCAAGGTCATAGGTGTGGTCTCTCTTTACTATTTTGTATCCCAAATCTATAGTCATGTAGGATACACTATTCAATCTACTAGATTGAAAGAATTTGTGAGTTATCACTCTCACAACAAAAAAATTTAGGGGGTTTAAGATAGAATCTATAGACATTCCCTTGTTATTCCATACTGCACCTGTGTTCTTCTCAATTATCTCTTTTGAATCACTTCGTATGCTCTTGGGTTGGTCAAGGGTAGGATACCCCTATACTAGGCTAATGATCCTTTCAATGATCGTAATGAGTCCATTTTCTAGCTAGATAAATTTTTCATGTATTCTACTGAGCACAATCTTGATCCATTCAGTCTTGAATACATTAGGGAAATCTAGGGCATGGGTCAACCCTTTCCTTTCTATGATTTTGTTATTTTCCCTTAAATCTCCATCATCACAAAGTTGACTATATAGTTCCCTAATCTCCATGTCATCTATACTTCCAAATTTTCATGTATAACAACATATGACACCCTGAATCATTAAGACTTTCCATGGTATCATTGATAGTGCATAAGACGGGTCTCCTTTGTATGCAATTTAAGGTATTGCCCAAAAAGGTGGTTGTCTAACCTCATTACTAATTAATTTCACATTCAACACTTCCTTTCCCTCTTTCCTAACACTTGTAGAAGAGTTTTCTACCATATTGATACCTAGGGTTTACGAAAACTCAAATAGTGAAACTCAACACCAGTAAAATACCTTTCCAATCTGATGAATATGTTGAGTTGTAGTTGAATTTGGCTCAAAAATGCAAGAATCTCATGCTGCAATTCACTTTCATACTCTTCATGCTCTCTTATATCTCAAATGAATGCAAATGAGTCAAGAAATGACTATATAACCCTTAAAATTTTGTAATAAATGCTTAATGCTTACACAACTATAAGCTTAATGAATATAGGGTTTCTAACTCACTCAGCTTACACATGACTTCCACTTCACTCAGTTCACATAGCATGCTCAACCAATACTTACCATACCTTCATAACTCAACATCAACTAAAATTCTATTCACACTCAATAGTAACTGTTAAATATTTCATGCTTGGCAAAAACATGAAAACTAACAAAACTAAAGATTTCTTCAAGGTTCTAACTATTACATTGCATCTTAATTCATGCATATATAATCTTTTCAAAGCTTATATTCTTGGAACTGATGTATGAAGTAACTTTGAAGTATCAGTCCCACACATACCTTTTGATTGCCTAGTTGGGGGTGATGTGATCACCTAATCCATTGGATGAAGTGACCTCATCTGAACTTGATGTGCTGCAATCTTCATTTTTCTTCCATGTCTTGTTCATCTACATTTTTAATTTCTCCACATCAACCTTCTATTTACCTTTATTGAATTCACTACTTGGTGTCTTTGACCTTGTTGGATAGTTGTTGATGTTATGACTAGTCTTCAAACAACTAAAGCATGTAGTTTGACTCAACCATCTACTATAATCACTTCTGAAATGTGTTCTAATGCAATTCTTAGGAACATGTCCATACTCTTGACAATAGTGAAAACTATACCTTGTATTTTAATCCTAATTGTAGGATTTTCCATTGTGTTGTACCTTTGTCTTCTTGTTTGATGTCCACTTAGCACTAGATTTGCATTCATATGCTTTATGTCCATACTTATGACAATTGTGGCAATATCCTTCAAATATTTGTGTGCTTAAGGTCTTGGTCCTACATTCATGTGCCTGATGTCCTTGCTTGTTTCACTTATGATGGTAACCCTTGAATTTATTCTTAGGGTTCTAATTTACATTGTTGCTTCTACAAACATTTGTTGTATGACCTATCTTTCCACAATTATGACAAGTGGGTTTGTAGTTCTTACCTTTTTTGTTTCTTTATTCACCACTTTTAGATGATTCTCCTTCCTTAGTAATGGTGTACCCCAATCCATTAGTATCATTGTTAGATCTAGGATATCTCATCCTCAAAGTATTTGATGGCTTCACTAGGTTTGTTGAAATTTTCAGCAAATTCCTTTTCTCATCTCAGTTCATTTCTCAGTTGTTCATTCTGTAACTTCAGGGTTATGATCTCAATGTCCTTTCCATTTATTTCATGATTGGAAATCATCACTTGATTCATTATTTCCATTTTCATGGTAGCAATCCTTTGTACCTCTGATGTCTTCTCTTCCATTCTATAGGTCAACGTTCTTTTGTCATCTTCAATCGTGGCCTTGTCTTCCTTAACTTTCTTTTACTACTCAGTCACCTCACATAGAAATACTTATTGGACTTCTTGTTCTATCTTAAGATTTCTGACCTCTTTAGTTAGGGCACCACTTTTTTCCATCGGATCTACAACTGCTACATTAAACTCACTTGAGTTTCCATTTGCAAACAATTCAATATTGTCTTCCTCTTTGTAATGTGTGTCATTTTCCTCAATAGTTATCCCTTTCCTTATCTTCAATGAGTGCTTCAGCTCATCTTTTTATTCATTGAGTTAGTGTAGGTCAAGCTAGATTTCAATCTTCTAGTTCTTGATAGTCTTTCCCAACTTGTAGACATTCATCTTTAAGATATTTCCTCAAAGCTGCAAAGCTTTCCTTTCTAGAGAACCTGACTCTGATACCAATTGTTGGAATTAACAATGGGAAAGTAAACTCTGAGAGAGGGGTGAGTTAACACTTCAAAAATTTAACCATAAAATATTAACCACACATCCATCTCACAAGTTATCATGTAAATTGAAATAGCTAGCTACACATGTTCATCCATAGTATGAAACAAAAACACATAACACATAGCACAATAAATTTGTTACCTAGAAACCGTTCAATGAGAATGTAAAATAAGGGTGGGGATGACACCCACAAATCTTCACTACTATAGTTGTAAATTATATCAAATGAAGGTTATAATTTTTTGATCATAAACTATGATCTACCCTATGAAAGGTTTGCCCTATTAAAGGCTTCAAAGAATGTTAAATCTTACCTTGTCAAAGGATCTCAACACCCTGCTAAAAGTGTGCCTTGTTAGAAGACTTCAAGTTACAATAAAGTAAGAACCTTGTTAAAGGATTTACAAAAGCCTTCTAGGACTACTTGGTTAAGAGATTTTCATTGATTCACCTGTTAGAATGTTTTAGCCCTGATCCTTCAATTAGCACCTCTCTACTAGATATCAAATCTCCTCTTTCCTAATGCATAATTGATCCTCCTAATAAGATGTATCTCTTCTATCCTTTAATTTCTCTGCTCTATTCTTTCTAATTGATTATACAATTCATTCTTCTCTCACAACCTCTTTAGTCACCATGAATGCTCTCTTCTACTTAGCATTCACCCTTCTATTCTTACTTACACATGCATACTCTTTAGGGTATTCCCCCCTTAAGAATACTTAGGCTAGCTAGGGTTAGGTATGAATCAATGATTGTGATTCATCCATTTTTTCACTTAGAATATCCCTTAATCTAATTAGTTGCATGCATTACATAGGGATTCTCAATATATCGTCATATATATCTTCTATAATTGTAAAAAATCCTTAAGTTCTCCCAAAAATGATTTACATAGGAGTTTGTGCCATTACAAACAATTATGTCCTAAACTATTTACTCAACACTTGAAAGCTCTGATGCTCGACATTCACTACATTCTTAGTGTTGTAACTCAATTTCTAAATGACTCAGCATCCACTATTTTACTCGACATATTAATCACTCAACATATATGTCTTGCTCAACACTTGAGTGACTCGACACATACCATCTGCTCAGCACAAACTAGTGTTGGGCACTAACTGCACATTTTACTCAGCATACACTACTTACTCGACACATATAGTTCTATTAAGTAATGACTTAAGTGTTTGTTCACTACCTTCTCTAAAACAAAATGAGATCAAAAAGTTTCCTAAGTTTATAGAACCATTTTATTGCATTGTATACAAGAGATAACAAAGAGATTAATGGGAATAAGTCTTGTTTTAGATGTCTCCTATATGTTTCTTGATTTTATTTCAAGTGGATGAACCAAGGGTTTGGCCCATTTTTTGTCTTTTTATGAGATATGCACATTTTTTTTATGCTTTGATTTAGTGGATTAATTAAATTCTTAATAGAAGTTGTAGATAAGTAAAGTTTGCACAAGTATTTTGATAAGAATGTTGATTCAAGATATCTGATATGGAAGTGTTGCAAACAATTATTTCCTAGATCTAAGATATTTAATAAAGTCTAATATGTTATATGAAGGGGTTTCATGACTTAGTGACACAATGTATATAAGGAGCTAATATTAAGTAGGGGATTACACACTCTTGTTATTTCATATATGGCTGTTGCTTCATCTTTAAAATCAAAATGATATTTCCCTTTCATGTTTAGGAGCTAAAATGAAGACCCCCACTTAGCTTGTGAATATTTAGTTTGTGTGATTTTCTACTGCACATCTATCTTATTGCATGAGTAAATAAGATTCAAGGGTTATATCTACTTTGTTTTGGTTCTAGAACATATTTTAGCATTGGTTATGTTTGTGAGAATCCAAGCTCTACCTGCTTAGGTCATGCAAAGCCTAAAGAGTAGAATGCTTGTTGCCTTGTTAATTGGACCATGTTCTATCTGAATGTGTGCATCATAGAAATTAGCTACCCTTATAAGTATTTTGTTTCATCTTCCTAGTTAGTTAAACACTTTTAAATCAAGAGCCAAAAAAATGATGACTCTACTGGGGATTGTATTGATCTTTTTTAATAGACAAACCTTGAGAATCTAAATTATCTTTAATATAACAGAAAGTAAGACATGAAAAACTACTTGCAACAATAAGGTTCTGATTTTTTTTCCATTTCCTTGCTGAAAATCATATCTCCCAATATTTTTGTATCCTTAACAGTGGTAGCTTTGATGATTTAAAAATAAATTGTGTTACTAAGATCATTTGTGAGCCTCTCATAGTTTGATTCCAATTGTTGCAAAGTGTTGTTCTAAATTTGACGAGTCAATAATTTGTGATATTTTAACCATGTCAAGAGAGCTAACATCGATGGATATCAAGAAAGAAACTATTC
Source organism: Cupressus sempervirens (assembly GCA_028749045.1). NCBI lineage: Eukaryota > Viridiplantae > Streptophyta > Pinopsida > Cupressales > Cupressaceae > Cupressus > Cupressus sempervirens. The sequence goes on along the minus strand of CM053790.1, from coordinate 235,082,917 downwards.
TTTATTTGTTATAATTTTGGATCTGTTTGTGTTGATTTGTAAGTCGATTCAATCATTGTTTTACCAAGTGTGGATGGTGACTCTAGGTTTAAATCTTTTAATTAGTGCATGTTATGAATGGTTTTGTGATCAATTGGTACCAAGAAGAAGGTATATTGGAATTTAGTTGTACTCTTAACAAGGGGTGAAGAAGTTTCAATAACTCATGTTGATTGTGTGATACATACTATGTAAGAGTTTATGAACTTTGATGAGATCTAGATCTGTTGTTGTTCAAGAAGAGAAGTAGTTGTAGTCATCACATATTATGATAATTTCATTTTAATGGACTTCTCTTTTCATTATAATTAGTTATGTAAAATGTGTTCTCCATGAAATGATTTTCAACATTAAAGAGGAGAGTTAGTGTGAAATTCCTATATATTTCATAGAATTTGTTTCAACATTTTTCTTGAAGTTTAGAAATATGTTGGAATGTAAATTTTGTAGAGGAAAGAGGGGATCTTTTGTATGTTTATAAATCTGAAAAATATTTTGGTGAATAATTTTTAAGTTTGTGAAGAATGTTGAATTTCATTTCACCTAGTATGCATCCTAACAAGATTGGTTGCAGATCTCTCTTTGCCAAGAAATATTTCCCAATATGTTTTAATGGAATTCATGGTTTCCTAAATTATATTAGAGAGAATTTTACAAAGTTTAGTTGGAAGCATTTTGATTTAGCCAGTCATTATGTTTAGTTGTTTGGTGACTAAATGGGTGATTTTGAAATTGCTCATGAGGATGTTCATATGAAATTTGTTATTTAAAACTTTAGATAATGATGCTAGGGACTAGTTTTATTATTTACCATCATCTTATATCTCATCTTGGAATGAATTTAATTTGGCCTTCCTAGAGGAATTTGGAGAAAGAGTAAGCATATTCAATTCTTTTAGTAATTTGTTGATATTTCATATTAGGAATGGTAAACTTTTTTGTGAATTTAATAACAGATTTGTAAGAGCTTTGGATGATATCCCTTAGAATTGTATACTTGATGATAAAGTGGGTTTGGTTATTTACTTTGATGCATTTGATGGGAAAATGAGTTACCTATTTAGGGATAAAGAACCAAGAATATTGTACCAAGCATTTATAACTGCAATAGAGATTAAAAATATCATGAGATATGGGTTAACTAGAAGTCGTTTTTCTAGAAGTGTTTGCCAACATAATGCATTTGAAGATAAGGAACAATGTTAAGAAAGAGTATCATATTCAAATCAATATGTTAGTACCCCAGTTTTAGTTAATAATCATGTTGTAAATTCAGATTTAAAAATACACATTGATGAAGATTCTATGTTGCAAGATAGGGCTGCTCCTATTGTTGATAAGAATGCATACATTCGTAATGTTAGAATAGTGAATGGTGTCTCTAGTCTTTCCTATGCTTCAAAGACCTATGTGGATGAGAGAGATGAAACTTTAACTTCAAATGATGCCAATGAAAGTATTGGTCTGATATTGCATAAAGAAGCATCATACAAAGAGGTGGCAACATATATACCATAGTCCAATGAAAAAGGAAGATGCTAAAGCTAGTTTTCTAAATGATAATGAGAGCATGAAAAGTGCAGATCCATATTTGTGTAAGCCATATGCAATATTAGAAGAAGTGAGAAATGGTGAAGATGAATCTTGTTTGATGAGTGAAGGTATGAATTACTCACCTAATTTTAAAAATGCATCTACATTTATGCATTTTACAAGTCAGCATTATCTTGAGGATCTTGAATGCGATTTTTCCCTAAAGTATGAAAATCAAACAACGATTGATAAATGCAATGTTTATAAAGAGGATTTACTTGAACTTGTAAATGATCAGCATGAAGTTGTGTGTGAAAATCATAATGAGAATTTGATGAGTTATTTTCATTCATGTGATAAATTTTTAGTGGGACGTGTTTCAACATTTCCATTCCATTATGCATTTTCTACAACAGATAATGTCCATTTTCAGCATCTATCTATTTTAGTTTTTTATGCATCAACGTGTAGTAGTGATTTTGAGAAATATTGGTGGTCCTTTTCTTCTAACATTCTTGAAGAAAGTGATATAGAGGCTAATGCTACATGTTTGATAGAAGAGGATAATGTATATTTTTGTAGTGACAGTTTTGATTTTTCTTAACACGTTAAAAGTGAGTATGAAAATGGAATTCATAGCGACTTCAAAGTGTTCGATAATTCTTTGTATGATGAGGATATTGATACCGATCAGCCCAACTTGTTTAATACTATTTTATAGGAAAAAACTTAATGGATTTATTAATCCTTTTTTGAGGAATGCATAGACAGGTAAGATTTAATTTATTCTAATATTAACGATGACACATTGTCATACTATTGTGGAAAATCAAATTGCTCTTCTTCCATATTTGATAGTGATATTGAGGTTGATGTTGCACTTTATGAGTTTACTAATGCACTCTTTGATGATAATTATAATATGGAATGACCAACATGTTTTCATGACTCATATGAGGAAAAATTCCATGTTATTTATAATCAGCTATTTAAGAAGTGTGTTGACATATCAAAGCACCTTGAAATTGTTTTAGACTTTGGTACTAATCACTTTTGTGAACACATATTAGTTCTCTCACTTGCAAGTCATCTAGTTGAAAATGAATTAATAAATGGTGAGTATGATATTTTATATGATAATGCATTTATTCTTGATTATGGTTTCATTATTTTCTGATGTAAAGAATAAAGTGCATATGCTTGGTGATAATGTTGTTGAGAAACAATATTCGAAAAGTATGAGTGATGCTTCTAACAAGGTAAATATTTTATAGTGATTATGAAAAAGGGATAAGTGAAGATAATTTCAGATTGTTGTTCATACGTGAAGATGAAAAACAAATTGATGACAAAGGGATAAATAAGTGGTTTGTGTTTGGTGGCTCAGGGCCACCTAACAAGGTATCGATTTGACTCTCAATAAAGTATTGTTGAATAAAGTTCTTGGTGTGGTCTTCTCAACCAAGAGATGTTGAGTTATTACCATGCACATAAGGGGCATGCATCCCTAGACAGATCCACTATTGGGACTCAAAACTACAAAAAATAGTAATTTAGAATACCATATATTGAAAGTTTGAAAAAGTTAGCCCCTATAGATGCTTCTCATGTTTACTTGCCTAAATATCATTTTGAGGCCTATGATGTGTTTCAGGTGTTCCACACATTGCATTCAATATTTACATGCATCTTAGATTGTTAGTCTAAAATTTTGAATCATTTCGTGAGATGTCATTTGGAGCATTTGAAAAATCTGCATTTTTGGTGTCAAATAGTGTTTAAAGGGCTAGTTTGCATTTGAATATCTTGTACCTAGTAAATTTCTAGGACTTGCAACTTTGGAGATGTTTAGCATGCATATAAAAGAACCCATGTTTAATATTTCAAGTTGTTTTGGCATGTTTTTATTGGGTTTTGAGTTTCCCAAAGTTAGTTGTTGTCTTGCTGATGCACCTTGTTCAAAAATCTGAGAAGCCATATTTGACCAATGTGAAAATACCCTCACCACTATATTCTAAGGGTCAAAGAAATGTTATATTTCAAGTTTGAGCTCTTGAAAAATCCATTTGATCAGTTTGCAAACATGATTCCAAAAGCAATTTCCAACTTTGTGATGCATAACGATTTCACAAGATTAATTGTTAGGCCTATTCAGGATGTTATAACTTTAAAACCATGATAGATGAGCATAATTTTATTATACCCTTGTATTTTATACTAAAAATGCTCCAAGTGTGCAAATTTGTAAGTTTTCACCAATCCGTTTGCACACTTACCCAAAGCCTTTCCATTTAATAAAATATTTGTTTTAGAAGTATATCCAATTCTACAATTTCTGGAAGCCAACTTTGCACACTTCCCAAATCTGTCTCGTTATTCATTATAAGCCATAATTATAGCCACATACTCTCCATGTGAAAATGTACCTATGTCCAAAGTTGCAAATTCCGAAGTGACCATTTGACTAGTTTTTGAAGTTAAATAAAAATGCAATTTTCTATTTCTAAGATGTTCATTTACATGAAAATTTGAAGAAGGTGACCTTGTCAGTTAATTTTTTTTTATCTAATGAGCGTCATGAGGTGAGATTTTCAAACTGAAAGAGTATATGTCAGAGGACATGAATTCAAAGTTTCAAGGCTTAGTTAGGTGATCTTCTTAGTTTTTAAAGAAGGTTTTGAGGTTGCTTGGCACATAATGGAAAATTTCCAAAGGGGTAAAAGATGAGTATTTATTGATCAATCATTGATTGATTTTGAATCCAATTAGTGCAATAATCCTAGTGGATCAGTTTGATAATTCAGGTGTTTGAGTTCAATACTTTTTTTAGCTCATTTTTATCTTTGCCAAATTCTCTCTGATATCTATAGAATGGACTAGGGTCTCCTATGGGGTAGTCTAGTAGAAAGATGGGCCTCGCTCCATGTCTAATCTAGTACCAGATGTACTCCTCTATGAAAACTACATCTAAGTTGGTTCTCCCTAGAACATCATTTTCCTTCCTCTGAATCAATAGAGATGATATCCTCTATTATAGGTCAACATATAGCTCTGACTCTTTGAATATATCTCTAAGGGTGGGCATATCATGGCACTACTCTTGATACACCCTTCTACAATCTAAACTATCTCATTACTTGGTCATAGTAGTATGCCATGATGACATGACTTTGTCATCCCTCTAGGAACCTCCTCCTCGATGAGTATCTCTTCTAGTGTGTAGTACCAAGCCACTCCACCATATGGAGGCATCGTCTTGAAACTATCCCATCTCATTGTATGCAATCAAATATGACTCTCCAATATAGTAAGTCTCCAAAATATAGTAACTCAACATGGGGATATGCATACACTCTAAGAAGGCTATGATCTAGTGCTACAAGAATTTTTTTTGGTCTAGTGCATGTAAAATGCTCAAATAACCACACTTGTAAGAGTGTACATATAGTCAAACAATCCCTCTAGTACCTAGTGAGTCTTCTCAACTCAGAATACAAAGTAGTAAGCATACTCTACTCCATGCAAACACTGACCAATCTCTTTCCAATTCCCATACCAAATGCATAAAAGATGATAAGAGTATTATCCCCTTACCATTTGGGGCCACAATGCAACTTGGTATGCAACATATCCACCATTTCAATAAAGGTGTGTCACTTAAGAATGATATTGTGTAGATCCATCTGATCTACTTTCGATCTAATTAGTGATCTTCATCTTATACAATAATCCCCATCCTCAAATATATGCTCTACACTTCTCCCAGAAAGATCCCTTTGATAAGAAGGTAGAGTATCTAGTATACATACTCTAGTGTCATAGTGATCTCTTCAATAGGAAGATAGAATGAACAAGTGTCATATTCACGTAGTATCATATACCATTTTTCCTTTAAAAAAAGTTCTTTACTTTAGCTTGCATATTCACGTAGTGTCATATTTAGCTTAAGTGGGGGCTAAATGTATTGTTTTTGTAAGAATTTTCCGAAGGGCAAAATTCACCCAGGAACTAAGAACTCAAACACAAGCACAACTATAGACCAAGAGAGAGAGTATGATCAGAATGATGATATATTCAATATGCCATGATAAGGGTACACTAGGAGTGCCTGTATATAAAGGCCTCTAAGATAGATCTAGAATGCCTCATAATTAGCTACATGATGTGTCATACAACTAGGCACATGTCCACCAAATATGGGTTATCCTCCATTAAGCACAGAAGTATGTGTGATGATGTGAGGATAAGCCTACAAGGGTGTGACATGCAAATCAGTGTTGTAGACACCATGTGCTAAAATAGACTTGCATACTCCTGTGTTGTTTACATGACAACTCAAAAAGGTGTGCCAACTCCTAAGTGTCTCACAATTAAAAATAATAAAATAATGCATTAACCTAAGTAAACTTAAGTAAGTGTAATAAGTAAATACTTATTTACACCAACACCCCCCCCCCCCTTATGTGAAACTTAGGGGAATGCCCTTAAGCTTATGAAACTAGGATAAAAATGCATAATAGGTCCTGGCTACTAGGCCATATTAGGTACCCATGTACATAATGAAAATGCAATCTCTCATAAAGCAGAGAATGAGGGAAAAACTCATGGGAAAAACCCTCCCCCAAAAAGAGAGATAAAAAGGGATGCATCAATGGATGAAGTAATCAAACCCACCCCCCCGCCACCCCCATTACAACATACATCCAATATATACATAAGAGAATGATGAGAGGAGGAAGAGAGACATAATAGCATCCACCCTGCCGCGCCCCCCCCCCCCCCCCCCCCCACCAAAGAAGAATGCCGACAAGTGAAAGCTGCTCCAAGGAGGAAGCTGGTCCAAGAATGTAGAATGGTGTTCCTCCCCTTAAGAAGAAACAAAGGAAAAGGTACACTCCTGAAGATGTATGCTAGCCCTAAAACTTTCTCAAGTATCCCTGTGTTGATGCTGATGCTCACCCCTTCCAACTATGCTGAAAAGAACAAATGCAAATTAGGCAAGGATGTCTGTTGAACCTATTCAACTAAACCATCTATCTCCTCTACTAACAAAGAGACCTCCACTAATTGTTGTTAATAAGGATCCACAATCACACTAACCTGTACAGATTGATTATGTAGAGAATGGACATAAGGGTCAGAGTGAGCCCTCACAACAACTGTGGAAGGATCACCTTCATCAATGACAAGATGTATGTCCTCAAGTCTGTCTCCCAAGTCAACTGAAGTTCGAGTTGAAAGATGAAATGTACCATGCTGTGTTGGACCTTTTACTATGGAAATGTAAGCATGTGGACTAGACTAATGTGACCTCTCACTGCAACTGTCGATAGAATCCCACTCGTCAAAACCTGTTGAAGCACTATCACATGTGTCACTATCAATTTTCACTATGTATGATGTGTGGAGGGGAGTAGAGGATAAGCTTGGAGAACTTTACTCAAACTGAAGATCCTTCTCCACAAAAATCTCATGTGTCTCCGGATCCATAAGTTTATAAGCCTTTACATTTTCTTCATAACTGATGAAGGTACAAGGCCTAGGTGTCAGTGCCTTGCAACTCATGTAAGATAGGTTTGCCCATGCTAGACAATGAAGACTCTAAAGTGTCCCTCAACCAATTTTCTACCACACCATGCCTCAAAAGGAGTCTTCCCATCTAAGGCATTATGAGGAGACCTGTTAAGTATGTGAGTAGCACTACTAATGGCTTCAACTTCTAATGTAGGATCGAGAGACTTGGATTTGATCATGCAACTTGCCATGGTCTTGAGAGTCCTAATCCTCATAGCTGCAACATCTGTCTTGTGCAGACTGAATGCTGGTGGGTTCTGAAGATCAATCCCCTCAATTCTGCAAAAGTTCTTAAGTCTTCTGTCAGCATATCTATTCTCATTATCCACCCTTAACACCTTGATGGCTTTCGTTGACTTGTGTTCAACATGAGTCTTGAAGTCTTGAAGCTTATGAACCAATTCATTCTTATGATGAAGGAAGAAGACCCAAGCGAATCTAGAAAAGTCATCAACAAATGCGAGGATGTAGCAGCCTTGGCTGACTGAAGTCACTGCAAAGAACTAAAACCATGTGAACTAGCTAAAGAAAAATTGGAGCTCGAGAAGACTTCCCTTTATCATAATTCTCATTGAGATTCATATCCACTAAACATGATGAAAATTATCCCTTAGAAAAGATGATATTAGGTAGACCTTTAACCTTATGTTTTAAGCAAAGTTGCTGAAGAGAGCGGAAGTCAAGGTGACCAAACTGCTCATGCCATGAGTTGATGTTTGAAGTAGAGTGGGTCAACAAGGCTTGAGAAGGTGACTTAGGTAGAAAGTGGGAGAAGGAGTATAGCCTCTTGTCATTATTGACTTTCCCCACTGCAACCAATGAATCATCTCTAAGACTTCGCATCATAATTGAATCTAGAAGAAACTCAACTTTATGACCATCTCCTAGGTGAGTGATTTGATAAACTAATAGGAGATTAGAGCATAGATTTGGAATGTAGAGAACATCTTTGAATTCCCCATTTTCCATTTCCATATGTCCTTTCTCTTCAACTTCCATTTTAGTATCATCTCCCACGAAGATGTGTGGCACCTTTGACTGCTTCAATGAAGAGAAGTCTTCCTTTGAAGAACCCATGTGGTAAGAGACACCTGAGTCAAGTATCCATTTTGAATAAGAACTTATTTTTTTCATAAGTTCTTTCCCTTTACCTTTTGAAGAGGTTGGAGTTGAATCCTTGGAAGTACCTGGCACTTGAATCTTGTTCTTCCTAAGTAGGTTTTCCAACTCATCGATTCTTTTTGTCTTGCAATGATGCTCGTCATGATTTTTCTTTTTGAAATATTCATAAAAGAGTTTGTCCTTATTTTCATTACTTCCCTTCTTGTTTGAAGAAGAATTGCCTTGTTGAGAGGAGGATTGTTGTGTCTCAGATTGTGATTTTTGCTTCCACTGCTTTTTCTTGTTGTTGCTTTTCTCTCCTTGACTTGATTTGTGCTCATCATTGGCCACCAAGGCTTTGGTCTTAGATGACTTGAGAAGTTCAAAATACACCAAGTGAGATTGTTCAACAATCAACATCTCTACAAATACATCAAAAGAACCCCCCAAAAAAGATGCTTTTGGCACTTTATAGGTAGTGCGTTTACAATGGGCCACTTGTCAAAATGAACATAGTAGACTTTTTGATTTTTCTTTTAAAATTTCCTTATAAGGATTAAATCTATCACTTAAGCACTGTAGCTCAGATTTACAACAATTCTGAATAAGAATTAAAGCTTTATAATGTCGAAAAAGGCCTAATTCTGAAAATGAGAAATTGGTCCACACAACTCTAGAACTTAACTTCAGATCTAGAAAGTAGATAAAATTATATGCACTTTGAAAAAAAATAGAACCTAAAAAAGTGATTAGATGTGCCCGTATGGAGTGTTTGAAGTTGCAAAACATAAGATTATGCAGGTCTAGTCACCAAAAAATGCAATTTCTGCAAAATTTGTGTAGCAAAACTAGAAAACAACACCACCACTAGAAAATTTAGGAAATTGTACATAATTTTTAAAAGAATTGCACCTAAATCAGAGTCTGGATGTCCGAGTTATGGGCTCGCAAAGTTAGGCTACCAAATTGAAAAGCAATTTGGAGAGGGGTCTAGAGCAAAAACTGCGAGTCTAAATTTGACGGTCAAACGACCGTTGCTATAGTTATAAAATGCCTAATTTTGACGGTCAAATGGCCATCAATTTTAACCTAGCATTCTGTTGATGTCAGCAAAAAATCAGTACCTTGGGCTAACATGTCAGGCTGAGTTGGCCATCTGTACTGATGACATGGCGTACATAATGACACGTGTCAAAATGCTGATGTGGCGCTTGCATAGTAGATGGTTGATGTGGCACATAAGGTGCTTGCATGTCAGGTTGACACATGGCAGGTAGAGATTTGGCAGAGGAATCCACATGGCAAGTGAGTTGTCACCTCGCTATTGCTAACTGTGCTTGCAGGAAAAGGCAAATTAAAATCTGCCACATGTCAAGAGGAGTCTGTCTGTGTAGACATGTAGGTAGATGCCATGTGGCATAATTTGCATGTGTTGAAAACTTTAGTCCGGTGCCAAATTTAAACTGCAAGCTGAGAAGTTGAAAAAATGATACTTGAATTTGACAACTGGGTGGCTGGAGAAAATAGTGGAATATGCCTCAAGCGGGAAGTTTAAATTCCAAATGCTAATGTCGAAATATATGTAGATACCTCGATGCAGTCACCAAACAAGGAAAATATGACACCAGAGTTATATCTCTGTACTGGAGCTGAAATCCCTTGCCTTGGAAATGAGAAAGTGGGCATCATATTTCAGCTATGTGTCAGGTTTTAGAATCATGAGCGCCAAAAAAGGTTGTCGATTGCGACATTAGAGGAACCACAAACTACGCTGAAAATAGGTAAGACATCATCAGTTTTAAAGAGTTTTGTCCCACATGCGGTGTGTGGGTAGCCCACGAGGGCTTTAAAAGAAGAAAGCCACACTTACAAAGAAAATGAGTTGGACCCACTGGTTGTGGATGTGGTTGCTCGGTTGGTGGTAGGTGGTGGCTAAAAAATTTGTCCGTGGTCAAAAATTTTGGGCTGCTGGGAGGGTGGCTAGTCATTGTTGTGATTAATTGGTGGTACAACCAAAGTTTGACTATAATGCCCTTGGTGTAAAAAATAACTCTTACGACCAAATAAAATAAACCTTCCAAAAATGGCAGAGTTGGGGTGTCACTACTCGATTCTACTAAAAAAAAATTCTTTGCCAGGTGCTCGAAGGGCAAAAAAATTTCAAAAAAATGCAGAGAAAAGAATAATTATAGATCCAAAAATAAATTAATGAGATCTATAAATGACCATACCCGAGATGCAAATTGGGGACTTTGGGGTTTGATTTGCAAAAAAAAATTCCTCGCGGTCGACTTTGGGCCAAGGTAGCTAAGTTTATAGTCAATTTTCACCAGTTCAACATTTGGGACGTAATGGCGAGGTCAGATCTGGCTCTAGACGCTCCCAATTTCTATAGTACTCTAGATTTGGGCTGAGGTGCTGAAGCAAGCATGGTCTTAAAGGGCTATGTGATAAGAAAATCCCCAAGTTGCTCTGATACCATATAAGAATTTGCCTAAGGGAAAAATTCATCCAGGAACTAAAAACTCAAACACAAGCACAACTGTAGACCAAGAGAGAGAGTATGATTAGAATGACAATATATTCAATATGCCATGATAAGGGTACACTAGGAGTGCCTATATATAAAGGACTCTAAGATACATCTAGAATGCCTCGTAATTAGCTACATGATGTGTCATACAACTAGGCACATGTCCACCAGATATGGGTTATCCTCCATTAAGCACGAAAGTATGTGCGATGATGTAAGGATAAGCCTACAAGGGTGTGGCATGCAAATCAGTGTTGTAGACACCATGTGCTAAAATAGAGTTGCATACTTCTATGTTGTCTACATGACAACTCAAAAATGTGCACAAACTCCTAAGTGTCTCACAAATAAAAATTATTAAATAATGCATTAACCTAAGTAAACTTAAGTAAGTGTAATAAGTAAATATGTAATAAGTAAATTGGAAGCACTTAAATTTATGACCATTTAGCACCTATTCTATAAAATTTATTGATAAATTTGCATTTAAATCTCTATCCTATCCCCCTCTTAAATAGGATCTAGGTAGGACCTAATAATTCATCCTTGGTATTCCTATCATAAAACACAAAATTTGAGGTAGGATCTATTTATCTAGGTCCTCCTTCCTTTCACTTCAATTAACATAACTCCTTTCCACACTAAAACATGATTTCATCCAAATCTAGACATGATTTCTAGATTCTAGGACCTATTTTGGAGTCCCATGATAGTTTTAGGGGTTTCTACACATTATCATCAGGGGCACAGTGCACCCTTGACCAATCAGGGGCATAGTATTTGCCCGATGGACCAATTGGGGGCATAGTGTGCCCCTGATGAAGTTCTATTTTAGGTCTTGATAGTTGGTTACTTCTCAGGGTTTGGTCTATAGTTAGATTTTTGAGCCCAGATGGCCTATGGGAGGAAATTCATTTGAATCATATATAAACACCCTCAATTTCTTCATTTTGCATGTATGGATGATGCATGTAGGCCATCAAGAAAAAAAGCATACTTATGCTCAAGAAAGATTGAGAAAACATTTTCTTATGTGGACAAGCCATTATGGGCATCCCAATTTTTCTTAGCAAATTTTCAAGGTGGAAGAGAAGAGGCTTGAAGACATTCTTTGAAGAAAGAGAGTTCTTCATCTTCCTCCTTACATTCTTCTATTTGAGCATTCAAGATTTAATCATGGAGTAGAAAATATAGGTCATGATTATGGCTTTAGAGTACTTTAGCCTTGGGGGTTTAGTATTCTTTCTAGATTATTCTCATATCTATGTATTTCTATTTCATCCCCATTCAAGAACAATACTTCATTCTAGGGTTTTAGATCTAAGGATTTGGATCCTTCAATCACACACTTTACATTCTACAAATTAGATTCATGGAGGTGGGAACCACCAAAATGGGGGCGGGCAGGCGGTGGGTGGGGGGGTTGACTAAGTCAAACCTCCACATAGCCACTCAACACCCCAAGATTTAGACATCAATAGATCTCTAAAAGAAAAACAAGTCATGGATTAGCTTTGTTGTTTATCAGAATTGGAAAATCAAAATTAGTGTCACATATTGTTCATCAGGGGTGCACTGCACCCTTGGTGATTCATTTTCTCCTGAAGGGCCACTTCCCCCCTGACAGCTCATCAAAAGATTTATGGGTTTTGTTTGCCTCACAATTTCATACCCAAATCCAATTCTAATTATCTCCAATAGAAGCACAACATACATAAATCAAGGTTCCAACTTTCAAGATAAGTACCTTTATCCCTCTTTTTCAATTCAACATTTCATTTAAGAATTTGTTTACTTTACATTGTATAACTTGCATGGATCTAAAATTAACTAATTTAGATCTAGTGGGAAAGTGGAATTATTTTCCCTACCTTAATAATAGTTGGATCTTGGCTTGTGTAGATGATCCTTTATCCCTTGGATTGTATTAACCTACTAAGATTCGAAACCTTTGAAGGTTGGCTTGAAATAATCTCTTTCCTTGGACTCAATCATTTTGAGGGGTGTGTGTGGTTATGTGATGAACTTAGGGTTAGTCTTCATGCTCCATGTTTCCACTACACATGATGAGAAATAAAATTTACACATTAAATAGAGTACAATTGAAGAAATGAAACAAAACTCCCTATGAATTATGACATGGTTTTTCACCTTGTGTGAGTTATTTCAAAGATTTTGGGAGAAAATGATACATAAAGAGAGATTAGTATACATCTAATTTTCACCCAAATAGTGATGAGGGAATATTCTTGAGGTATTCTATAAAAAATAAAGGCATGTAAGTGTTTGAACAAGAGAACCAACAAGATAGTAGAAAATAAAATGTGACAATTGATAAATAATCAAAGAAAAATGACGAATCCAACAATAAAGAAGTTGAATACTATCAAGGGGTTGTATATATATATGGAGAAGATTACTACAACAAAATCAATTGAAGAATAGATCAATTGATAGGAACAAATTCACAAGGTTGAAGGGACTCCTAGAATAGAAATATTATTGCCAAGATATGTGAAGTTGAATCATTCCCCTAATCAAATTGCTGGTAACAAAAATTTTATTGTATTAACAAGAAGGAAGGTAAGAGAACATAGTTGTTTGTTATCTAAATTTGAACCAAAATTAGTGAAACATGCATTGAAAGATGAAGTCTCGATCAAAGCTATGGAATATGAATTAGAATATATTAAAGAAAATAATACATAGACATTAGTGCCCATATCAATTGACAAGAATATAATCGGTATGGAGTGGGTTTTTTGAAACAAGATAAATAAGACTAGTGAAGTAGTAAGGAACAAGGAAATATTAGTGTGCAAAGGATATGCACAAGAGGAAGGATTGGGCTATGGAGAAATTTTTGCATCTATGACTAGACTTGAAGAAGTGAGGATATTGCTTTCATTGTTTCCTTCTAAAGGATTCAAGGTATATTAAATGGATGTTAAGTTATCATTTCTCAATGGTGAATTAGAAGTAGAGGAATACATTTAACAACCTAAAGGATTTTATTACTCATAAGGTAAAAACATGGTATGTGAACTATAAAAATATTTCTTTGGATTCAAGCGGGAACTAAGCTTAAGGGAATGGTATGAATTGAGATTATCTTTGTCAAACTAAGTGATATAGTGATGTGTATCTAAAGGTTTAGAATGTTGACACACTACTAATTGTTGAGATATTTGTAGATTATATAATTTATGGAGGAAATGATGAGTTGAGAATTCTATTTGTGGATAAAATAAAAAAGGAATTTGAGATGTCTATAATTAGGGATATCAAATTATTTATTAAATTATAGGTATCTCAACTTAAAAATATGGTAGCTAGATAAGTCAGACTAACTATGTTAGAGAGATATTGAAGATTCTTGAGTTAGAAGACTTAAAACTAGTTGGTACTCCTATGGTAACTCAGTACAAGTTGTCAAAAGAAGATGGATTAAAAGTGGTCAACAAAACACTGTAAAAATCTATGATTGGTAAACTATAGTATGTGGTACATAATAGACCAGATAGAGCATGCAAAGTAAGGTTAGCAACTAGACTCTCCTTTAATCTCAAGGGATCTCATTTCGTTACAATAAATAGTCTTCATATATCTCAAGGGTGCTAAAGATTAAGGTCTCTAGTATAGATAGAAAGGTTATTTCACATTGAATGTGTTTACATATGTGAATTGGGTAGGTAATGTTGATGATTGAAAGAGCACAAGTGGCAGTAAATTCTTTCTCTATGATAGGCTTATATCCAAGACAAGAAATAAGTAGAATTGTCTATCTCAATCAAAGGTTGAAGCTAAGTATTTGGTTGCTGCAATTAGATGTACACAAGTAGTTTGAGTCAAGGATATTATGGAAGGGCTTCAAGAGAAGAAAAGCAAACCAATGGTTATCTACTATGACAATACAAGTTACATTAACATCTCAAGGAACTTGGTGATGCAGTCTAAGAACTATCATATAGCCATCAAATGTCATTTTCTTAGAGAATAGGTTCAGGAAAAGGAAGTGAGGTTGGAGTAAGTGCCAAATAAGAAATAGGTAGTATATATGGGTGAATGCACAAAGTTGGGTCACAATTCCACGGAAGTCAATTCTACAGAATGGACCTCTTCAAAAATGGGTACCTGATTTTAACAAATGGGGTACTCGTTATGGTTCAGGTGTCCGATCCGTATTCAAAAATTGGGTACCTAATTTTTGAATATGGATCGATTACCTGAAGTGTCATTTTAAAATTGGGTACCCGATTTTTAAAAACTATAAAACCTTATTTTTATGGGGTTTCCACTCATTTTCATTGCCATCAGAAACAAAAGTCCGATTTAAGCTTAGAAACAAGAGACTGTTTTTGGATTTCTACTAAGCCCTTGCTACTATTTTTCAATGTACCATGTATTTTACTTTGTTTTATAGTATTTTATTTCATTGTTTTCAGCTTTACACTTTATAATTCTATCAATTTATTACTTTTTTCATGTTTAATAGTTTTTAATATGTAAAATTATAAATTTCCATTATTAATAGTTTTCTATTTAGATTATTGTATCTATTAATTTAAATAGTTTTGTATCTATTCATTTTAACTTTTGTTTTGTAGATGTTCATTTTAAAAAAATTTCTTTTGGATGTTTCGATGTATTTAATCAAAGTTTTAGTGATGAATGATTTGATAGATGTAAATTAGATTGTTTAAACATGTAATTACATTGATGTTTTGGATTTATTTCAACTAAATAATAATTAATTGTAAATTAGTTTTTAAACCATATAACAAAAAAAGTAAAACTAACTATATTACTAAGTCTAACCTCAACCTAACCACAACTTTACAATAATTTAATCTAAACCCTAAACATAAAACTAAGTATCTAATGTACTCCCTTACCTTGAAACCATAATTTTAACTCTAAACCCTAGATTTGTGTAACTCTAATTGTAAGCCCAACTCTTTAATCCTAACATTAACTAAAACTATAATCCTAAACAATCATGTAACCAAATCCTTAACACAAACTTAGCCCTAATTATGACATAAATGTAGATTGTCTTAAATTCTATTTGTGATTTTCAATAAGTAATGTTTCCCTTCCAAATGAAATGTAATTTTAAATCCCATACTCCAAATTATGTGTCATCATATCCATTTATCATTTCATTGTTTGATTAGATAAATTTTACAACAAGATTTTCAATAATTTAATGACCATATTTTTTCATATAAAACTACATACTAACCTTAAACATAGTATTAACCTTGATGTAAAATCTCACTCTCACCATAATTCTAAGCCTAACCATAACACTAATTTATTTATTTTAACCATTATATAATTAAAAATGAGAAACCTAACCCTAATCATTAATTTGAAACCTTAATACAATTATCCTAACCCATTTATTTAATGATAAACTTAATCCTAAATGTTAAACCCTAATTCTAATTGTAACTTCAAATCTTAAACCTAACACTTGATCCCTAGCCAGACTTTAACCATAATAGTAACCATAATGGAAAGTAATCTTAATCCTAACCATATAATTAAAATTGTAATCCTTAAACCTAGCACATAGTCCTAAAATGTAAACCCTAATTCTAATCCTAATTTTTAAACAACAATTCAAAGTGGTAAACTATAATCTTAAATTAGATCATCCATCAATCCTAAATCTAAACCTAAACCATAATTCTAAATTCTAATGCCTAATCTTAAATGATAAGCCTTAGAATAGTAGGCTCCGTAATCCTAAATCTTATATTTTGTGCCCCAATCATACTGTTAATTACTCTACCCTAATTCTAAATGGATAACCCTAAATCCTAACCCAAACCACAATCTTATTTATGTTAAATCCTAATTATTTTAATATTGAACTTTAATCGTAAATGCTTTAAAGCATAATCCTAAACATTGAAATATAAATGTTAAACACTCATATTAAATAAATCTTAGAAAATAAATACCATAATTCTAATCATGTTTCTAATTTAATGATATAAACCCATGCCATAATCTTTACCCTAGCCCTAATTCTAAATGTGAAACCATGATTATAAATGGTAGACCCTAATTGCTCAATAATTGCCCTAAATGCTAAACACTAAATTAGCCCAATATTAACCATAATTAAAAATCATAATCCTTAAAGCTAGCATGTCATCCTAAAATGTAAACCCTAATTTTAATCCTAATTTTTAAACACTTATTCTAAGTGCTAAACTATAATCTTAAATTATCATCCATAAATCCTAAATCTTAACCTAAACCATATTTCTAAATTCTAATGTCTAATCTTAAATGATAAGCCTTGAAATAGTAGTTGTAATCCTAAATCTTATATTTTGTGCCCCAATCATAATGTTAATTACTCTACCCTAATTCTAAATGGATAACCGTAAATCCTAACCCAAACCATAATTTAAATATAAATGTTAAACACTCATATTAAATTTCCTACAAAATACATACCATAATCCTAATCATATTTCTAATTTAATGGTGTAAACCCATACCATAATCTTTACCCTAGCCCCAATTCTAAATGCCAAACCATGATTATAAATGGTAGACCCTAATTGCTCAATAATTTCCCTAAATGTTAATATATAATTTACTATAAACTAAATTATCCTAATCTTAACCATAATTAAAAATTGTAATCCTTAAACCTAGCACGTGGTCCTAAAATGTAAACCATTATATAATTAAAAATGAGAAACCTATCTCTAATCATTAATTCAAAACTCTAATGCAAGTATCCCAACCCATTTCTTAAATGATAAAGGGTGAACCCACAATAATGGGTTCTACTTTAGTGGGACAAAGTTTTTTTTTTTTTTTTTGCAAAATGCGAAAATCGCATTCACCATACGTTCATGCGAACATGGTAAATATGTTCGCGACGAACATATTTTACAAATATGTTAGCAATGAACATATTTACCATAATTTAAAAATGTTCGGGTGAACATTTGTAATTAATATGTTCATAGCGAACATTCAAAATGCTGAATTTCGGCTTTAAAGTGCCAATTTTTACCATTTATTGTTCATTTTGACGACATTGAATATTTGAGCCAGAGGTTGGAGTGAACATGTCCTATTGGTTACTCGCCCCTCATCATTCTCCTTTAGATTCTCATCTTCACAATATTTCAGGTATGTCTATATATTATTATTTGAATGTTTTTAATGATTTCAAAGCATATTTTAATGTTAATTTAGTATTTTTATTATATATTTATGTTAAACTTAATTATATTAATTTAATGTTTATAATTTTTTTGTATAGGTTAGTTATATATTAGATAAATAATAATATAACATTAGAAAACAAAGTTTAAAAAAATTAGTTAAATATTAGAAAAACAATAGTTTAGAATATTAGAAAAACATTAGAAAATATTTGAAAATGTTAATTTAGAATATCAAACATTAGAAAAAAATATTAGAAAAAAAATTAGAAAAAACATTACATTTAAATATTAGAAAAACATTAGAATATATATATATATATATTTAAAATAGCTTAGAAAATATTAGAAAACTATGAGAAAATATTAGGATTTAAACATTAGAAAATATTTTTTAAAACGTTAGTCTTGAAAATTAGAAAATATTAGAAAATATTAGAAAAATATTTAAAAATATTAAAAAAACAATAGTGTAGAAAATAAAATTTAGAAAAACATTAGTTTAATTAGAAACAATTTTTTTAGAAAAATATTAGTTTTATTAGAAAAACATTACATTTTTAAATATTACAAAAACAAATTAGAAAATATATTTAAAAATATTAGTTTAAAAAATATTAGAAAACTATGAGAAAATATTAGAAAAAACATTAGAAAATATTAGAAACATACTAGCAAATATTGGAAAATATTTTTTAAAATATTAGTCTTGAAAATTAGAAAATATTAGAAAAACATTATAATAGTGTAAAATTATTAGGAAAACAAATTATTAACTAAAATATTAAAAAAAAGTTAATTTCTTGTACAATATTAGAAAAATAAATCAATAAATTAAACATTAGGAAATATTAGTATTTAACATTAAAGAAAATAAATTATTATATATAACATTAGAAAATATTAGAAAAAAATATTTTATATTACAAAAAATTATAAAATATTTGAAAAAAATTATTACAAAATATTAGAAAAAAATTTTAGTGCCTGCCCCTAACTCACATTTTTGTTATAATTGCCGAAATTTTTTAGGCTAGTTTTATGCTTATGATTAGTGGCATTGTTTAGAGATTATCAGTTATTGTTTGTACATGCATGGATTTTATGTAGGTTGCAGGTACCGAGTATTGACTTCCCTGAATTGCCAGGATGAGCGTACCCTATGCATTATCTCAATGGTAAGAGAGAGGAGATAAATTCTTAAGTCCAAATCCTAAAACTCTGAGTTATTTGTCCTAATTGACAATTAGGACAAGTATCTGAGTCGAGTACCCTCTGAATGCGTTGGATGCCGTTAATTCATGATTATAACCCTTTAGTTTGATTTTGTATGTGTTTTGCTATGATGGGTTTTCGTATGTTATTTTATGAGTCCTTGGTGAATTTTTATGTTAATTAAGTCTAAATTAAAATATTAAATTAATGATTTAATTTGATGGAGAATTTCTATGATATTTTAATATTTAATTAATTGAGAAATTAATTAAATAAAAAGAATTAAATTTGAAGATAAAAGTGATAAGGATAATTTTAGAACGTGATAATATTTATTTAATTTAATAATAATATATTTAGAGTTAATTTTTAAATAAATGCTAAATATTATTATTATTTAAGTTAATAAATATTTTATCAATTAAGTTTTGAAAATGAATTTTAAAAGTGGAAAATATATTAATTTAATTAAAAGTTTTAGGATCGAATGATTTATGCATGAGATTAAAATATAAGAAATTAGTTAAAAAGATAAAACAAGTGAATTTAAAAAGATATTTTAATTGCATAATGCATGCATGAGTTTAAAAGTTAATAAATTAATTAAAAGCAAGTCAAGTGAAAATTAAATAAAATAATTTAATAATTCATAAACATGCACGAAAATGATTAATGCAAGATAAATAAAGATGAATAAAAGTTAATTATGAGTTAAAGGTTGTGAGCAAGGAGTTCTCTTGGGTGAATGCACAATTAGTGCCCCAATTTAAGGAGAGGGCTCTTTATCACAATGAGAGGGTTCATTTTTTAGGAGAGACGATTTTGGGATGCGAATTTTGGAAGCAAATTCGGAAACGAATTTTGGAGGAGGAAGAAGATTTTCGAAAGGGAGAAGATTTTGAGAGAAGAAACTTCGACTCTCACAAATCTTTTCAGGCGTCGCGCTGTTAGCATCAGAATTTTGGGTAGATTCTTGTGTTTTAATTCACATAGTAAATTTACTTTTCCTATTCTACCTATCTTCTTTGTGACTGTGAATTTTTTGTGCATACTTCTCTGCGAAGAATCTTTCAGTATTATATTTTGGATTTACTAGAATGCTTGTGGGTTCTTTTGTATATGTGGGGATTAATATATCGTTAAAACCCTTTTTTTAATAGAAGTTAAAATTGTAAATTAAATTGGCATTTGAGTTTGAATTAACATGGAATTGAGAAATTTAATTTGGGTAGCGATTTGAAAGATGGAAATTCTAGCTTGGAAATTCGAGTGGTTGATTGTAATTTTTCTATCAGATTATATTGGCAATTGTTTTAAAATATATATATATATATATATATATATATATATAGCAATTTAGAATTTCTATGTGATTATATTATTTCACCTTATTGGATTGAGGAAGGGGGAGGTTTATTTCTTTAAAGTAAAATGAATTTTATTTAAAATTATATATATATATATATATTAAATTTAAGTGAGGTGGGCAGGGGCCACCAACCTCCCACCCCATCTTTCCTACCTCCCTGTTCACATTTATCATACCCTACTACTGATGCAAGGTCAGTGGCAGCGGCAGTACATAGTACTGTCGCAGCCGTAGGCCCTGCAACAATCGCAGGGAGGCCACAGCCAAGGCCAACAGCCCTTAAAATAAACATTGCACCTTAATTTTGTTTAATGTTTTTTTTAATATGTATTTTAAGTTATTAAATATTTTTAAAATAATCAAATTAAAATTATTAAATATTTTAAATTTATTAATATATTAAAAATTATTAAATGTTAAAAGTTATGAAGTTTATTAAGTGTTAAATATTATATGCTAGATAATAATAACATTATTTATTGTTATTAATAATGATAATTAATTGTTTATCAATAGAGTAAGTAATTAAGGAGGTTAATAATAATAATTAAAAGCTTTAAATAAATTTATATTATTATGTATTTGGAGGGTAGAAGAAATATTACTTAATTTTGATAATATTTAATTATAATACTCAATTAAATTATTATTAAAATAAATTAGAACCATAAATTGAGTATTAATATGGATATTTTATATAATTATTAATTAATTTAATTAAATGAGGTTTAATTAAGATTAATTAATAGTGAAATGCGTTCAATTAACTTCTAAACTTATTTAATTGATAAAATTATAAGCTTTTTATTCGAAGATCAATAAGTATATTTTAACAATAAGTAATTACCCTTAGATTATTTTAGGAACTTTGACTTAAAATCTGATGGGGGTAATTTTGTTTTCATTTCGAATATTAAAATGGGTTAATTGTGGGGGTGAACTCGAAATTGTTCATCTACCTAGAACATGCATTAAAATAAACATTGAAACACAAATTGAAATTTAAACTTTATTGTTCTACTCAACAATATGTTTTCAAATCTAAACCAACCATGTGATTCAAAATGAACTAAGACATGTACTTGCATGATGTTTTCTATGTATTGTCTATTCTTTGGGGTGTTTTGGGGTTGATTAGAGGCTCGAGAGTTATGTGATTGTGATATCATGATGATGTTTTGTTCTCGATCTTTCTAAACCCAACCATGGTAATGTGATGGTATGCTCTATGTTATGGTTGTATTTACTATTGTTATTATTTTCCAGTCTTCTTGTGTGAAATTGAGGTATATGTATATGAGATACCTGACTTAACCATTTTTGAGTCACCGATTAGTTATATTTGATTTGCCTTCTAGTCGCTTTGAGAAGGACTGAGATGTTTTGGATGATTTGTTCTTGATGATGTCATGTTGTGACATGTTTGACTTGATTATTTTGGAGTCTTTGATTAGTATTATTTTGGGATGCTTTTTGGTTGCTTGTTGAGAACTAATGGATATTGTGATGTACTTTGGGATACTTTTTGGTTGCTCGTTGAGAACCGATGGATATTGTGATTTATTATTTGATGTCTTTCAGTTGCTCATTGAGAACTGTTGTGATCATTATGATTATCCTTTGGTGCTTTCTAGTTGCTCATGGAGAACTGGTGTGATTATTGTGGATTATCTTTTGATGCTTTCCAGTTGCTTGTATAGGACTGAGGTGATCTTATGTGATTATTGATTTGTGCTTTTATTGATCCTAGGATAGGTTTCCTACATGTCTTGTGTGCCTCTGGGTCTAGATGTCGATCTATGTGTTGGAACCTTTGAGTTAGTATACGTTTAGGATTTCTTGGACATAAAGAGTATTTGTGTTATGTGATTTGGTATCCTATTTGGGACTTGAGACTATCTCCTCAGCGCAGTGGGAGTGGGCCATTTAGGTTCCACATGGTCAGGTGGTAGTGCTTTTACTTTTACCATTGAGATCCATCCATAGTCATCGTGGCTGTAACTTCTTGGGATGCTTGTTTATCATGATTAGGTAATGTTATACTAATGCATTTACACATATTGATGATTAGCATGTGATAGGTGATGTTATCTCCTTGTAGGATCATCTTATGTTGTATTCTTGCATGTTAGATTTCCTTATGATTATGTTGTGATATGTTTAGTAGTGACATCCCTATTACTATAGTACGAGTGATCTTATCAGTGACTTGAGATGTTACGTGTGGGGGATGGCTAGGGCCCACGATGGTCTAATGATGCTATTGATGGTTGGGAGGAACCACACACTTAGTTAGATATGTTTTTATGATGGACAGTTATATTTCATGATGGATTTTTATTTCTTTTATGATGGATGGATATATCATGTATGGTAGATGGTTTCATTTATATTATTGTACTTTGTATCATGGATCCGAAGAGGATGATGTACTTCTATTTTTACATATGTATATTCTTTTAGCCTTTCATACCCTGTGACATGTACAGTGGATGATTGAACATTTCAAATTAATTTACCAAGAGGCATTTGGAACAAATGTATATTATGGACATTGGACTTCTCATTATTCTTTCATGTGGATGTGGTAGTTGTTAGACTTAGTATTAGATTAGATTAAAATGTAATTCAACATCATAGGATCCTTAAGGAATGTAACTTGTTATGTATGCTTATAGTTGATTGCATGTTATTACTTTAGCTATTGTGTGTTTGATGTGAATGATTTAGCTTTCATGTTTTAAAAAAAAATTGTTGGGAAAACTTAGTAAAACTTTAGGTCATTTCTTTTGGGTCCTTTGGCAGGGCATTACATCTGGTATCAGAGCCTGAGTTTGTACGTTGGGAGCTTTGGGTATATTGGAACGCCACTAGTTGTTAACTAGTTGAACAAAAATGAAAACTTTAAACTGTTATATGTATCTATATTAAACTGAAATAGAACTTAAACTTTTAGTTGTATGTTTTTTATACTTCAACACTTAGAATTCAAAACTAGAATTATACTTAAACCTAAATATAGGTAAACTGAAAATTGAGACTTATCCGTTTTCAAAACATGTATCTTTCATCTATGCTTAAGTATAATGCCTTTGACTGTCTTTGTGAGCATTATGTTATTCTTGTTTAGAATGTATTAGGGGATCTATTTCAGTATTTGTTAAAAGAATGAATGTTGGATAAATGTGGTTCTCAGTTTACTATTAAACCAAAATCATATTTCTCTAAGTGATTTAAAATTAGTATGATATATAGTTATCATAGTACCTTGTTATCTCAGATATTATTGTTGTAGTGTTCTTAGTAGAGTTATATCCTCCTATTGGGGGGGGGAAAGGTTCAATGGGACCCACATAGTGAGTTTTTTAGTCTTTACGATTCTTGTAGGCTTCCAGGAGTAAGCCTAAGTCTAGGGGGGGTGGATGTAGTGCCTGCCCCTAGTTCACATTTCTGTTATAATTGTCAAACTCCTTTAGGCTAGTTTTATACTTATGATTAGTGGCATTGTTTAGAGATTATTAGTAATTGTTTCAGATTCAGTTGATTATAAGTTGAGATTATTTGGTGCACTATATTTCATGTATGCATGATGATTATTATAGTGCTTATAGTTATTGATGATGATTAGTTAGATGGTTTATGATCACATGTGTTTTCTTATGGATACTTACCCAATACTTGCATGTGTATGGTGTGCATGCTTGTTTTCTTTATGTATGGTGTTTCTGATGTGGTTAAAGAAGGGAGTTGTAGTCACCTACTAGTCAGTATCTACATGATGCACCACTTCTTGTCATTGCCTATTTAGCTTAGAATATTGTGTTTGTACATCTGTGGATTTTATGCAGATTGCAGGTACCACGTATCTGTCGTCACCTAAATTTGCACCCTATCAAATTACAAGACAAACTTGAAAATTTAGGCCAACATTGGGACAACCAAAGGCTGTGGGTAACCTATCAATGGCTAAACCTCCAGATTCTAGGTCATCTCCTCTATAGAAAATTACCTGATTAACTCTCCTAACACTACTTTTTTGTTGGGAAAAGGGTTAAGGAAGATTTTCAAACTGAAAATTAAAACTACTTTCTAAAAGGTGATGTACCAAAGATGTTTAAAGAAAGATTTCAACAAATAGCAACCTTTTACTATCAATATATAGGAAAACAATAGTAAGCACTCAAACTTTATATTGGCCTACAATAGTATTTCACATTAAGGTTTTGATTCTCACTCATTAAGGAAATAGAAAATTTCACTTAATAAGATGAAAATGAAACAAAACACAAAAGGTGACCTATAGACAAAATACACTTTAGTGATAGGGTAGAGCTGAGACAGATTAATAAGGAACCCTTAAATTCACAGACTAATCTATCAAATTAGAACATTACATAGCACCACAAAAAAAGATTAAGGCTTGAGGATCTTCCCACAATGAACCTGTAAAAGCTTGTCATATATTCAACTTTTCTTCAAAATAGTTATAGAAAAATACATAACAATACTTAGGATAAAAATGCCACTCAATACTGCTTTGCATAACTCAGAACTGGCTACCAATGAGTTACAAAACTTCATAAGTACAATGCCCAACTCTCTTGGTCGTATGTAGAAAGATAATCTCCAAAAAAGGGCTTAGAAACTTCCAAAAATGAAGTCCCATAATGCCTAAGACACCCTTAACTCATAATTTCCCCCCCATGACTCATCAAAACCACCCTAAAAATGCTCTAACAAGTCATAAAGAGTCTAAAAACTAACAAGGCACAGTTAAATCCAACCCCCTATACTCTTTCCATATGTTTCCCAACTGATTTGTAGAGTAAAAGACCATGATGAGGATAATCTAATGACTCGTCTGATTCCTTTTGCATTAACAAATAGAAAGAAAAATATCTAATGACTTATAATTATGTCATTAAAATATTTATTCTTTATTAATGAACACCTATGCAAAAGAAATAAATGGAATAATATCTTTATTAATTTTCGCATTTTGAGAAAGAAAATAATATTAAATGATTATTACTAATCATTTAAATATTATTTCTTTGCTATTGATATGCAAAAAATTACACAATTACATAAGGAAACATTACATAACAAACCTCAAGGCATCGACCTCAAAATACATCACATTTCAATCCCACCGCAGACTTCAAACATTTGTCCAAATTGATAAAGGATATAATGCATTGAAAAATGAACAAACCCATTTCATTTTGCTCATTCTGTAATGTTCGAATGAGGGTTTCAAGAACTTAAGCGTTGAGATTCTGCTCATCATTCATATGATCTTTGGCTGTATGAATGAGGCTCCTTGGCACAATCTACACAGAGGTTAGTTAAGACATTCAGAGGTAAGCTTTTTTTGGCTTTTGTCTTTTTAAAAAAAAAATGATGAATCTCATTTCAAACTTGTGGCTTTTCTCTAAAAACTCGAATAGGGTTATACTGTAGGTTGAAATGGCTTTGAATCCTTTTTGAATGAAGATTTTTTTTTTTGAAGTGTATCTCATTTATCATCATGAACTCTTGCTGGAACTTACTTTGAATAACATAATGCTATGCATTTTTTGTGAGAATGTTTTGCAAAGGGTACCATATTCTTCTCAAAATGACATAATGAAGCTACTTTTCCATTTTCTTGCTGTGACTGGACTCTCTACTGTAACTTGATATTACGAAGCCCAAAATGGGTTTCCCTACTTGTTTTTTTAAGTTTAGTACTTCTATGTTTTCTAGGTTCTGCCAACACACGGATTTCTTTCTTGGTGTTTCATGAGGAATAACTCATCATTTCAAACTTGAAATATATACAATCGGTCTCCTTTTATTTCATTAAAACCCAAAAAGGGTTTTCTTCTCACTAGTCTTTAACCCTTACGGCTGTATAAATCCTTGCAAGAGAATTTAGATGGTTTTTAATAAAACACTTCCATGGAGCTTCTTTTGGTCGCCATGGCTTTGCTGAAACAAATTTGAAGCGGTGCTTTCAAACAAAATTTGGAATTTTTTTCTTTCATTAGAACCCAGACACGGGTTTGCTTTCTTACAGTTGCCCTTTTTTTGTTTTTTGCTTTGAGATTGTACAAGTAGAAACTACTACTAATATATGCTTGGGGGTTATTTACGCCTTTTGTATATAAATTCAACATATTACTATATGCAACATTGTCTAAGTATCAAGATGTAAACATAGCCTGAAATGTCTTTTCAACAGACTCCACATTCTATTGCATAACATGACAGTGAAGCAAAACTTTCCAAGAAAATTCGGAGAGCTTAACATTCCCATCCTTCATGTCCTCCAGACTTTCAATGCTTAGCCATAACCTCTTGCTTTCAAATATATCTACTTGGCACAATAGCTTGTGATGTCATATCATCAAAAATTAATAATGCATCTTCTTGTTTACCTTGCCCTTCAAGTATATTGATGAAATTACTATATGTTGTTTCATTCAAAACAAAACCCAACAATTTTGTGGCCTCAAGCATTGTTTAAAATTCATCTGTTTCACCCTTTTTGCTGTATAAATCAACTAACAGAGTATATGTGAAATGATCAAGCTTCACTCCTACAATAGACATTTCTTCCCACCACTAGGTAGCAGCATCACACATGGATGCTTTATGTAAAGAAGAAATCATGAAATTATGAACTGTGAGAGATGGAAGAAGTCCTCGTTCCCTTGTTGCATGCTAGAATGACAACATATCATCATGATAGTTTCATCTAGCATAAGCACATATCATTGTCCCAATAGCAACTTCATCTGGCTTGCGACCTGACTCAATTATCTCAATAAAAGTTTCCTCTGTTTTACCCTTTCTAGCATTATCGTAAATGCATAAAATAATTGTGTATGCAATGAAACTTGGTGTATAACGAAGCTTTATCATTATTTAAACAAATACCTCAGCAATCTTAGAGTAGCAACATAGAATATGACCAACAGGTTCCAATCCGAGACAATCTTTTTGAATGCAGTTTTTAAGGTGTGCTTTAATAGTATCATTGACTCTTACTCATCCTCATCTTGTACGCTCCAGCATTTAGATGAATACTTTGATCATGGAAACTTTTTCCATTTTTTCCTGTGTAATATATTTAGCAAGATCATGTCTCTTGGACTATGATGATTTGACATTTAAACAACCATAAGGTTTCAAACTTTATGGTTCGTTCCTTTAATGATTATTCCCAATTTCTCTATTTTAGCTACAACATAAGGTTTCATATTAGGTTAACATGTCCCTTGAATACTGTTGATGCTTGTTTTCCTTTCTCTACATTTGGATCAAAATTATCGATTGAGTTGACTTACAGGGTTCGAGCACGGGCTCGTGACACCTACAAACAACTTCATCAACACTTTAGCTTGTCACTATTCATATTAATGTCTCTGCTTTCTGCACATGGCACAAAAATGTTAGCAATAAAATCACTTGTATACATGGTCTTGATTTTCAGATTCTGATATTGCTACTCCATGATTGATTGAGTTCACTATTTTTTTGTTCAAATTAGGATCATGGGTAAATGATACAAGTGTATGTGTATATTTTTGTGGAACCAGACATTTCTTAGATCCATATGGATCTAACCTATACCTTCTTTTCACTTTTTTGCAGAAGTTGGATGCTTAGGGAACCAGGGAGAACTCAATTTCAGCAAGGCATCCTCGGGACTACAGACTTAGACCAGCCATATACCCCCAGGTAATGGCTGGTTCCCTTTCTCGTACTCTTGCATTTCATTTGTATCATTTATTCTTTTTTTTTTACACATTCCTTATTTGCACAAGAATAATGAATACTAGGTTACTCTCATGACCTTGTGTGAGAGATTTTTATCATTTTTTCATTCGATACATGTTCTTTAATTCTTTAATGTATAAACTCCAAATTGAAATTTGTTATTGTTTAATACAAATAAAGAATTTTCTCATTTTATCAATGCAATGCACTTTTTTTTGTTTCTGTGTTCATTGGAAAATGAATGCAATTGCTAATCATTAATGAATGTTAAAACAAAATTTCGTAGGTAATGAAATTTTGATAACAGTATCGACTTCCCTCAATTTCCAGGATGAGCATACCCTATTGCATTATCTCAATGGTAAGAGAGGGGAGATAAATTCTTAACTCCAAATCCTAAACCTCTAAGCCATTTGTCCTAATTGACAATTAGGACAAGTATCTAAGTCGAGTACCCTTTGAATGTGTGGGATGACGTTAATTCATGATTATAACCCTTTAGTTTGATTTTGTATGTGTTCTACTATGATGGCTTTTCATATGTTGTTTTTATGAGTCCTTGGTGAATTTTTATGTTAATTAAGTCTAAATTAAAAGATTAAATTAATGATTTAATTTAATGGAAAATTACTATGATATTTTAATATTTAATTAATTGAGAAATTAATTAAATTAAAAAAAAAAATTTTGAAGATAAAAGTGATAAGGATAATTTTAGAACGTGATAATATTAATTTAATTTAATAATAATATATTTAGAGTTCATTTTTAAATAAATGCTAAATATTATTATTTAAGTTAATAAATATTTTATCAATTAAGTTTTGAAAATGAATGTAAAAAGTGGAAAATATATTAATTTAATTAAAATTTTTAAGATCCCATGATTTATGCATGAGATTAAAATATAAGAAATTAGTTAAAAAGATAAAACAAGTGAATTTAAAAAGATATTTTAATTGCATATGCATGCATGAGTTTAAAAGTTAATAAATTAATTAAAAGAAAGTCAAGTGAAAATTAAATAATTTAATTTAATAATTCATAAATGGTCATAAAAAAGATTAATGCAAGATAAAGAAAGATTAATAAAAGTTAATTATGAGTTAAAGGTTGTGAACAAGGAGTTCTCCCTGGTGAACACACAATTAGTGCCCCAATTTAAGGAGAGGGCTTTTTATCACAATGAGAAGGTTCATTTTTTAGGAGAGACGATTTTGGGATGCGAATTTTGGAAGCAAATTTGGAAGCAAAGTTTGGAGAAGGAAGAAGAATTTCTAAAGGGATAAGATTTTGAGAGAAGAAACTTCGACTCTCACAAATCTTTTTAGGCATCGTGTCGTTAGCATTAGAATTTCAGGTAGATTCTTGTATTTTAATTCATATAGTAAATTTATGTTTTCTATTCTACCTGTCTTCTTCATGACTATGAATTGTTTGTGCATACTTCTCTAAGAAGAATCTTTCAGTATTATATTTTGGATTTACTAGAATGCTTGTGGGTTCTTCTGTATACGTGGGGATTAATATATCTTTAAAACTCTTTTTTTAATAGCAGTTAAAATTGTAAATTAAATTGGGATTTTGGTTTGAATTAAAATAGAATTGAGAAATTTAATCTGGGTAGGGATTTGAAAGATGGAAATTCTAACCTAGAAATTCAAGTGGTTGGTTGTAATTTTTCTATCAGATTATATTGGCAATTGTTATATATATAGATATATATATATATATATATATAATTACATAAAAATTTAGAATTTCTATGTAATTATATTATTTCACCTTATTGGATTGAGGAAGGGGGAGGTTTATTTCTTTAAAGTAAAATGAATTTTATTTAAAGTAAATTATATATATATATATATAATTTAAGTGATGTGGGTGGGGACCACCAACCCCCCACCCCCTCTTTCCTACCTCCCTGTCCGCATTTATCATACCCTGCTACTGACACACAGTCATAGGCCCTGCGATAGCTGCAAGGAGGCCACGACCAAGCCCAGTGGGCCTTTAAATAAACACTACACATTAATTTTGTTTAATGTTTCTTTAATATGTATTTTAAGTTATTAAATATTTTTAAAATAATCAAATTAAAATTATTAAATGTTTTAAATTTATTAATATATTAAAAATTATTAAATGTTTAAAGTTATTAAGTTTATTAAGTGTTAAATATTATATGCTAGATAATAATAGCATTATTTATGTTATTTATAATGATAATTAATTTTGTATCGATAGAGTAAGTAATTAACGAGGTTAATAATAATAATTAAAAGCTTTAAATAAATTTATATTATTATGTATTTGGAGGGTAGAAGAAATATTACTTAATTTTGATAATATTTAATTAGAATACTCAATTAAATTATTATTAAAATAAATTACAATCATAAATTGAGTATTAATATGGATATTTTATATAATTATTAATTAATTTAATTAAATGAAGTTTAATTAAGATTAATTAATAAATAAATGTGTTCAATTAAGCTCTAAACTTATTTAATTGATAAAATTATAAGCTTTTTATTTGAAGATCAATAAGTATATTTTAACAATAAGTAATTACCCTTAGATTATTTTAGGAACTTTGACTTAAAATCTGATGGGGGTATATTTGTTTTCATTTTTCATATTAAAATGGGTTAATTGTGGGGGTGAACTCGAAATTGTTCATCTACCTAGAACATGCATTAAAACGAACATTGAAATGCAAATTGAAGCTTAAACTTTATTGTTCTACTCAACTCTATGTTTTCAAATCTAACCCAACCATGTGATTCAAAACAAACTAAAACATGTACTTGCATGATGTTTTCTATGTATTGTATATGCTTTGGGGTGTCTTGGGGTTGATTAGATGTTGACCAGTCCTAGGATGTTACTAGAGGCTCGGGAGTTATGTGATTGTGATGTCATGATGATGTTTTGTTCTCGATCTTTCTAAACCCAACCATGGTAATGTGATGGTATGCTCTATGTTATGGTTGTATTTACTGTTGTTATTGCTTTCCAGTCTTCTTGTGTGAAGTTGAGGTGTATGTATATGAGATACTTGACTTAACCATTTTTGAGTCATCTATCAGTTATATTTGATTTGCCTTCCAGTCGCTTTGAGAAGGACTAAGATGTTTTGGATGATTTTTTCTTGATGATGTCATGTTGTGACATGTTTGACTTGACCATTTTGGAGTCTTCGATCAGTATTATTTTGGGATGCTTTCTGGTTGCTCGTTGAGAACCAATGGATATTGTGATGTACTTTGGGATACTTTTTGGTTGCTCGTTGAGAACTGATAGATATTGTGATTTATTATTTGATGTCTTTCAGTTGCTCATTAAGAACTGTTGTGATCATTATGATTATCTTTTGGTGCTTTCCAATTGCTCATGGAGAATTGGTGTGATTATTGTGGATTATCTTTTGATGCTTTCCAGTCACTTGAACAGGATTGAGGTGATCTTATGTGATTATTGATTTGTGCTTTTATTGAGCCTAGGGTAGGGTTCTTACATGTCTTGTGTGCCTCTAGGTCTAAATTTCGATCTATGTGTTTTAACCTTTGAGTTAGTATACTTTTAGGATTTCTTGGACTTAGAGAGTATTTGTGTTATGTGATTTGATATCCTATTTGGGACTTGAGACTATCTCCTCAACTTCGTGGGAGTGGGCCATTTAGGTTCCATGTGGTTGAGTGGTAGTGCTTTTACTCTTACCATTGAGATCTTTCCATAGTCACCATGGCTAGAGCTTCTTGGGATGCTTGTTTATCATGATTAGGCAATGTTATTTGTTGATGCATTTCCTCATATTGATGATTAACATGTGATAGGTGATGTCATCTCCTTGTAGGATCATCTTATGTTGTATTCTTGTATGTTAGATTTCCTTATGATTATGTTGTGATATGTTTAGTAGTGACATCCCTATTAGTATAGTACTGACGATCTTATCGGTGACTTGGGATGTTACGTGCAGGGGATGGCTAGGGCCCACAATGGTCTAAAGATGCTATTGATGGTTGGGAGGAAACACACACTTAGTTAGATATGTTTTTATGATGGATGTTTATTTCTTTTATGATGGATGGATGTATCATGTATGGTAGATGGTTTCATTTATATTATTGTACTTTGTATCATGGATCTAAAGAGGATGATGTAATTCTATTTTTACATATGTATATTCTTTTAGCCTTTCATACCCTATGACATGTATTGTGGATGATTGAGCATTCCGAATCAATTTTCCAAGAGGCATTCGGAACAAATGTATATTATGGACATTGGACTTCTCATTATTCTTTCATGTGGATGTGGTATTTGTTAGACTTAGTATTGGATGAGATTAAAATGTAATTCAACATCATGGGATCCTTAAGGAATTTAACCTATTATGTATGCTTATAGTTGATTGTATGTTATTGCTTCCGCTATTGTGTGTTTGATATGAATGATTTATCTTTCATGTTTAAAAAAAAAATTGTTGGCAAAACTTAGTAAAAATTTAGGTCATTTCTTTTGGGTCCTTTGGTAGGGCATTACAAAAACATTAAACTTGAATTATTAGAAAAACATTAGAGAAAATAGAAAAAAACAAATTAGTGTAGGAAATTAAAAAATATTAGAATGAGGTAGATATATATATGTGTTGGATACAATTGTTAATTGTGTATTGTCTTTGATGTTACACAAATGTCATATCAGTTATTAGACAGAGTCTACTGAGCTCAGATGATCAGCAAAGAAATTTACAGTGTCTACCAAACATTCTTGAACATTACTTAGAAAAGTTAATATTTATCGAGCTCACTCGAGAATCAAAAGATTTTGTAGCAAGAAGTTAGTGTTAACCGAGCTCCCAAGGTTAATGAAGAAAAGTTAATCTTTACCAAGCTCACTCAAGTATCAAAGGATTTTGTCGTAGAAAGTTAGTGTTAACCGAGCTCCCAAGGTTAACGAAGAAAAGTTAATGTCTACTGAGCTCACTTGGTTATCAAAGGAAATGTGGCAGAGAGTTAGCTTCTACCGAGCTCACAAGGACAACAAAGGAAGGTCAGTGCTAACTGAGTTCAATTGATCTCCAAAGGATTTTTGCAAGATTTGTACTGTTTACCAAGCTTCACTTGGTTAGCACTAGAAAACCATTCTGGAGCAGTGGTTATCGAGTTGGGTTGGCCAACAAAGAATTTTATTATTTTGATACTAAGTTCAATTGCTTCGTACAATAAGTGTAGCCGACTGATGTAATGATTTTTTCAATTGTTGTAACATATATTTGAGCCAACTTGATAATTTGAAAGGTATATATATATAGATGTTCAAGTTGTAAATTTGTGTGTGTGAGTATGAGTATATGGATGAGGATGGAATAAGTGAACATTGAGCGAATTCTGATGAAGGATTAGATATCTTGCTAGAGCTGCAAAGTTGTATTCAATCAGTAAGGATCCAGTGAAGCCGAACAAAGATCTGTAATCATCAAAAGATAAGTTGCATATCATTCAGGTCACTTCATTGTTGCTTTCTAATCATTGTAACAATGAATCCAAAATCTCTTTATAGAGTTGGTTTAACAACCATTTTGTAAATCGTCTAACAAGGTGACAATTCAGTTGAATTGTTCTAAAGACCTCTAACCAGGCCACTCCTAACAGGGTGATTAAATCCTCTAACAAGGCCACACCTAATAGTGTGTATTGTAACCTTTAACAGGGTTGGCTCCTAACAGGGCTCACTTCAGAAGAGTGAAAATTGGTGACTAGTTACTTGGTGGCTTTTCCCATATTGGGTTTCCACGTTAAATTTGGTGTCTCTTGTGTTCATTTATTTTAACCTTTGCATGCATATTAATAACTATGAATGCTAGATGATTAGTAACTAGTTAACCTACCGAGTTACAGTATTCCTGCACTATTTAGTGAGTATCAGCAGTAAGTAAGCATTATAGACATCTAAGGGATTTTTGAAATTGTTTTTGTGGTAACTAATTCACCTCTCCCCTCTCAGTTACTTCATCTATATTTCCAACAATTGGTATCAGAGCTTTTGGTGCTTGCAGGATAAGATTTCAAGGATCTAAGTCAAAGATCAGGATGTCTTATAAGAGGGAAATTCCAAGACTTAACAGGAACAACTTTTCAGCATGGAAAGGGTTGATGAGACTTCATCTAGCTTCTATTGGAGATACAAGACTAAAATATCTTGATGAAAAATATGCAAAACCAGCTGGT
Organism: Cupressus sempervirens; assembly: GCA_028749045.1. Classification (NCBI taxonomy): domain Eukaryota; kingdom Viridiplantae; phylum Streptophyta; class Pinopsida; order Cupressales; family Cupressaceae; genus Cupressus; species Cupressus sempervirens. The sequence continues at coordinate 235,048,342 of CM053790.1, read as the reverse complement.
ACACTATCTGTCAATGATATTGCTGAAAAGAAGACCCACAACATTATGATGATAGATATAACATCTACTCTAAGTTATGAAGAATTTGATGACATCAAGGACTATAAATCTGCCTTTGAAATGTGGGAAAAGCTGAAAGAAATCTATGGAGGAGATGATAATGTAAGAAGAGCCAAAGCAAAAATTCTGAGAGGACAATTTGATTAGATGAGGATGAAAACATTGCAAAATATGTTGAAAGAGTCAAAGAATGTGTTAGTGCAATCAAAGCATCTGGAGGAGATATCAAGGAGGAGACAGTAATAAGTAAAGTTCTTAGAACTCTACTTCCCATTTATGCAATCAGAGTATCTGCAATTCAAGAAAGAAGATGTGAAGCAAATCATAAAATAAATCTAGAGGTCGGCCATAGTTGGAAGATTAACTACATTTGAAATAGATAACTTTGACAACTATGCTCCAGCTTCCAAAAACATTGAATCAACATTTGAAGCCAAGCTTTCAATCAAGGAGAAAAGCAAAAAGAAAAAATAATCTCAGTCAGGAAGTGAAGATGAATCAGAACAAAGTTTAGACAATGATCTTGAAGTGATTGAAGCTCTACTAGCAAGAAAATATTCTAGAGGTAGAGGAAAATATAAAGGTAAAGTTCCTCTAATTTTCTTTTCATGTGAAGAAGTTGGTCATATTGCTGCTAGGTACCCAAACAAGCAGAAAAAAGATGAGAAGAAAGGTTATGAGTACAATGGCAAGAAAGACTTCAAATCATTCAAGCAAAAAGGTAAGAAAACATGTTTTATGGCTAAAGATTCTAATGATTCTAATGATGAAGAAGAAGATGAAATTGTCTACATTGTTGTGAAAGATGAATATGATAATGATGAAGAAATGACACTCATTTCTCATATGAGAAAAAATGATACATGGATCATAGATAGTGGTTGTTCTCATCACATGACTGGTCATAAAACTAAGTTTGAATACTTTGAAGACTATGATGGTGGCAGTGTAAGATTTGGTAACAATGAACCTTGTTGTATAAAAGGAAGAGGAAGAATTTCTCTAACCAAACAACTTATATGTGATAATGCCTATTGGGTAGAAGGACTAAAGCATAATTTGTTGAGTGTAGCACAACTACTCAATAATGGATTCAAAGTAGAATTCATGCATGGAAAAGCAAGACTGTTGGATGACAAAGGAAAGTTGATTGGTTCAAGCACTCAAACTAAAGGTAACTTGTTCTATCTTGAACTAGGTGAATGTTCATGTTTTATTGCTCAAGTTGAAGAAATTTGGTTATGGCATAAAAGGTTGTGTCATGTGAATTTTTATAATTTGGTAAAGATAAGAAAATTCAAGAAAGTAAGAGGCATTCCGAACATAAAAAAAACTTGAGGTCGGTCTATGCAAGAATTGTCATATTGGTAAAATGGGAAAGACTAGTTTTAAAAGTAAAAACTATCAGTCTGAAGATATATTAGAAATTGTGCATACTGATTTATGTGGACCCATTGGAATTGAAAGCTATATTGGAGAAAAGTTCTTTATTCTTTTTGTTGATGATTACTCAAGAATGATGACTGTCATGTATCTAAGGAACAAATCAGAAGCATTTGAGAAATTCAAATGTATTTGACCAGAGTAGAAAAGGAAAAAGGAAAAAGATTAAAATGCTTGAGGTCAGACAGAGGTAGAGAATTCATTTCACATGAGTTCAATAACTTTTGCATTGAAAGAGGAATCAAAAGACAAGTATCAGCCCCTAGAACTCCTAAACAAAATGGAATAGCTGAAAGGAGGAACAAATCTATCATGGATTGTGCAAGAACCTTAATGATCGAAAAGAGCATTGCTATCAAATACTAGAAGGAATCTATCAACACTACAGTTCATACCTTGAATCGAGTACAATTGAAAAATGACTCATTCAAAACTCCCTATGAGCTATGGTATGGCTATAAACCTAATGTAAGTTATCTAAAAGTATTTGGAAGTAAATGCTACATTTTGAAAGAATCTAGAAAAGGAAAATTTGATGTAAAAGGTAATGAAGGAATATTTTTGGGATACTCTTGCAAAAGTAAAGCATATAGATGTTTGAACTTGTCTACTTACAAAGTCATAGAAAGTGCACATGTGAAAGTTGATGAGTGTGCAGAAAGGACTGAAGAAGAAAGCAAAAGGGAACCAAAAGATTATAGAAAGTTTTTTTTCACTGAACCTGATACAGTACCAATCAATTAGGAATCTTTTACTCTCAAGTCATCAGTAATCAAGTTACATGAAGTGCAAACTGAGCTACAACAACCTGAGTTACATTCTGATGCTACAGAACAACTGTCTACCAAGTCTGAAGGACTTGAGCTAATATCTACTGAGCCTAAACAACCAGAACCTGAATTTGAAGTGCAAGAGAATAACAATGAAATTCATTCAAAAGGCAAGGAATCTGTATTAGCAAAATATGTTAGGAGACATCATTCAGCAGTTTAGATCATTGGAGACAAATATGAAGGAACCATGGCAAGAAGTAAGGTGAAAAGTACTTGTTTACTTGTTGATTTTGAACTTAGAAATATCAAAGATGCATTGAGAAATGATAGTTGGATTGAGGCTATGAATGAAGAAATAGAGTAGATAGAGAAAAACAAGACATGGACTCTTGTTCCCAGGCCTAAAGATAAAAATGTGATTGGAACTAAGTGGATATTTAGAAACAAGTTGATTAAAGATGGTAAGGTATCAAGAAACAAAGCTAGACTAGTATGCAAAGGATATGCTCAAGAAGAAGGAACATACTATGGAGAAACTTTTGCTCCTGTTGCAAGATTGGAAGGATTTAGAACCTTACTTGCATATGCTTCTCACAAAGGATTCAAAGTTTATCAGATGGATGTTAAGTCAACATTCCTCAATGGTATACTGGATGAAGAAGTTTACTTTGAACAACCTGAAGGTTTTGTTGATCTAGATAAGAAGAACATGGTCTACAAATTACACAAGGCATTGTATGGTCTAAAACAAGCCCCTAGAGCATGGTATGAAAGATTGCATAACTATCTTATTTAGATTGATTTTCTAAGAACTAATGATAATAGTAGCTTGTATATAAAGGAAGGACCATATAATAAGATTGTCTTGGTAGAAATATTTGTAGATGATACTGTTTTCATAGGGAATGATGATCGTTGCAAAGAATTTTCAGAACAAATGAATAAGGAATTTGAAATGCCTATGTTTGGTATCTACATCACTCAATCAAAATACATCAAGGAGATATTGAAAAAGTTTGGTATGGAAGATTGTAAACCAGTTGGGACTCCTATGTGTACAGGATTAAAACTTACTAAGGAAGATGAATCAAAAGAAGCAGATCAAACATTGTATAGATCTATGATTGGAAAGTTGCAGTATGTGGTTCATACTAGGCCAGATATTACCCTTGCAGTTGGTATTGTAGCAAGATTTTCAGCAAAACCAAGAGAAAATCACATGATGGCAATCAAAAGAATAATGAATATTTTAAAGGAACTGAAGGTTATAGTTTATGGTACAAATTTGGAGGTAATTTGGATTTGAAAGTGTTCACTGATGCTGATTGGGCAGGAAACCTTGATGACAGAAAAAGTACAAGTGGAGGAGAATTCATTCTTGGAAAGAGGTTGGTCTCTTGGACAAGCAAAAAGTAGAATTGTACATCCCAATCTACAGTAGAGGCAGAGTATGTTGCTATTGTAGTAAACTATTCTAATATTGTTTGGTTTAAATAGTTGTTGGGAGGCATGAAGGTGAAAATCAAAAAATCAGTTGTTATGTTCTGTGATAATACAAGTGCAATCAACATATTTAAGAATCCAGTAATGCATTCCAAAACCAAGTACATTGCAATAAAATATCATTTTGTCAGATAATTGGTGCAAGATAAGGAGATCAGAATGGAATATGTCTATACAAAGGAACAAATTGCTAACATATTCACAAAGCCATTACCTAAGGATGCATTCTTGTATCTAAGAGGTGAGTTAGGGGTCACTCCCCTATCTGAAGTTCACTGAAATGAAATTTTAGTGATGTATCAACGCATACCAAGTTGAAGATCTATCAGTTGATGTAGCATAATAAGAAAATATTGCATATGAATTAGTACTCAAGGTACATTAACATTTATTTGAGTTGTGTTGTCTTTGGCATGTGTTGTCAAAGAGGGAGAGTTTTACTGTGATATCTTTCTGAAATTTGTTTGAGAGAAATAGTTTGCTATGGAATTCCTTCATAGAGGGACATTACTAAAAGAGGGAGAGTTTTCTATCTAATAGAGAAAGTTGTTTTGATAGGAAAAGACTTGTTAGACTTGTTTTCAAATTTCATTCTGCTATGACATGTTGTGTTGCCATCAATGCCAAAGAGGGAGATTTTTGGATACAATTGTTAATTGTGTATTGTCTTTGATGTTACAAAAATGTCATATCAGTTATCAGATAGAGTCTACTGAGCTCAGATGATCAGCAAAGCAATTTACAGTGTCTACCAAACGTTCCTGAACATTACTCAAAAAAGTTAATGTTTACTGAGCTCACTCAGGCATCAAATGATTTTGTAGCAGAAATTTAGTGTTAATTGAGCTCCCAAGGTTAATGAAAAAAAGTTAATGTTTACTGAGCTCACTCGGGCATCAAAGAATTTTGTATCAAAAAGTTAGTGTTAACTGAGCTCCCAAGGTTAACGAAGAAAACTTAATGTCTACCGAGCTCACTCAGTTATCAAAGGAAATGTGGCAGAGAGTTAGCTTCTACCGAGCTCATAAGGAAAACAAAGGAAGGTCAGTGCTAATCGAGTTCACTCGGTCTCCAAAGGATTTTTGCAGGATTTGCAGTGTTTACCAAGCTTCACTTGGTTAACCCTAGAAAACCATTCTAGAGCAGTGGTTACCAAGCTGGGTCAGCCAGTAAAGGATTTTATTATTTTGATACTAAGTTCAATTGCTTTGTACAATAAGTGTAGCTGACTGATGTAATTATTTTTTCAGTTGTTGTAACGTATATTTGAGCCGACTTGATAATCTGAAAGGTATATATATAGATGTTCAAGTTGTGAATTTGTGTGTGTGAGTATGAGTATATGGATGAGGATGGAATAAGCGAATATTGAGCAAATTCTAATGAAGGATTAGATATCCTGCTGGAGATGCAAAGTTGTATTCGATCAGTAAGGATCCAATGAAGCCGAAAAGAGATCTGTATTCAGAAAAAGATAAGTTGCATATCATTTAGGTCACTTCATTGTTGCTTTCTAATCATTGTAACAGTGAATCCAGAATCTCTTTACAGAGTTGGTTTAACAGCCATTTTGTAAATCCTCTAACAAGGTGACAGTTTAGTTGAATTTTTCTAAAGACCTCTAACTAGGCCACTCCTAACAAGGTGATTAAATCCTCTAACAAGGTCACACCTAACAGTGTGTATTGTAACCTTTAACAAGGTTGGCCTCTAATAGGGCTCACTTTAGAAGAGTGAAAATTGGTGACTAGTTACTTGGTGGTTTTTTCCATATTGGGTTTTCACATTAAATTCGGTGTCTCTTGTGTTCATTTATTTTAACCTTTGCATGCATATTAATAACTATGAATGCTAGATGATTAGTAACTAGTTAACCTACCGAGTTACAATATTCCTGCACTATTTACCAAGTATTAGCAGTAAGTAAGCATTATAGACATCTAAGGGATTTTTGGAATTATTTTTGTGGTAACTGATTCACCCCTCCCCTCTCAGTTACTTCATCTATATTACCAACAATATGTACATCTTTTAGATGTTATTTCATAGATGTATATGTACATATGTTCATGTTGCATGTGCATGCATGTTTTCAATATTCATAATTATATTAATGTTTATATGTACATGTTATTGATCTTTTAATGTCTTAATCTTTTATGTTTATGTATGTGTTATTCATGTTTCTATATATGTTATTCATCTTAATGCCTTAATCTAAGTGTAATTAAGTATATTTAATGACACTTCTTAAGGGGAGATCCTAAATTAAACATAAGAATGTAGATTAAAATGTACATATTTTATTTCATAGATATATGTATATATGTTCATGTTAAATGTAGACATCTATGTTTTCAATATTCATGTTTATGTATATGTTATTCATCTTAATGCCTTAATCTAAGTGTAATTAAATGACATCTCTTAAGGGGAGATCCTAAAATTTTATACATAAGAATGTAGATTAAAATGTGTTTTTTATTTCATAGATGTATGTATATTTTTCCATGTTAAAAGTAGACATGTATGTTTTCAATATTCACAATTTTATATACATGTTATTGATCTTAATGTCTTTATCTAAGTGTAATTAACTATATTTAATGACATGTCTTAAGGGGAGATCCTAAATTATACATAAGAATGTAGATTAATGTATATTTTATTTCATAAATATATGTAACTATGTTCATGTTAAATGTAGACATGTATGTTTTCAATATTCATGTTTATGTATATGTTATTATTTTTAATGCCTTGATCTAAGTATAATTAACTATATTTAATGACATTTCTTAAGGGGAGATCCTAAATTCTACATATATAAGAATGTAGATTAATGCATATTAGGTAAGAATATAACATACATACATACATAAGCACATATAAATATAGTATGACCTAAAGAATACATTTTACAACATTTAATTAATAAAAGTTAATACATATAAGAAAATAAAGATTATATATAAACATAAAGAATGTATCATATAAGAACATAAAGATTATATACATAAATACATAGCACTAACAATAACCCTACCCCTAACTCAAACTCTAATCCTAATTTCTAACCCTAACTTGAAAACTCTAACCCTAACTCAAGTGAAAACTCTTTAACCCTACAATTTCGTAATTGAAAAAAGGTAATGTACAACCCCTAGGACCTATCTAACTATAACCCTAATCTAATCTAAACTAAATTTAACCGAAACTCTTAGATCTAACAGAAACCCTTTAATCTTTAAATGAAGGTTCCATATATATATATCTAAATCAAACCCTAGAATAGATAACTCAAACCCTAATCTAGAAGGTTAAATTGTAATATCAAGGAAAATGTCAAACATGTGCATCTATATAAATTTTGATTAACAAATTCCAAATCAATAGGACCAATAGGACCAATTATATAACAAGACAATCCTACATATTTACACTTTCTTAAGACCAATTATATACATCCACACTAGTATAGAAAACAAAGAGTGGTACCTAGATACTTCTATTAAATATGTTAACAAAGAGAAGGAAGATATTATACAAGAAGAATGCAAGGTTCACAACATTTTTTGTCCGTTTTAATTCTTTTGTAGACCTAACTTAGTCATCACCATCATACCCATGGCTCTAAATGATCTAATTGTGAAGTTACCATTGTTATGTTACCCCTAGAAAAATAATAGTCAAAATAAAGTATGCATGAGTTGTATTTGATATGCTTGATCATTCACCAAATACCATAATTCACAATTCCTTACTGTAAGTTTCTTCAATCCTCAACTAGATTAAATAAACATTCTTTGATACCAAACGAGAGAGCTATAGAAATGTTTTGAATTACACTTCTTAGAAAATTATATAAAAACATATTACTAAAATAGAATGAGATGAACCCTTTATATTTCTTATACAATCAGTAATCAAACTACAAAATAGGAAAACTATATATATTTTAGAATATCTACTCCAAATATTTGATCTAGGGGATCAAATAAGATCTAATATCCTTAGATCATTCTTATTTTATATATATTTTAAATGATAGATTATGGACCAATGTGAATAATAATTAAATATGTTTAGACTAAATTTAGAAGGATGACCAAATTCAAGTTATGAAAATTACAAACATTTAACCCCCCAAGATTTTGGGAGTGTATAATTTCACCTAGTCAGTAACAAATAACCTCTTCTCATCTTTAACTCCTAGCCTAAGGAATATCCTTTTTATTCCCTCAAGCTTGTTGAACCACATGACAAGTATATGTAAGAGATACATGATATCTAGACCTGGAGGTAATTTTAATTAACCTCATGAGTATTTTGAGTTACTTGCATTACTAAGAAGATACCATTTCTAGCTTCAAGAGAATCAGTCGTGTAGAACTTCAAGATCTTTGTAAGTTTCATCTGTTTTTGATTGAAAGGTTAAGGTTGAAATCATGAATTTTTTTGTAGAATTAGGTTGACTACATGATCATTTTCCTTTGGGTTTGAGATTTTTATAGATATAACTTATAGTCAATAATGTTCTAGATCCATGTTCTTAACTAAATCTAATATCTCTATGATAGTAAAAATAAGATTCATCTCAAGGTAAGTTTACTCTTTCTATCTCACCTCTTGTGCTTACTTTTATACATTAGATGTAATATCATACCTTGCTATTTTCCATTTCCATTGTAGTATCACAAAATACTTTAATAATTTTATATATCATAAGCACATATTTATCTTGAAAGGAATATGTCCTTGACTCCCCCATCCTTGAATCTATATCTTGCACTAGAACCTAGATCTATTCATATTAGGTTGTGATAATTCACTTTTGGTTTGAGGGTGAGCCTCTTGAGGTTTTTATGTTTTTATCATACCTAAAATTTGGTTCAGTGATCATCACCCATATAAATTCTCAATATTTCATTCTTTTCAAACATTATTAGTTTTTATTATTTTCATCCTCAAATTAATATTTTCACAAATACATTTGAAGTGTAATTGCAATGACCTATCATTGATATTACATGATGCTAAGTTGTCACAAAATCAGCAAAGGGTATAAGTGTCAAATATACCCCTTGGTATGACTTATATGGATGATGATACTATTGCACTTGCTCACAAGTAGGATAACCAACCTTTGTGACACCATGATGTCTTAACAAAATGAAAGTCTTAGTGATGAAATCGAACAATATTTTGAATTGTTCAAACTTTTAATTGCATAGAACTTCGACGAACCACTCACTAGCTACTTTGAATCTTCATAAAAAATGACACTTAGTCTTAAACAATTTGTTTGTATGCAATTAATTTTAACCCTAGTCTAACTCATTGAACCATTTGAGTCAAACCTAGGTACTAATCTTTAATTCCTAAAGTTTTGAAAACTCAAGAACTCCAGGCTAAAACTCTAACTCTAACTCTCATGTATGTATATGTGATCATATTTAAAATTTATTGATATGTACACATTAAAGATTATATTAGAGACATGTGATGTACGTTCAATTACACATAATTTTTAATTTAAATAAAAAATTATGTACAATAGACTTAACTCTTGAGATATTAGTATAGATATGACTTCACACGATCAGCTTGCTCATCATCGTGTTGTGGTTCCTACTATGGCACTTGATGCAATTCTTGTTGTGGCACCTAATGTAGTTCCTATTCCAGCTCCTCATGTAGTTCGTCATGTTTCTCATGGTGGGGCTCATGCTATAGCTTATGGTGGGGCTCCTATTGTACCTCATCGTAGGGCTCATCATGTGACTCATATTGTAACTCTTCATGTAGCTCCTGGTGTAGCTCTAGGTAGTGTAGGTCCTGGCATGGCTCCTAGTGTGGCTCCTACTAGAGGTTAGGTTGCACCTGCAACTCTTGCTAGAGGTCCTGTTGCACCACCTCCATGCATCGATATCGATACATTATTTGCATTTTCAGAGCAGGAGGTTGCTAGACTACAATAGTCTATATTATCCTTTGATGATGGTCTATATAGAGACATGTGTGCTACTATATGTACGAGTTTATAGGATTTGACTACTAGATTTAGAGCTCACCATTCATTTACTCCTGACATATTAGCTTCCATATCTAGGGAGCTTAGGGCTAAGATTTTAGGAGATGCATCTTTTGATGACATCAAGAGGGTGGCCCCCAAAGATGTCATAAAATGAGATCTATTTCCATCATATGAGGGAGCATAGGGTAGGGTGAGAGGCTACTAATTCATTCAATGTAGAGATCCTATTATTGCTAGCATGATCTATCCTCATTTTTTAGCTGCACATGGTTGTTATCCTAATAACGACCAAATACCTCTTTATTTTGCATGGTTGTACATTGAGTTCCAAATGGGGCTCAACATCAACTACTTAGACATTCTAGTTTATTATAGATAGGGGCATGGTCAAATTGTAGATCGTGACCAGTATCGCAGTGCACAACATCTACCACCTACATATGTCAAACAGTTCATTGGACAGAGACTGCCTCCAGTGACTCCAGCACTGGTGCCTATTGCAAATAGAGTTGTCATTGCTTCCCAAAGGGGAGCAATTGATACTATTGGAGACATTACATCTATGACTACTAGTATTACATCTAATTCTCTTAGTCCTTATATTCATAGTCGATGGAGTCATCCACCTGGTCAACCATCTTCAGAGGCATCTAGTAGCACTTCAGGCACCTCCCCTGTTGAGGCATATAGATCTGCTAGACTACCACTACCAGGTGATGTTCGTGCTCTTTCAGGATAGCACATGCATATGGATGTAGCAATGTATTTTTTGGAGGATTTGTTGCAGAGTATCAATTATATTTCTAATACACAGGGGATGCCAGTTCACTTAGTGATGGATTCCATTAGACACCATCAAAGCCCCGTAGTTCCACAAACACAGGCCACCACACTAGTGGTAGATGATACACCTATGCGTAGCTCACAAAATTCAACACCAGGCTCATGACACTCTATAGATTACTCAGGCATATGAGTTGGAGATGTTAGGATCATAGTTGAGGGTCTTGATGATTTTGGTGAGAAATTACAAGGGCTATCTGAGATTAATACTAGTTCGAGCATGGGTATTTCATCATACATGGACATGTTTTTCTAACCTAACAGCACTGATTCTACATCATTACCCAGCCGATTACATAGACCACTTCACTCTGTCATGCCCAAAATATAAGGGCAAAAATGCACAATTTTTTTTTTTCATAATCTCTTTTTTTTTCTTTCTATATCATTCATCTTGGATCAAGTCTCCATTGGGGAAGAACTAGTAAGAAAACCCGATATCTTTGCCAATACCTCAAAATTCAAGTACATTTTACATAACATTACAATTCAATTGAAATTTCTTCAAGGGATTTCACAAGAGAACTTCTTCAATGTCTTCAATGCATCAAGGAAACCATGGGAGAGACAAGAATCAACATGGAGGTAAAACATCACAATGAGATGAACAATTCAATCATGCAGCCCAAACCTGATTTTGCACAATAGATCCAAACATAGGACCTGACTAGGGGGGAGGTGGATTTTCCCAATGGGAGATGTCAATCACTATACCATAACTTGGCCCTTTCGAGGCTAAAACTTCAAGAATTTTCCTTCTTTTACAAGGCCCTTTCGAGGGTACTATCACAAGGATGTTCATTCCTTTCCATATTCAAGATTTCACAATATCAACAAGGTATGTGATGACAAGTAGGGGCCCATACTACATACCCTTTTTGTAAGGAAACTTGGCAATAAAGAATATAACCGTTTCCACATAACCCATAATAGATCTAAAATAAATACGGAATTAAAATCCACATGCAAGAGAATAGACAACGTACCCACAAAATGTGACACAAGATATACCCTGGGAAACCCTCATTGACGATAAAACCCAGCCTCCAAAAGCATCCATCATCATGTATTATTCAGCAAAAAATACTATTGCCATACAACCATGGAAGCCTTCATGGCCATAGCCACAACCGAGCAAACTATGTGAACAAGCATGAATCCACACATCCCATGCCATGCTTTCAACCTTCACAAATGCTCCCTTGGCTAACCTGTCAAGCCTTGTCCCGCTTGACTCTTGCCTTTTATCTTCTCCTTGTCACTCTCTCACTCTACAACAACTACCCTTGTGGCTGCTTATATAGTAGCAAGTCCCACAAAACCACCAAGTGGTATTACATAAACCATGTGCTACCTAACCCATTGACCCCACATTTAATATTGGGCATTTAATTTTTTTCCCCAATATTAAATAACTACATGAAATATTATCACAATGTTACAATACAACTCATCAAGAATATTCCATGGGAATCTTTACATGTTGCACGTCCATCTAGGCACAACATTACATACTAAAATAAAATAATAAAATAAAAATATTATGCAATGTGTGCAACACCCATTATCTCAACAATCTCCCACTTGTTGTATACATTGCATAGGGTCAATCCGTAGCCACATAAATGAACAAGGGAACAATCCCTCCCAGCACATCCACCATCATGGATCAAAATACACCAAGTGCTCCATCTTGGTACCCGCGACAAAATAAAAGTATCCAGCATCTCAAACATGAATGATCTCACCTCCTATTGTGCCACTCCCACTGGACATACATAGAAGCCATCCAAAGAGAAAACCACCCAACCTATCACATTAGAAGATCATAAAATCTTGTACCAACTGAAATTCCAAGCACAAATAACCTGATCCAAAGGTAATCACATGTATCCGTAGTTGTCAAAATATCCATAGCTGAAATAGCACCCACAGCAAAGTGCCAAACCCATCCAAATATCCATACCTCAAAGGTATAACAAGTGAATCTCATATCACCGACATATCCAATCTATAACCTGCAATCACAAGCCTTAAGAACAATACCAGCCACATATATACCAAGAAGCTCCCACTACAAAAGATAATGTCAAATCTATAACCAATCCAATCAACACATCTCAAAGAAGTGAATCCATGTAGTATCAAGGACATCCACAATACATAAACTGATATCCTACAAGAAAAATTCTCATAACAAGTCTCCAATAGTCTCCAAGTTCTCCACAACCAATAGAGGAAAGAGATAAAGAAATAACCATGTCATCTCTCACATGACATACATGAGCACAAACCAGTGATCACAATCTCCAACCAATCTCAAATCCAATGTAGGCAAAATTGAACATCTAGAAAGATAACCAAGACCAGAGAAACCATGCAAATCATAACCTGTATCATGTCCTTCTACACACACCTCTAGATGTAAACTGTGCAAGTATGATCTCCTCCATAAAACCCCAACAAGAAGCCTCAACAACACCCAAACCATACCATATAACTCATCATGGATGTAAGCCTCTCACAAGAAGATCAAACTCAATAAAACCATTCCTAAACCAAGGAATAACCATTCCTAATCCAAGGAAAATGCCCAATATAAAACCATCTCCCAAACTCAACTAGCATAACAACATATGCACATGGAGATAACCAATGCTTAAACCATCTCTCAAATGAACCCTCCAGAACTAACTCATGTACCATAGCTCAAGATTCATATCCATGAAAGACAAGCATAAATATAATGCAACTGAGAGAAACAATGGGCTATACCTCTCAAGTAGCAAACCGCCAAGTAGACCAAGAGTGGGGAATGAGAATGCTCATCAAGATACCCAAGTCTCTAATCAAGACTCATCTAAGAACAATCTCCTCTCAAGTCAATATCAGGTGATTGCCCCTCGGACTTCCTGCTGAAACCATCAACCGTCCCAACAAATACTTCTCTAATCCAAGAGAAATCAACGTCACCACCGTCTTTAAGTATCCATGAGCACCTGTAACCAATCAATCCATGCCAACTCCAAATGCAACATAGCAATATCATGAAGTATCCAACTTATGATCAGTGTACTCAATACCAAGAAACTAAACCAAGATCAATGTCAAAGTTCCAACCATGGCATCAAGAACATAAACATGACAATATGATCTTACCATCTCAACTAAAGAGATAACATGCTCCACATGAACACACCATAACATGTCACAACTCTAAATGTGTATCAAGAGTATACCATGACATAATAATGAAACCATCCTCACACCAAGGATAACATGCCAAATAAAAGCATAAACCACACCTTTGCCAAGAACCCTATGAGTCCTCAAGATGCAACCATCTCCACACGCCATGAAGAAAAACATCTCCACATACCAGGAAGAACCATCTCCACGCACCATGAAGATAACCAAGAACTCCATGAGTCCTCAAGATCTAACCATCAAGTGCACCATGCAAATGTCAAAGACGCTTCTGCAGCAATAGGATCTAAGACAAACCTCCAACATCTACAAACACTCAATAAATATATCAATGCCAAAAAACTCCCACTCAGCCATGGTACCAAGTCATCTATGGCATCATAAAATCCATCCTCTCCAAACCAAGAAGATATAAACCAAACCAAGAACTAATCCTGCACTGTCACCCCATCACTGTCACAAGCTCCCACTAAACCATGTATCCAATTTATCCATGACATAATGATGAAAATACCATCCTCTAACCATAAGAATCAACCAAGGCATCAAACCATCAAAGAACTCAAAGTGCACATCATGAGCTCCTCAAAAGAAAATTAAATAACTATGATCCTCAACCAAGAAGATATACCACCATAACTGAATCAGAAATCCAAGCTAATGAACATCAAGGATGTACTTGTATAACCAATCATGTCATGCCAAAATCTATGACACCATGATCACATCCATGAACCGAGCATCTGGCTCTCAAAGTGTCCAACCTGTCAACATAGTCAACCACAATCCTCCACCATGATTGTCCCTGGTAACAACATCTCATCCCTTCTACATAAAGATAAAATCATGTGACTCAGGGCATAGACAACCCAAATCCAAGCCACCAATCTGCATATGCATCAAATAATGAAAGATCAATGGGCAAAGGCAACCCATAACCAAGCTATAAATGCAACCTGTAAGTATAGACCGCTTACAACACTGCACAACTTGTAGACCCAACAAGTCATCATGCATATCCAAATCCAAACACTGATAAATATATCATCATGAGACCAATCTGAAATATGAACTGAGTATACAATGACATCAAATCTTAAATCTCCAATGTCATAAACTCACAATGTTACCATAGTCAAAATATATCTATAAACTGTTTAGATAAATATATCACCAAATAAATCATGCCAAACCTACAGCAAATCTGAACCAATGTGTAGAGCTCTCTAAGAGCTTTCCGTTGACTACTCGAAGTCCAAAATTTGACTCCGTATGCCCAAGTTATGCCCCAATTTGTGCTCAAAATAAACAACATCTGACTTTAGGGCTCTTAAAACCTGACAAAATGTTAAAATCATAGAACCAAACCTACACCATCTTGTAGCGCTCTGAATTAGCTTTCCAACGCCTATAAGAACTCTGAAATCCGATATTCTAAGAGAAAGTTATGGCCGTTTTACTAAGACAGTCTTTTTACCATTTTCAGTATGATTTTTTATTTTTTATTTTTTTCAGTGACGAAACTTCTGACAGGATTAAAT
This sequence comes from Cupressus sempervirens, assembly GCA_028749045.1. Lineage (NCBI taxonomy): Eukaryota > Viridiplantae > Streptophyta > Pinopsida > Cupressales > Cupressaceae > Cupressus > Cupressus sempervirens. The sequence goes on along the minus strand of CM053790.1, from coordinate 235,032,935 downwards.
TTGACGGCCATCATGGGCTGAAACCAAAAAACTCTTTCATTTCCTCTAAACATGGCTAAACTAGGACATATTATATATCAAAATTTATGAAAATGTCGACCCGGATCCAATGGTGAGGTCTATTTTTACCCAGGAGGTCATTTCTGCAAGCTACCCCCCAAAACTCTCATTTAAATGAAACATCCAAAAAAATCTTTTTGTCCAACAATTTCACATGCCCAAATCTTTTAACATCCCATCATAACAGCAAACTCAAAACCCTTAGATCTGCAATAAATCATTCATATATCTTGCCCTTTCTTTTATCCTCTCATGCATTCCCATGGATTCAATCTAGGGTTACAATAATAAAACCATAGCTCTGATACCACTTGTAAGGAAACTTGGCAATAAAGAATATAACCATTTCCACATAACCCATAATAGATCTAAAATAAATACGAAATTAAAATCCACATGCAAGAGAATAGACAACGTACCCACAAAATGTGACACGAGATATACCCTGGGAAACCCTCATTGAGGGAAAAACTCAGCCTCCAAAAACATCCATCATCATGTATTATTCAGCAAAAAATACTATTGCCATACAACCATGGAAGCCTTCATGGCCATAGCCACAACCGAGCAAACTATGTGAACAAGCATGAATCCACACATCCCATGCCATGCTTTCAACCTTCACAAATGCTCCCTTGGCTAACCTGTCAAGCCTTGTCCCGCTTGACTCTTGCCTTTTATCTTCTCCTTTTCACTCTCTCACTCTACAACAACTACCCTTGTGGCTGCTTATATAGTAGCAAGTCCCACAAAACCACCAAGTGGTATTACATAAACCATGTGCTAAAACCATGTGCTACCTAACCCATTAACCCCACATTTAATATTGGGCATTTAATTCTTTTCCCCAATATTAAATAACTACATGAAATATTATCACAATGTTACAATACAACTCATCAAGAATATTCCATAAGAATCTTTACATGTTGCACGTCCATCTAGGCACAACATTACATACTAAAATAAAATAATAAAATAACAATATTATGCAATGTGTGCAACACCCATTATCTCAACACTTTTTCCCTCCTCTCACCATGAAAGGAGACTCTCACCATTGAGGTCCAACTAAGGCCCTACCCCCGTACATGGCCGCTTCCTCCCTATTGAAAGGTGAGTGATGCCAAAACAATCCCCATGAAATCCTTTCAAAAACACAAAACATCAAGCAAGCATGGAAATAACATCAAAATAAAATAAGATAAGTTCCCTCCCTATCAACCCCAATACACAAGCAAGCAATACATAAACAACACAAAACCTTATACAAGATTCAAACATGATTCAAGCATGAGCACATGAAGAACAACTCAAAGGAGTGAAGAACTCCTACCTTCACAAAGAGTGATGGAAAATGGTGGGTTGAGAAGAGCTTTCCCTTTTTCTTCCTTCAATCTTCAACTTTCCTCTAAAGCTATAGGTTTGGGTGACAGAAAACTAAATCTCTCCAAAACTACCTCTAAGTATGACCCTTAACTCAACTAGACTTCAAGTAAACTCAAGGTGGAGTTTTGAGTCACCTACTCATGAAGGAGATAACCAATTTTCGCAATCAACCTAAAATAGGGTTTTTGGGTGACCCTAAAAGTCAACCAAGGAGGCTAAAGGGTTGGAAAGTACTCCCCACCCATACCCTTACCCCTAGGGTGCTTAAATTTAATGCTTTTAGGCCTTAAAGACTTAATAGGAACAAATAAAAGCTAGGAAAAAATAGTATGACCAAATAAAAACCCTTTAAAGAATTATAATACAAAGATAGCACAAAATTAACAAGTGATTTAGTTTCATCTTTCCATGGAGTTTCTTTGGCTAAATTTTTTGCACACTCATTGTACACATCAGTAGATCAAGAAATCACATGCATTATGTAAATTACGTATCAGAAAAATCATATAAATTAAAGCATCCATTATCTAATAATCAATTGTTTATCTAATTCTACTCATTTTTATGACCATTAGAATTGCATAATCCAAGTGTTAGTTTGCATACATTTCATCATTATACATGTTCATAAAACATTAAATGAAGAAATCAAATAACTGAAGTAAAGCATCACACATTGTAAAATAGCATAATAGTGTTTAGTGCATCAAATAATGTTCTAACATATCAAGTCATGAGAATCAAAATAATAATGTATCATCGATGCTAGGATGGGTTAGGGCAAGGCCTCACAAACTCATCATTACTAGTAGTTGGACATGGTGCTAAGGGTGGTTCAATAGGTGTCAGAGTTTCAGGAGGTGCATTGATAGACGATACGATGGAGTTTGCTAGTCATCATCCACCTCTAGAGACCTAGGTGTGTGTGTGTGTGTATATAATTTATTTTTAAATTTAAATATATTAAATTAAAAAATATGAATTTATTTAAAAATTTAGTTTAGATAAATATTTAAAATTTAATCTAACTATAATAAATCATGTAGGCACAGGTCATTAAGCACATGATTACATCTAGTGTTGGTTCAGGGCATGTACATGAGAGAGATGATTCTATTGAGGCACCTAGTAGTGCTCAGGTACAAGTTTTAAATAGTTTGTTTAAAGTTATTTATGAACTTCAAACTAGATATATATGCACTGTGTATTTTAGTACCTTGATGACATGTATATATATGTTTCACTATTTATTTGACTATTTAGTACTTTAGTAGTTAGATGGTCACATGTATATATGAATTTTTATATTTTTCTACATACATGTATTTATTCAAGATTTACAGTTTCCATATGCATGCATTTCAGTTCTAGAGATATATTAGATGTAGATGTTTATTCTTGAGACGTTTACATGTGTATGTGTATTTTTTTGTATTATACCTAGAACATGTTCTTGAGACGTGTACATGTGTATATAATGTGTTATTTTTTTTGTATTATAGTAGAACATTCTTCATGAATTAGATTATAGCTTTTATACTTTAGATTTAATTGTGATCACTATATAAAATAATCAAATTAACTTCTCTAAATACCTACTTCAATAGTTAAATATTCAAAGAAGTTCCAAATTGATCTATGAACCTAATTTAAAATTTTGAAAAATAATAATAATTTATAAGGTGATTTAATTGAATTAATATAGGTGCTTAAAACTACTAAATTAACCTAAATGATTTAGATTATAAATTTAAAACATTATATTTATTTGTAATCATTATATGAAATAAACAATTAGTAGGACTAAAGATACATAAATTTGGTAAATTGATTAGTAGGAATAAAGATACAAATTTGTTAAATCAATTAGTAGGAAGTTAGAAAGATACATATTTCTTAAATTATCAATTAGTAACCCACTAAAGATAAATATTAATTTTATGTGGATAAAAATATGTTAATTAGGTAAGCCAATACATTATTTTAGAAAACTTTTACAAAATATAATATTTAAAAACATATTAATTTAAACTAATTTAAACTAAGAGTATGACTATAGACAATAAACTAACATTAGTATATAGTTTTTTAATAAACTAATGATAACTATGAACTTGTAATCTTACAATTTTAAAAACACATTTAATTCACTTATGAAATTCAATAGTGTAAGTTCCAACTAACTTATATTGCCTATTTATATCAAGTTGTTAAATTATTAAATTCATCCATTGTAAAATTAATATTATTAATTTATATAGTTTTTAAATAAATTAATGATAATTAAGAGTATGATTGTACAATTAAAAACACATTTAATTCAAGATGAAATTCAATAGTTTGAAAAGAAGTTGATATTTAAGAATTCTAACATATTAAATTATGATCAAGTGTAACTTTGAACTAACTTGTATTGCCTATTTAAATATCAAGTTCTTATTATTAAATTCATCCATGGTACAATTAATATTATTAATTTATAAAGTTTTTTAATAAACTAATGATAACTAAGAGTATGATCGTACAACTAAAAACACATTTAATTCAAGATGAAATTCAAGAGTTTGAAAAGAAGTTGATATTCAAATTATTATAAAATAAATCTCAAAGGTCAGTTCAACCATGATGTACACTTATAACATGTAATATCTTCTCGTGATCTTCACTATCTACTCTACACTTGCAATGTGCATGCTTAAGTTTGACTGGCGGTAGACAAAGCTTGGTAGCAATGACCAAGTGGTTGTATTGTAAAACCTTGTTGTTAGGTTGATAATCAACAAAGTGTATTCCATTTTGGACTATTTTGTCTTGCTTCAAATATGTTCCCTCTATCATAATAGAACTTGCACCACAAATATAAGTATTTAAAATTTGATAGATATAAAGTTACCTAGATATATATATTTATTCATATAAAGTTAGCTGTGGGGAACAACATTCTATCACTTTCTTTAGGGTCATATAAATTTGTTCTCTCTGTGGTACATCACAATAAATAATAACTAACACCTTCATGATTTCCAAGCTCAGTGATCACTGCAAAGACATCTCTTGCATAACAAGTATACATGTGTATGTGTATAGTATATATAAGACAGTTCAAATTGATAATAAAATAACAAGTTGAGATTAATTTTTATGATACTTACCCACTTTCACCAATCCAAAGATACGATTATAATCATCAGAAATCAATGGAATATCATTAAAATTTTCATCATCTTTATCAAATGTATCAGTAACATCAAGTTGTACCAAAATCCATGCACCTATATATCCATGTGTTTGTTTGATGCATTCTTCATAATCTTCATCAATGCAACTATCATAAAAACACGAGTATTCTCTTGTCTTCAATGTCCAATTGCAATTATCTATACTCATGATTAAATGTAAGGAACGTGTCTTTTATCCTCTTGCAACCATGCATGTCTTTTCTGTTAACACCTAAAAGTTCATTAAATTGAAAACATGGAAAAATTAAATCTAAACTTCAATGAATTGAAAAATAAAACTCAACAATAAAATTTTATAACTTAATTGCATAAAATTTAAATAGATGTACACATCCATACCTGTTATCTCCCAAAAGACTCAATATGGTACTTGTTGACTTGTTGTTGATGATGTCCTAACCTCATCTATTGCAAAATGTGTCTTACACCATTCAATAATATTATGTGCATCATTTACACGAACTCCCTGATAATTCATTTGATACTTTCGTAGAGCACGTTTGATGCAAGCTCTAGCACCATCATGTTCACCTTTTCCATGGCCACTCTCAAAGAAATTCCATATGTGTTTTATATTCTCATTGCGATGATATCTACATAATGCATAAAATGGTCTAGATGATTTGAACTATGTGTCACATCCATCAAGGCAAACATCATGTTTATCACATTTATGTTTCTTTCTTTCAAATAAGAAAAGAACATATTGAAGCAATGTTCTACATAGTGAATGTCATGTTCTTTATCATCAGTTATATAAAAATGATATTCCTTTTTAATTACTCGTGCTTAACCTGTACTTTGAACACCAAACATGTACAATAATAGTGACCTACTTAGAAAAATAATATTCTAATTAAATTACTTTCTGATGAACAAAGGAATAGTTTTCTACAAAATCAACAACTGATACAATAGTTCCAAGTGGGAAAGTATCTCTCAAAGTTTGAAACTGGTGTGCTTGCCACTTTGCAAAAAATGCAAGACGAATATAAGGTTGAATCAAATTCTTAAATCTGTCCATAAATGTTAGAATAGGTAACTCCTCTTCAACATATTCCAACCTTTTTGTCTCTTTCCCCAACTTTGTTTCATTCTCGATATACTTGTAACTTTTGCAATTCAAATTTTTTGTTACATAATTTTTTTTAATTTTCAAAGGAAATAGAGCCAATTCACCACATGTTTCACATAATCCTTTGATGCAATTTATTTGACCAGTTGGATCATCTACTTTTTCACATATAATGGATGATATAAACTCACTTCTCCTACTCGGAGAAGTAGCATGAAAACCATATGTGCCTTCTATGATCTTTCAAAATACTTGATAGTGGAGATCAAACTCAATATGATGACGACAACAAAATGTTTCAAACACTTTGTTTGACCTCACAAAGTATGGCTTCAATTTTTCAAACAACATTTGCCTAACTTTTATATTAGGATGTTCACTACAAAATGACACATATAACTCATGTTGTGTTGTGTCCAACCAATTTTTTGTATCATGTTCATATTGACTAGATGCAATCCTATGCCTAATAACATCTCTACTATTTGATGAAAGATTAACAAAATGATATGACTAAATTTTTTAGTGACTCTTCAGTCCTATCAAAGCGAGATGCTCTACACATGATTGCCCAATTTCCCTCCATAGTACTGTCATCCACAATTAGTCTTCTCTTAACATATTTTCTCATTGTTTTCCTACTAAAACCCATTTAAGATGAAATTGAAGCTATTTTTCTATTTTAGGTTATATTCTTATTTACAATAGATATCAACATCAGTTTTCTTGCCACAGACTTATCTTTAGTTCGAGAGTATTTTCCTATGTTTCTCAAACCTTGTTTAACATTTTCAATCAGATCAGTTTGCATGCTAGAAAATCTTCTCTTCTTTTATTTTGTGTCTACACCTAACAATTTCAATGCCTCTTGCAACTTCTTTTCTGTAAGAAAAAGTGAAAGTAACTGAGCTTGTTCAAGTGTTTCAGTGTTATCAAATTGAGTCATAATTTATCTTATCTTCTTATTCATTGACATTTTCTTAGACAAACTTAATGATTGACTAGTAGCTGCAAATATTCTCAATTTATCCACATCCATTTTAAGTAAATGATCTAATTTTTTTTAAGATATAGCATTCTTTACAGATTGGGCAATATTTAGGAGTTCATCCATACTAGTTCCTGACCCTTCTCTGAATTCTATTACTGGAATTTCTACAGGGAGCAATCTTGAGGCCTCTCCAATATTCATTGTTAGAGATTCTACAGGGAAAGATTCTAACCCTTCTCTGACTTTTATTATTTGAACCTCTGTAAGGAGCGATCTTGAACCTTCTTCAACATTCATTGTTTGGGATTCTATAGAGAGTGTTCCTGACCTCTCTCCCATATGCACTTCTTCTACTTCTGTTAACCCTTCTTCAACATTTCCTTCACCTTGTTGATTGGTTGCAACAAATTTATAAATATATCAAATTAGATTTTTTTTAAAAATTGAACATAATTAAATTTAAAACCATAAAAAAAACTAATATATATAATTAGATAGCTTGTTTAATTCGATGATAACGTGCCATAGTCTTCTAAAGATTTTTGTGTTCTGCTTCATCAGATCTCTTCCTTGCATATTTGTTTTTCCCTCCTTTCTTGTTTCCCATTATAAAATCATAAAAATAAAAATTAAAAAAATTACCCCTTGCCTCAAGATAAATTTCACGCAATAACTATATAAAAATGTTTTTGTACAAATTTGTAGTACAGTCTCACTATTTTTAAACTAACTTATCTGAAGCCGCTATCAGCATTTTTTTTTTTACATGTTTGTGTGAATGCCATAAATTAGACATGTTTGCAAGAACATGTCTTGTTAAATTTATGGCATCCGAGAATTTTTTGGTAGCCGAGAATTTTTGGACTACATGTTCGCAGTGAACATGTGTTCGTAGCGAACATACTTATATGTTCACTACAAACATCATGTTCGTGCATGGAAAGCTAAAAAAAAAATTGGCCCCTTTTTCTTTAAATAATTTTTATCTCTTTTGACACCCATAATTATAGATGAATGATATCCTACTATAAAATAAAAAATATCAAAATGTGCTACTCAGAGCAAGCTTTCAAATGATTATAATTGTAATACATATTTTAATCATTAAGACTTTCAAATATGAGTTTAACTCATCATAGGTTCATTACTGATTGAACATCAATTGACTTCAAAACTTCAAGAAAATTAGTAAATTAGGTCAAAAAAATTTGAAAAATATTTAGAAAATAGCTTATTGACATAGCTTTCTATTAATTTTTAATGATAAATTGACTTCAAGTTATCTGTGTCAAAATGAATGTATGTCATAATTATGATTGGTGTCACTTCAAAACTTCATAAACTATACAATATTCAACCAAATTGAATCAAACAAAATGCATCCTCTAGATATTGATGTTACAAATCCAATGCCAAAATATTTACCTCATTATCTTTTCTAGAAAAAAAAGTTATGTGTGTCAAGTAGACTATCACTCTTTAAAAATATTGAATTTTATTATGTACCACTTTTTAGAGGAGAAGAAAAAATTGACATAAATAATTTTTTTTTTTAGATTAAAAGATATTGTTACAAAGTAGGAATAGAGTATTAAAAATCATTAGTTTATGTCATCTTGAAATTATTTATAGTTTTAGAGATATAGTCACTCAAACATGAGGTTTGTTTCAAAAATATTGATTTTAGTGTCAAAATTGATCAAAAAGTGGAACCCGTTATTGTGGGATCACCCTAAACTTAATCCTAACTGTTAAACCCTAATTCTAATTGTAACTTCAAATCTTAAACCTAACACTTGATCCCTAGCCAGATAAGCATAACAATAACCATAATGGAAAGTAATCTTAATCCTAACCATATAATTAAAATCGTAATCCTTAAACCTAGCACATGATCCTAAAATGTAAACCCTAATTCTAATCCTAATTCTTAAACACTAATTCAAAGTGCTAAACTATAATCTTAAAAAATCATCCATCAATCCTAAATCGAAACCTAAATCATAATTCTAAATTCTAATGCCTAATCTTAAATGATAAGCCTTGAAATAGTAGGCTCTGTAATCCTAAATCTTATATTTTGTGCCCCAATTATAGTTGATTTATTAATAGGTTTTTGAAGTATTATTTTATGATTAGGCTTAAATTTGGTATAATGTTCAATTAGCCTTATTAAAGTTTACTTATTTATGTTCAATTATCCTTAGCCTTAACTTCACAAATGTACATTTATATAATTCATATTTTAGATTTATTTTTTTAAATAGTAATTTTGTGATTTCTTATGTTGTTTAAACAAATATGTAAATTATATTTAATGGATCCACCTCCACCCTCTCCCCCTCCCCCACCCCTGCCCTTGCCCCCTCCATCTCCACCTCCACCTCCACCCCCACCTCCACGACCACCTAGTCCTCCTCCAACACCTACTATAGAGGATTTGAAAAAGAGAGCATGAGGTGCAACCTTTGTGACCTCATGCATGATCTCCATACCATTACGCATAAGCCGCCACCCCCCCACTCCCACCCGCCCACCCACTTCTCCTTGTAGATAGTATGCAAGGAATTGTACACTCTATTGAGCATTTGGATAATTACATCGATAGCTTTAGATTATGGAGGAAAAACATGCATGCCTTCTATTATGATCGCCTATCCTATAGAGTGGTCCATCAACTAAAATTAAATAAAGGACATTTTAAAAGATATTTTCTAAATCCTTAGATAGGTCTTGAGATTAGAGATGAGAAGCATCACATTTCTATTAGATGGTGCACACATCCACGTATATCAATGCACTTTTAGGACTAGTGGTGGACAATATTTGACCATCCACCACACGCAAATCATGAGGTGTCCAGCTACTTTGTTAAGAAGCTTTGGGCTGAGTTTGAATTGGGTTTGAAACCTAATTATTTTGATATTAGATCATCTCAGGGGATTGGTGGAGGAATGCCTCAAGATAGGCCTGGGGCAAAGCTAAGCAATAATACAAGGAATCGCATATGTCCTCAACCTCTTATAACTCTTCCTACACCAGTTGTCCTAGCACTTCACCATCATTGAGTAGTGTCATCTACTCTTACTTCAATGAGTGCCCTTTCAAGCAATTTAGTAGAGCAGTAGATGTAGGTGACAAATATTCGTCCACTTGGACCCATTTGTACCAGTTGTGGAGGTATATATAGAGGCCCCCAGAGTGATGTTAATGTAGCATATGATGGCCATGATGCTGAGGGCACTAATTTTGATGATGATGCATATGTTGCTCATGGTGATGGTAGTGATGATATTGATGTGTCATCATTTGTTGGCCTTCTACATGGAGAGGGATACAGTTAGGAGCAGTAGGTAAAAATTTATTACGTACATAATTATTTACTTTCTACAGATATATGCATAATTGTATTAACCATATTAATGTACGTTGAATTTCAAATAGTAGAGGATGGATGATATTGTTCTTCCTAGGAGGTAGTATAGTCTTTTTTAAAGACCTACAGATGTTGGCATCCCTCATACAGTATGCACTTTGAATTACACTGAAAATAATGTACTTTCAAACTCAAATTTATTAATATGTTCTCATATGTTCTTTTTATCTAATTTATTAGGGATTTTCATCTGTTACACAATTTGATGTTTGTAAAGGTCCTGATCCATCGATCACTGAGGCACAACCTCAAATACCTACAATATGAACTTTTGAAGACAAATAATTTATACCATTTTTATGTACACATTGTTATAATTAAGTTATCTTCAACTTTTATTCATGTATAATTTTATGTATTTTGGTTTTACGAATAGGAGATGGATCGTACTTATCCATATAGGCCTTGGTATAGTTTATTTTCAACTCCATCTTTTGACCATTTAAGACATGGTGAAGATCATCATGGTAGCATATTTGTAGACACATCTATGACACTGGCTACTACATAGGTATGATATATATATTTTTATTTAAAATAATGTAGTGTAAATTATGTACTTTTTAATTTACATACTTTGTAATTCATGTGTATATAATTTTGACTCAAGGTTTATGTATCCATAATTTTAGGACTATGTCATCATGAGTGTTTCTTAGACTATAGGACTAAGCCAGATGGAGGTACAAATATCATCCTTTGAGGTCAATATTGTGATTTATCTACATACATATTTCATTATGATCTTTATCAAATTTTAAAGATTTATGTATTGTAAATAACAGGACCTCACCACTATCGCATTTGGTAGCTTTCATAGTGCACCTCCTCCTGTTACAGAGGGACACCCATCTCACGTGGTATTATTTTTTATTATGTACTAAATATTTAAATTAAAGTGAACTCAATTAAAGTGGTATTATTTGTATTATCTCGCAATGCACCTCCTCCTGTTACAAAGGGACAATGTGAATCATATAAACAGAAGTGAACTCAAAATATCAAATAAATTCAACACATTTCTTCAAATGAGGTCCTTTAAATTAAAATTGTAAAACAAAAACATGCTTTAATAAAAGCATAAATTAATATGAGCTATTTGAATTATGTAAATATGTGTAATGTATGTACTCACTATGTGTAATTACACAAGATGTTGATGTTCAATCCACCTTAAACATTTCAATTTGCATAAATTATAATTGAGACTTGAATAAGAGGTATATATAAGTTCTCTAATTTGGTATTGACAATGCATACATACATTTAATTAAATTATATTGTCATGCCCAAACTACAAGGGCAAAAACACACAATTTTTTTTCTTTTAAATTAAAATTAAAATGCTCTAAGTTTTAATATGATTTCTTGCAAGAGAAGTGAAGGTTCACTACAATTCATCTTAAGTTTAAAACTCTAGAGGAGGAATACATCATTAAGATTTTGAAGCTTTCGTTATTAGATTGATATCGATCAAAAGATACGTTATTTTATTAACTTACAACAATATGAGACAATTATTTAAATAACAATGTAAATGTATTCAGGTTAGATTAATTGAAAATATCTAATCAAAATCAACTATAAATCTCTTAGACAATTATAGATTGACAATCTAACTGATATTGGAAAGTCACTTTAAGAAAAACAATTAACTAAAATTAACATTGAATATATATATCTAAAATTTATTAACTTTAAACATTTCAACTATCTTAACATAAAAATTAACTATCTAATCTTACTAAATTTAAATTTCATTTACTAAAAACTAACTAAATCTAATGCCTACTAACTAATAAGAAACTTTATTAATTTAAAATAACATTTCATAAATTTAACAGAAATCTAAACTTATTTAAATTTAAACTAACTAACTAAATCATACTAATAACTAATACTATATATATATATATATATATATATATATATATATAAAATTTTAAAACAAAAACTTTTAATAAATAACAATTAAACAACAAAATTAAAACTTTAAAACTTAAATAAAATTAAAACTATCTCCTAATACTATAATCCAAACTAAATTTCAATTTAAACTAACTTAAATTTATAACTACATGCTAAATTTAAAATAAATTACAATTTAAATAAATTAAACTAACTAACAAAATTATTAACAAACAACATAAAGTAATTACAAAGCATAATATAAATCACTAACTAAAAATAATTTACTAAATTACACTAATTAAACCAACTTAAAATTTAAATCTAATACTAAACTAAACTAACCCAACAAAATAACTTATCACATAAACTAACATGCTAAAAATTTAAAATAGCTATCAAATAAACTAACCTAACACCTAACCTATCTAACTCTATTACTAACTTTCTCCTATCCCAAGCTCAATGTCAAATCGACCCCCTACCTTCTCCCCTAAACACTCCCCCCTTACTCCATGCAAAACAGAGTTGTGCTTCCCAAGTGCTACACTTGGGACAACACGATGCCCAAGTGGAGGGGGCAGGGTACATCTTGAGCCAGACCTACCATGAGAGGTGGCGTCCCAAAGAAAGAAGGTTAAAAAAAATATGTTTGAACTTAATGCATTTCCCAATCAAAGATAACATGAAATTAGTGCTTTCCAAGAAGGCTTTACCCAAGGTTGAAATGAGGGGACAGGGTGAGGTCACCCTCATAACCATTTTGCTGACTTAAATAATATTTTACAACAAAATGTCTTTTCAAACCATATAGAAGGGCTGCGTCCAGCAAGGGGACGAAGGAAAGCATTGAAGACAAAAGTTTTCTAGGTAAGTTTGGATATTTAGTTATAAATTATATTATACACATTTTTCTAATATCATTATCTATTTAGTCTTAATTTTCAAGATTTTACAATTGATTTACAAGAGAATTTTGAAGAGAATATTCTCTATTTCAAAGGGCATTTAATTTGTTTCTCCCATACAAAAGGTAGAGAGTTTTTACTCTCTTGAAACACTTTTTTTTTTTGAAAATTTTTCTAAGTATAGATTTACAAGGCAATGTATTTTTTTTTTAAGGTGTATATATTTTTTTGAATAGATTTAAACACATTGATACAATAGTTTGTGTCACATAAATACATGATTAATTTTATCTCCTAAACATCCTGAATTGAACTATCAACCATAATCATTTTTATTTCCTTAACATAAATTTTCATTTTGAACATATAAGGAAACTTGAAAATTTTGCTCAATTAAACCATCATCAAAACATCTTATTTCTGATGTGCATCCATCTAATTTTAAATTACGATTGAATCACATGATAAAAAATTATACTCAACCACATTTTTATTGGCAAACTTGATTCAAAGGCTTAGCCAGGAAAGAACCAGGAAGAAAACCCAATGTCGTTGCCATTACAACATAGTTTTGAAAAACAATTACATAGGATTTCAATCCCAAATTACAACAATTTAATTGAATTTTTCTTCATGACCCTCATCAAGGGATTCATAAAAATTTCTACAACACATTTCTAGAACCATGGAGGGAATAAAATATGATCAGGTGACAACAAGCATGACCAAGAAATAAATCAAACATGCATATTCATACTAGGTTTTCACAACAGGATTCACAATGAATCAAAACTAGGGAAAGGTGGATTTTTCCAACAAGAGATGTCAGACACAACACCAAACCAGGTGCCCAATTAGGGCTATAAATCAATAACTTCTGTTCTTCCTTTCTTACATGCCAAAACTCATATGTGGTTTGTGCTGACAGGTAGGGGCCCATAACACCCTACCCTCTCTCCCTCTTCTTGTCTTGAGAAGAGACTCTACACTATTGGAGTCCAACTAAAAGGACCTTTCCCGAAATTGGCCACTTCTGCCCTCTCCAAGGGTGAGTAATGCCAAAACACCCATGCAAGAAAATCTCAAAATTCAAACATAAACAAGAAAAGAAAACATTAAAAAAAAAATGGTTTTCAAATCTTCCCAACATACCCACAATCATACAAGCATTCAAACATCAACAAGGTAGCATAAGCATGAAACAAACATGAAAATCTGAACAAGGGAGATGAGAATTCCTACCTGCACAAAGAGGTAATGGCAAATGAACAAGTTTGAGTAGAGCTTTTCCCTTCCTTGCTTCAATCTTCCAAGACTCCTCTTTAAATGTAGAGATTGGGTAACCACCTCTACTACTCCAAGAAGGGCCTCTAAATAAGCCTCAAACTCAACCACCAAAAGGATCAATAACTTCCCCCACCCACTTACAATTCTAGAAACTCCTAACTCAACCCACACTATGGTTAATCACTAAGTGGAGGTGAGGTGAGACAACTCATGGTAGCCATAGTCAATTTTCTCACAAAGGCAAAAAGAGACTCTTTGAGTGATCTCAAAAGTCAATAAAAGGGGCTTAGGGGTTGGAAAAGACCCCCAACCCATACCCATACCCCTTGGGTATAATTTTTTCATGTTTTAAAGCCTTAGGAATAGGTTTAGAGCCAAACAAAAGCTAGGAAATAATTAGGACCAACTAAAAACTCTAAAATGCAGATTAAGCACTAATATGAATTAAGGATGACTAAACTCGATTAAGAACCAAATTAGCAAAAGATACTAACTTAATCTGACTTAGGTCCATGGGTTACATAGCTAACCCTAACTAGAACGCTAAAGAGAACAAACAATTCACAAGTGTCAAGCGACACTAAAAGAACATAGTTACGAACATTAACATTTCCTGATCACAGAAAGATACATACATACATCTCACAATTAAAATACTTGAATTATGAACAACAAGGTTTCCAAAATTAGTACATAAAGATTAGTTATGTTTCTTCGTCGGTTTTCTCGGCTAAAATATCTGCACACTCATTGCACACATCAGTAGTCCCATAAAATCACATGTATATATATATATATATATATATACACGTATCAAAATTTCACATAAATTGAAACATACATCAATTAGGGTTTCTTTCATCCTACTTAATTCTTAACCATTTAAAATCTCTTAAATCAAAGTATCAATCCTACATTTACTAATTTCATCAACATACATATACATAAAACATTAATGACAAACATCAAATATCTGAAAATAACATCACACAGCATGAAATAATATAATATGTTCAAAGCATCAGATAATGTCTCAGCATCTCGAGTCGTGAGTAACAAAATGATAATAAGGTATCACTATGCTATGATGGGTCGGGGCGAGGCCTCACATATATAAGTACATATATAAAAATAGCACAATAAAGAAAAAGCTTACATGTGATTGATTTAAATGTAGTCATCCCACTATACCATCTACATCCTCTCTCTTTTGCAATGCATCTATGATTGTCTCATGCTCATCCATTGAAATTGTCCATAATATCTTATTAGCAGGTATCCCTTTGTATCTTTCTAATTTGATATTCATTGCCACAACCAAATGAGAATAGTGCAAAATCTTCTTTTCGGATTGGTAGTCTTCAAATGTTGGTAAAGAATTTCTTCTTGTTAGGTATGTACATAGCTAGGTTCTAGCTACAATGATAGACTCAATTGGATACTCAAAAACCATCATCATCTACTTAATGACATATCAATTTTTTCTTAGGTTTCACACATCTAGCTAGCCAATACTCAGTCTGTTCATCGTTATCATCAGGTGTAATAATAGCATAAACATGTCCTACAAGATAAGATAAAGTACATAAAAACTTTAATCATATGTGTACATATATAAATAATATATTAATGACATGTTCTTAATTTATATTAATGAGATGTACATAAATAAATAATATAAATTGAAGTATGATCACAACAAAATTTAATTAAATTGTGCATACCAAGATCTATGAGGTCTAAAATATGACCATAGTCTTTCGATGCAAAAGTAACATTCCAACCTTCATTTACTATATCTTTTTGAAAATGTGTGTTAGTAGGTGCTAATGATTTATGTTGCCAATCTTCAACCCATTCTATATTCTCATATTCCTCCCATTGCCCTGCAAGAAAAAACTAACAAAAACAAGAAAGCTCCCTAGTCCATATAATCCAAGTGTTAGAATTTGAACTCCTAAATGAATTTCATTTAGCTGACCTGTTAATTATGTCACAGTCATATCTTGAAAGGATATTCTTTTCTTCAACTAGGCAAAAGAAACATTTGATTGTAGAGTTCTGACTTGGTCTTGTGTATAAATATTTCTTATACCATTCCACAATCTCATGTGCATTTTTGAATTTGGTTATTTCCTCACATTTTTATTGCTCTCTACTAAGGGATTTCTTCATGTATGCACCACCACCATCATGTTCTCCTTTACCATGTTTAGCCTCAAAAGAATTCCACATATGTCAGATATTAGTTTATTTATGTGTCCTACTCAACCAATAGAATATTCTAGCATTTTTGAATTGTCCTATAAAATTATCTAACCATATCCAATGTTGTACATAAATATTATGGATGAAAGACCTTTAATAATATTTTTATTAATTTTCCTAAACTGGACTTGATAATGTGTGACAATACAAGTGTTATCAATATGTCAAGGAATCTTATAATGCAATATAGAAAAAACATATTGAAATTAGAGATCACTTTATCAAAAAGAAGGTTGAAGTGGGATAAGTTTGATTTGAGTGTGTACACATAAAGGAGTAGGTATAATATATGTTTTTTAATTTTTTTTTCAAATATACATTTTTATTATCTTCAAGAAAAGTTGGTCATTCTACCCCTTCCTCATGCTCACTAATACACATTGGTGTGTGCATTGATCTAGTGTCTTTCACTTCAAATCTTTCTAGATCAATGCTAAGGAGATTCCATGCAAGGGGAGATATATGTAGAAATAAGGGGAAAGAATTTGTTCTAACTATTCATGTTCCTTTGTAATTGTTGTCAAAGGGGGAGAGTTTTGGAGGGCTTTTGCAAAAAAGTTAGATGCAACAACATTCTAGTAATTCACTTTCTTTATTTTAAAAATAAATTAATGTTTCCATTAATGATAAGGGGGAGATTGTTAAAATTTGAAGTTGATGGCCATCCTTTAGTTATAATTTATGCAAAGATAATATTTATTAGTGTCAACATCCTTATTCCCATCTTTTGTGGTTCATTAGTGTATTGGAGGTTGTAAACCGATTGGTTTCCAACATATGAGGCATATCAATTGGTTGTGAATTAATTATTATTCTCACTAATAACTCGTGCTTCTCATATTGTTCATCACAATTGGTTAAGCATTAATTATTTTATCATCATGCCTCGATGGTTTTTATTTGGATCATCTTGGTTATTGCATGGATCTTATGTTTTGGATAGATTCTTTATGAAGCACATCGATGATTTTGGTCCCAATAGTTGTATATTATGCATGTGTGTGTGTGTGTGTGTGTGTGTGTGTGTGTGTGTGTGTGTGTGTGTGTGTGTGTGTGTGTGTGTGTGTGTGTGTGTGTGTGTGTGTGTGTGCGCGCGCGCATGCGCACATTGATACAATGTCTTTCACTTCAAATATTTCTAAGTCAGTGTTGGGGAGATTCCTTGCAAGGGGAGATATGTGTAGAATTAAGATGGGGAATTTTTGTTCCAACTATTAATGTACCTTTTTCATTGTTTTCAAAGGGGGAGAGTTTTGGAAAGCTTTTCAAAAAAATTAGAAGCAATCTTTTATTAATTTGCTTTCTTTATTTTATTATTAATTAATGTTTCCATTAATGACAAGGGAGAGATTGTTAAAATTTGAGGTTGGTGGCTATCCTTTGGTTATAATGGATGAAAACATAGTTTTCATTAGTGTCAACATCCTTATTCCCATATTTGATGGTTCATTGGTGTATTAGTGGTTATAAACTGGTCAATTTCTAGGATATGAGGCATATCAATTGACTATAAATTTATTATTATTTTCACAAATAACAATGTTTCTCATATTGTTCATGAAAATCTGCTAAGCGTTAATTATTTTATCATAATGCCTCAATGGATCTTATGTTTTGGATTGATTCTTTATGGAGCATGCAGATGATTTTGGTCCTAGTAGTTGTGAGTCTGTGTGTGTGTGTGTGTGTGTGTGTGTGTGTGTGTGTACACATACACACATAAATGAATGCATACATGCCTATATGTATATGTGCACATATATGCATATTAGGGAGGTACATACAGTTCTTAACTAGACTTTGCAAATACTTGATAGTATACTTTATTTTAATTTTACTTTTCTTATGTTGGCAACAACCCTCTCTATGTGTGTGTGTGTGTGTGTGTGTGTGTGTGTGTGTGTGTGTGTCCTTATTTTAAGATGCATGTAATGCAAACATGTAAGAAAATAAGTATATTCATTTTATAATAGAAGTGTGAACAATTGAGACAAGTTGGTTGGGTAGGCACACATAGTTCTTAACTAGAATTTGTAGATACTTGACACTATCCTCTATTTTAATTTAAGTTTTCATTATGTTGGTAGTGATATTTTCTATATTCAACATATGGATCCTCAAATAGATAGCCTACTGGGAATATTGACCTTTGTTTAGGTAGTTATTTTTTTACTAAATTACCTATTTGGTGTCACCTTAATTGAGATTGTTATACATTTTATGAGAATTATCATCTCTATGATTTTCCTAATTTGAATTTTTCACATATAAATCTAGTGTTCATTGTGTCGATGTAGCTGTGTTTTTAATGTTTTATCTTGTCATGATGTATTGTTGTTCTATAAATTAAATAAAAAACTTATAAACTAACAATTATATAAAAACTCTAATACATGGTGGAATGTATTATAAAAAAATCTTGAACAAAAAATTAAGAAAAATGAAAAAATACAGGTGCCTTACAAATTAAATGAAAAATGATAGAAAATGAAACATTCTCTTTATGGAGATAATTCTATTTTATAAAAATGAAGTTTTTATCTTTCTTTTTACATGGATTAAACAAAATAGATATATGTTCTAGACAAACATTTTCTTTAATATATGTTTCTTAAATTATTTTCAAACCCCACACACAACTCTAGGAAAGTACATATATTTATCCCATGTAATTTTTTACTTTGAATTTACTATACAAAATGTAATATTTTACATAATATAAGTATCAACATAGTGTATGTTTAATACTATATATTATTAAATTTATGTTATATAATAAATGCATTTACACTACATATGACATGTATTTTTATTTTATTTTTTCATAAAATAAATATCTATTTTTTGTGTTTAAAAACTAATCAATGATTTTTCTTGTCGAGGTACAATGTGACTTTTATTTGATCCAAGTAAAAAGATAAACTAAATATCATATTTTTGGGTAAGTTAAGAAATCCCATTTTTACTATTACCACTTTTTGGTCTTCTATGACATTTCACTCTTTCCCCACTCCCACTTGTTTTTATTTTTCTCTTCTTCATCATTATATCTAATTTGAATTTTCTTAGTTAAATACCTTCTAGAGTACAAGGAGATGACTATTTTTTTGCAAATTTCAAAAAAAGGCCTTATGTTATTACAATTGAATTATTCATTATCAATATCTTGTTAGTTATTTTACACAACTCTCCAAGTTAACATCTCTTAAATCATTAACATCATTCATTCTTTTTTAGTTAAAAGGATGAGTTATAATCTCTAAATTATTTGGGACTAAACCCTCTTTATATAAAGACCTTGTCAATGTCATATGACTCAATTTCTACTTGTTTCCCATGAATTTGACCTAACTTTGACACCAAAATGATCCATTTCCTACAAAACATCAACTTATGGACTAGAACTCACTATTATTTGTAGTGTGCTCTATTTCAGAACTATATTTGACTCTTTTGAAACTTGAAATAACTATATATAAAAATATTGCAAAAAAATGCACACTTAACAATTCAATTTTCACAAAGGAAACCTCTTATTCAAAGGAGAAAACTTGAATTGGTAGTTGTCACTAGCACATCCACATGTTTCAATTAATTATAAAAAAAATTAGAAGAGGAGGGCGCTCAACAATGGTAGCTCACAATTTCCATTACTCCTTATCACATTACCTTTCACTCCCTTCTTGAATACTTCTGTACACTAAAAATGTCCAAGTGAATTTTAGAATAATAAGTTATGTCTAATCATTTATGTTATGGTTACATTTTTAGTGGTGAAAAAAAAATGATTATATTGGAAAATACAATTACAATTGTTTATTTATTTATTTATTTGGCAAAAGTGGGCTAGCCAATAAATATATTTATTAATAAAATTGGTTCAAAGAGCTCAACCAGGAAAGAACCAGAAAGAAAACTTGGAATCATTTCTTATATAAATATCTACATAAAGATATTTGTCGATATTTAGAATAGATATTATATCGACAAAATCAAGGCTCATAAAACTATACCATTGAGAACTTTGTCCTAAGTCAAGCTATACATCTAAATTTTATGAGCATGATAAACAACTTTCAGATGCAATCAATGAATGTAATTGTTCGAATTGTTCAATAAATGAGTTGGGTTGATGTGTGTTTACAATTACAATTATTTAGTAACTATACTTATGCTTTTATGATTAATAATTTTCTTTATAGCCATATTAGTGGTTATAAAACTACCTTTATTATTGTTTTCTCATTATCGATTCTTTTGAAGAAATTTTTTTTGTAGAAACATATGGTTTTGATTGTCATGAGATGATTTCTTATGAAACTTAGTTTTACAGAAAAACTTGTTCATATTTCTTATCTTAGCTAAGTCCATTTTTAGTCAACTTCCATGATGAGTAGATGAGTTCATGTGATGCCATAAGGGCACAAGAAGTTTAGAGATGAGATTATTGAGAGAAACATGTTATAAGACCAAAGATGATGTATTAAAAATTTGTGTGAAGAGCCATGAATCGAGAATAAGAAGTATGGCATGTATATCATAATATTGTAGTATTTTATTCACTAGACAATACCTAAATGTATAAATAAGGCAAACATTATTGTGTACATTTATATAAGGTAAATTTTTAAAAATATTTAATGAAAAATAAAACACTTGTATTGAAATTAAAGAAATCAAAATTTATTCTTCAAAAACAAAAGTCATATCACAGGATAATGCATCATTGACACATGAGTCATCAACTATATCATGTGAAAGGGATGATATATAGTGTTCATCACTTAAGCAATTAGTACTAAGTTACTTAATAAATATATCATAAATATATTTTTCTCCAATCAATGTAAAAGATGGACTATCATGAGCTACATGAGGAATGACCAATAAGGTCTAGTATTAATAGACCCATGTATGTCACTATTGAAAATAATTGATCAATTATATATTGTCTTTGATGTTACAAAAAATATCATATCTTTACCAGTCATTATATGTCGAGCTCACTCAGGCAATGAAAATAGTTTCCTGTGTTTGTCGAGCATTCTAGTATTTTTGAAGTTTAGAAGACAGTGTCTACTGAATTCACTTGGGTGTCAAAGATAAGTTCACAGAAGATGAGTGTTAACCAAGCTCACTTAGGTAATGAAGGAAAGTTGTATGGAACCAATGTTAATCAATCTCACTTGGTTACCAAAGGAAGTTTGTGAAGATGCAAAGTTAACCGAGTTCACTTTCCTAACACGGGAAAATCATTTCTGAGTTACTATCTACCAAGTAGGGTTGGCTAATGAAGGATTTTCTTGTTTTGGCATATTGAGTTTAATGGATTTGTTTGTTGGTTCTAGCTAATTGAGGAGATGAATGTTAATTATTCTAAAATGTATTCAAGCCAACATGACAATGTTTATGATATAAGTATAAGGTCAAGTTGAGGATTGAATGTGTCTAAGTGGATGGAAGAATAGAAGATTCAAAGAGGAAGCAAATTAGAAAGATAAGAAAAATATCATTGAGGAGCTGCAAAGATACATTCAATCAGGAAGGGTCAGGTATTTGAGCCAAAAATGAGATCTAAAATCAATAATATAGTTGTATCAGAAATTAAGTCATTTCATTGTTACTTTCTAACCATTGTAGCAGTGATCTAAATCTCTTAACAAAGTTTTCTTAACAAGTATTTGCCAAATCCTTTAACAAGGTGGCATTTCTAGATTGAAGTGTCTAGAGACCTCTAACAAGGCCACTCTTAATAGGGTGATTAAATCCTCTAACAGGATCACACCTAATAGTGTGTTTTGTAACCTTTAACAAGGTTGGCTCAAGGCTCACTTTAGAAGAGTGAAAATCAGTAACTAGTTGCAATTAGTTATTTTTTTCAAATTGGGTTTCTACGTTAAATCTTGGTGTCACTTGTGTTCATGCTATTTATTTACTATGTATGCAACTAAGATAATAATGGTTAATCATAGATAATATCCTAAGATTCTCATGTTGAGCATTTTTTGAGTTACAATTGTTATTTCAGTTGTTACCGAGTTACAACATTTATCAGTATTGACCAAGTACCTTTGTGTTCACCGAGCTACAATATTTTAGAGTTTATGTTTTGTGCTGAAATCTAAGGGATTTGGGATTTATTTTATTCATAACTGATTCACCCCTCCCCTCTCAGTTACTCCTCTTATATTTCCATCAACCACAAGAGGAGAAAAATGTTGTGATGTGGAGTCTAATCAGACTTAGAGGTTTATTTAGTGCAATTTCTCCCCAAATTATTTCTACAAAGGTTTGGAGGTAGTGCCCTTGCAGGGTCTTGGGGTAGCAACCCTTATATTGTAAAGGGCATTGGCTGCTATTTCTCTATTGGATGACTTATTCTAGCCCTAATGTTGTAAGTAGTCAAAATGTTGTATTAAAAGGCTAGGGTTAGAGATTTCAAAATCCATGATGATACTCTAGCTTCTTGCATTGATATTGAGATGCAAGGGATTATGGATTGTAATCACTAGATAATAATAATATTGGACTTGTTATTGGTGGACATAGCCCAAGGATTGGATGAACCATGTTAAATCTTTGTGTCTTGTGTTCTCTTGTGTGTCATCTATTATTTTTTGATATTGGTTATATTTACATGTAACTTTTATTTCTTTTAGAGGTTAATCCTAACACAAAATATGTGCTCAAAACTAGATAATTATCATTTTCCAAAAAGAGATTTTATCATCATATTCTATTGCAAAAACTATTGAGTTTGTTTACAATGAAGGATTAGAAAAATTATTGAATTTATTTAAGATAAAGGATGAGATGTCCATGACTATTATATAAGAGATATGAATAAATGAAT
Organism: Cupressus sempervirens; assembly: GCA_028749045.1. Classification (NCBI taxonomy): domain Eukaryota; kingdom Viridiplantae; phylum Streptophyta; class Pinopsida; order Cupressales; family Cupressaceae; genus Cupressus; species Cupressus sempervirens. The sequence goes on along the minus strand of CM053790.1, from coordinate 235,009,521 downwards.
GGGTGATGGAGGAGATACAAAAGTCAATAGATTCCCTAAAAGGTAGATTTTCTAAAGAGAGTGAAATATCAAATAAAATGTTTTAAAAAATGAATAAAATGAGAAAAATATTAGATAAAAGAGAGCGCAAAACACTTTTTATAATCTTATATCTAAGAGTAAGAATTGTATAACTCAAACTATTATATTTAGTCCAAGCAAGTAAAAATGATAAATCCTTGGGTTTGTAGGAAAGATAAAATTTACTAAATAGTAGACAAAGTAAATAATTTAAAACAATCTAAATCTTTGTATACGAAAGTTTAATTTAAAATAATAGATAAACCAAAATTGAGATTTATAATTACATTGATTAATTTTAATTGAAGTTTTTGTTAAACATGTCGCAAAAATGGAATAGGAGGGTTAGGATTTAACATGATATCACATTGATGTACTTGATCATGAATTTCAATAGATATATTATATTATTTTCATTAGCGAGTTGAGGCTAGTATATTTTAGTGATGAGACCTAGGAAAAAAACGTACAAGTCGAAACACTTTAGAAATTAAGATATTGTTGAACTTTGTGTTTCAATCCTAAAAATGACCATTCCTACAACAAAGGATGATTTTAACATTTACAAAGAAATTCTCCAACGAAACCTAGTCTAAGGGAAAATTTGATTGTAGTAATTTTGGGAGCTCGCCAAACTAGGATGTGGAAGTGTATGCTCTCTTTATATCTTGTTAAAGCCTCAATACAAATTAATAACATACTAATCACTAGTACAAAAACAACAACATATGATTAAATAAATTACTAAATATTGTAGATATATGACTAATTTTGATCATGTGATCAGTGGTACTATATTGGCGAACATTTATCTCCCAACCAAATTTATGACTAAACTATTTTAATCATTAATTCAGTCATTGATTTGGCCATTTATTATTGTTAAATGATAGTTTATTTGGTTATTTATTGTTGTTATTTGGTGGTTTATTTTTTTATTTATTTGGTTGGTGATTTTCGATAGACAATAGTTTATTTAATCATTTATTTAGTAGCTAATCATTATTATTTGGTATTTAAATTGGTATTTTATTTGGTTTTATATTTGGTAGTTTATTTGGTAATTTATTTAATCATTAATTTAATGATATCAGGGCATGATGGAATCAAACCACCATCCTCCTATTTGTTAAGTAGGTGCACTTCCATTGAGCTAGTACCCTTTAAAGAATAGTGATATTATTAAATGCATAATATAAAGATGAAGATAATGTTTTCATTGTCAAATTTATTATAAAAAAGAAGACCTTTATTTGTGCAAACAAGGGAGAAAACTAATTCTTAAAATTTTGGATGACACTTTACTATTATTTCAAATTTTTAATTTATATTTTTGTAAGAGGAATTGGTTTCTGTAGGTCCATCCAACATATAACACAAATATGCTTACCTCTAGGAGAGAAAAAAAAATTATGAGAGAGATAATTGAAAATTAATATGAGATAGAAAATTAAGTTTTTGCTTCTATAGAAAAGTAATTAATAATAACATGCCTTGAGAACCTTGTAATAGATCATCATCCACATATTTAAATAGTTATGTTTGTAATAGGGAAATATTATAATAGGGTTATATCATACTCAATTTCATCTTCATATTCAACAAGAGATAATGTAATCCTTGCATTTCCATTGCCTACCTGTACAAGGAACAACCAAATGATTAAGAGGTAGCAAGCCATGATAACAAGTTACTACAGAAGCAAAAAAATATCAAAGCTTAATAATGGTCACCAAATTTAGTTGTTGCTTCTTGAGTTCTTGATGGAATGATATGGGCTTGGATTTTGTTTAGAGGGATAACTGTTACTCTTCTTAGACCCCCCTTTTTAAGTAGTAACTTCCCTATTTGTTCTATATCCACTCCCACATTAAATAACTTCCCTCTTGTAGCAAGATGAAACATCAAATGCAACTTTTCAATTCATCATCAAATGGAAGAAATATTAACCAAGGAAGAGAAAGATGGATATGTTCTTGTTTTTAACTGATAGAGAAAGCTAGCTATTGGAGAATCTAAAAACATATATGGACATAAATAGAGAAGATAAAGGCAGATTGGTATTACCATAAAAATGTGGAGGTTTCCCAACTCAATTTCTCTACCTATATTAAGAACATTCAATGCCATAAAATAGGAGAGAATACTTTCTAAAAGTTTCTTGAAAAATTTAATAATTGGAAATTGGAAAACTAATATATATATATATATATATATATATATATATATATATATATATATATATATGAAAGTAAAGTATGCACATTAAGAAATTCCTAGCTAAACCTTCTATCTATTCTATTGTCTCTCACCCTCTCTATACATGGCATAACATTCTCGATTGCCCTAAAAAATCGTACTGCAATTTGTTACTTTTCTTTGTGAAATTAAATTAACAGATAATATTTAAAAAGTGATTATAATTGATAGCCAAAGTGGAATAGGTATTAAAAAACTCAAAATGCAAATGCACTTGATTGAGATAATCTTCCTCTATGATCTCCTACATTTTTTTATCACCATCAAGACTACATAGAAACATAATAGGGAAAATTCAGCCTCAAAGGCAAAAAAATTAAAGGCAAATAAAATGATGCCACAAAGAATTTGAGAAAAATCCAAGAATTACTCTTCCTAATGGAATAAATCCACTTTACCTATATGTAGATATGTCAGAAGTGAATTGGTGAATGTTATGGGAATGGTTGTAGATAAGAATGCATCTTCCTAAATATAATACTTCACCAAACTCTCCAAAGCTTGCTAGCTCCGGCAAATAATTTTTTTGATTTTGACACCAATCTTGTAAATATTGATTGTGAGAAAAAAAATCATGCTCTTTGACTTTGTTGATGGTGGATTGTCTTCAATTTCTACATTAAGAAATTTGACAGATGAGCATCTTCCACATAAGTGATTAATAAATGGAAAGATCTTCTTGTATTGATTATTTGATCTTGATTTAAAAAGAACTAGTGCTAGATCCAATGATCTAAAGGCTTCTTTGTATTGATCATTATTGTAAACAACCTCAACTTCTCCACTAAACTTCATATTGTATATCTTCTGTCCGTGAGACTTATTCAACGCCACTTGAACATAAAAGAGAGACTAAGAAACTTCTTTATCCCTCAGTACTTCCCTCCTAATAATATCATAGTCCCTTAGAGCTTCTTCCCACCACTCAATCTCTATATTTGATGAAATCTATTTGAGAAGAACCTTGGCATAGTTAGGTTGAATGCTAAGGGCTAGATTACAATCTTCAATTGATATCTTTGATTGGCAGAGTTTTGATCTCTAGGCTACCTTGTTACAAAAAAAAATTGTATTCAAGGGATCATGTTCAAGCCCTTCCCCATATGTTGCACATACATCTAAATATTTTCCAATTTTGAAGAGCTCATTTCTAGTTGAATGTGCTTTAGCCACAAGATTGGCCCTTTTGAGTAGTGAAGACACTTCATGATTGCATGGATCTAATGGGTCTAATTTTTCTAGAGTTGGAACATCATTGTCAAACCTTCCTAAGGCCATGTCCACCTAAGTTTTCATCATAAGAACATAAGCATCACCTACGATACCATGGAACTAAGTGGATGAGGCAAAGCATGCTACCTTATCTACACTTGTTAGAACTGCATCTGCCTCATCTAATCTATTTAGCTTCAAAAATGTTTCTACTTTATATACAAATACCCATGGTGAAGAGTCGAAACTAACCTCAATTATTTCATCATTTTCCCTCAATACAAACTTCCAATCTCCAATCTTATGAGCTTTTGGCACCTTTTTCATTTACTTCTCTATATTTTGCACTCTCTAAATATCATCCCTATCTGAATGTTGCCCCGTAAGATTAAATTTTCTTTTTTCATTTTCTACTTTCCCTAATTTGAGATAGAGAGATTGAAGTCTTTGATGAACATGATCATAGGGTGGATCCAATTTGATCACATCCAAGAATTTTTGCACTACCATTGCATATCTACCTATGGAGGTGAATGTGGTAGCTCTATTACTTCTATAGGAAGCATTCCAAGTGATAAGCATATAGCCCTATCATATAGAGAAAGTGCCTTTGTAAATTCCTCTTCGCATATTGATTTTTCCCTATATTCTTCACATCCTCTGGATCTGCACTTCTCATAGTTCATTTCAACAATATTAATTCTCCTAAAACATAGATGTTTCTAGTTAAACTGAATTAGATTTACCATTCCCTTTCACAATGCTTATGTGCCTATAGTTCAAATTTCTAGATCCCAAAACATGATGTGGATGAAAACCATCTCCCTTAGCATTTCCCTTGAAAAAATTATTATTTGCATTAGCATTGTTGAGAATTCCACCAATAGTAAAAATGTTTCCAAGGTTCCCATTTGGGAAAATATTTCCACTAGGTATGGCGACATTGTCACTATTAACACTAGCATTGGTAGACCCAATTATTCCTCTAGTAGAAGCTAATCCAATATTAATTATGTTACCTCTTACAAGATGAGGTCCAGAAAACACATCCATACACCATCCTACATCAAAAACTTTACATTGTTTCTATGTTCTTGCTTCCTCTAGCTTTGCAAGTAAAAGAAATAATATGGATATAAAACATGGTAAGGCTTAATTTCAATCATGAAAATTATCTCATTTTCTTAATATGCTTTAACAATATTGATTTCTTTCAATGATGGTCAGTACAAGCTCTAAAATAGTAACAAAAACTAATAAGTTATCCTTGTACTTGCAAGATTTTCTTTCACATTTGTTTCGACCTTGTCCAAATTTTTGATCTAGCCATTGTGGATTTTAGATAAAGGTTGGTACAATACTAACATTCTTCTTTGAATAGCTCAGCTAATAAAAAATACAATGATAATGGTGATTATCTAGAACTACACATAGCAACACAATTAATTTAGTGTCCCTTTTAAAAGGTGAATCCAACAAAAACAATGATTAGCATGCAAGGTGAAAGAAATTAAAATGTTGATTAAGAGATAATTGTATCTTAATTTGATATGAAAAGAATTGGTATATTGTTGACAACATTTGAGGAAAATACAAGGGCAAAGAGTGTAGGCTTACATAAGTAAATTTTACATGCAGTCCAAAGGAGAAGACATGTGATGGATCACAATATAATCATAGTGTACTTAGGCTACATAATCACATGTAGAGGCCAATTTTGATGGCTAAACCTAAGGAAATTGATTAATCTTTCTCTCAATAACACTATCACAATATGGAATAAAAAAATAAACAAAACTAAAAAACCTATGAATTGTTTGTTCCTCCACTTTGCAATTAAGATTTTGAGCATACAAAATTAAATTTACTCTATCATTGCTACTCTACAATCTTTATCTTTCATTTTTTTAGAGCTATAGGTCTTTTTATTTTAGAGAATGTTTTAAAATAAGGATCAAACTCAAATATATCTAATAATTATGACCATAACCTAATACCTACCTAGTTACCTGATTATTTTGCAACAGTGTTTTGTGTCCAAAAAGAAATTATACCAACCTTTGGAAAAAATATTGAAGCAGTTAAATATTCACATTTAAATATCCAATAAAAATTATAAGAGGAAAAATCTTACAAAATGTGTACTCTAATGAGACTAGCTTCCTAGCAGCTTATACAACTCCATGAATACCCAAATAGTAAACAAGGAGATCCATGCCAATCAGATGACACATTTATCAAATACTACTTTACTAGATTTAGAGCTATCATTGTGGTCAAAATGGACATTTTTATAATGTTAAAATAACTTAGCTTGATAGTAAAACATATTTTAAGAGTCCAATAAATGCATCATCAAGCACAAAATTTAAAAACCAAGTAATTGCAAAAGAGACCAACCACTACTGAAGCTAGTTTTTCCAGGTCACTCTTTGTTACTCAATTTCCAATTCAAGCATGCTTTCTAATTCTAACCTTCCACTTGATTAATATTAAGGATCATTGAATTTTAGGTTGTGTTTAAAATGTTTTTATATGGGCCTAATGAAATCTTATTTTGGCTCGTGTATAATGTTTCTAAAAGTTTACTATTGAAAGGTGAATTGTAACTGAATTCAAGGATTTCATTTTCATTTTAATAGACCCTTAATGATTTCAAGTTGTCTATTTATCATTTTGGTAATGACTGTTATGAACCAAATCTCATTGAAAGATGATGCTTTGCAATTATATTTTAGCATCTATTTCCCATAGTCATACAATGTTTTTGGATTCTCTTAGCCCTATCCTAGCCCTTGTCCCACTCTAATTGCCAATATGGACTTTGTGTTTTTGTATGTCACAATATTTCTATGTAATTGAGTATGTTATTTATATCAATTTAGTGCCCTACTGTCATTATGAGCCCTTTTTGGACCTATTGTCATTATAGAGAGACATAATTGTATCTTCTGATATTGCAACCATACAACATAGTTGTTTCCATCTAAAGGTGTAACTTTGCTATACCAAAATATGCAAATATAACAGCTAGTTTGTTTAAGCATCTCCATTCCTCTTCATGATGGATCTCATTTTTTAAATCTCTCAAGCAATCTATCTTTCACTTTCATATCTTTGTAAATCATCCTATCACCTTGAGCTTTTAAATCATCAGCTTTATACTTCCAACATTGTTCTTCTAGCCTTCTTCATTATTGAGGGAATGTGATTATAATTTCAATAGTTATCGTTTCCATTTCAATGTTGCAGGCAATATTATTTGAAGCTATACTTCCATTTCCATTTGTTCATTGTTATAATAAGCTCTTCTTGTGTCTTGACTTCTATGTTGGTATGTAGAGGGATCATCTACAATTACACACACACACACACACTCTCTCTCTCTCTCTCTCTCTCTCTCTCTCTCTCTCTCTCTCTCTCTCTCTCTCTCTCTCTCTCTCTCTCTCTCTCTCTCTCTCTCTCTCTCTCTCTCTCTCTCTCTCTCTCTCTCTCTCTCTCTCTCTCACACACACACACACACACACACACACACACACACACACACACACACACACACAAAGGTGTTGAATATTGTAGATCAAGGATTCAAAAAGTCATATCTTAATATCAATGTTATTGCTTTAAAATTATTGTAAGCTATTAGAATTAGAGTTTAAGGGCGCACATTTTTCATTTCTCCTAACTCTATAAGCTTTGTGAAGGTTCAAATAGTGAAAAAGGGGCATGATTGTAGATATTTGAGAAGCACAAAACACATAGAGGAATTTTTATATTTAATCTTTTAATTGATTAGTTCATTCTTTTCCTTTATATTTAGTTTCTTTCATTCTATGTGTTGTAGGTAATAGCAGTGTCTTAATTTTTAGTTAGGCTATTAGACATGTGTGCACAAGAATTCCCATATACAAGAATTGAAATTTACATATGTTTGGGATAATAACACATTATACTAGTATCTTAGATAGTTAGCTGCCAAGGTTAATTTCTAGCTTTCAGTTATTCAATTTTTCCTCACCTTTCTCTATCTCTCTACAGAGTTTAATCAGTAAGAGAAAATTTATATATAGTATTGGATATTTTTCTATTAGAAAAATAGTAAGTTATCAGAAATAAAAAATATGGAAACACCTATCTTTTCTTAGTCTTAACAATAAGTTTGCCATTTTTTAAAATTTAACTTGTACATTATGTCATTTAAATGGCTACCCCCTTACACTTCAAGGGGATAAGCAACCTCTCATGTTAGTTGAGTTGATCTCCCTCAATCTTTTTTTTCAATATTGAGTTGTAAAGATCATAGATAGGCTGATTGTCTAGTGAGAAAATGACCCATTTTCATGGTGATTTTTTGACCTCAACAACTTCCTACTTTTCTTCTCTTCTTATAATGTTCTAACTATGATGCCAAGGTCTAATTGACTTTATATAACTAGGATTTTTGGTATTTCGATCTTTCATTTTGGATTATGTCAGCCAAAAGGATTAAAGGTGCATAGATTTGCTACTCTGTCCCCATAATTGGCTCAAACAATGTTGATTGAAAAGATTTGATGTTCACATGCACATTTAATTTAGTTGTTGGGTCCAATTAATCTCATAAGTAATCTGGTTATCTGGTCTTGCATTATGGATTTGGTATATCATCCTTTTATAGTGCAGAATTTGCATAGATTTCCCACTCTGTCCTCATGATTGGTTCGAACAATATTGTTTGTAGAAAACTAATAGTTGAATTCACATTTTGATTTATTATTTGATTTACTGACTCTTTTTCATCTTTCTATATTTTGGACACTAAATGATTTTTTTATTGTCCTCATAATAAACAAAATTTGTAGTAAACTATAAACCTAAAAAAGATACATATTCAAAATTATATTTAACAAATCTCCATCATGTTTTACTTAACATGAATGAATTTTTCCTCTAATGATTTTTTAGTTTCTTGCCTGATAATTTTATCTGCCAAGTTTCCAAAGTCATATCTGGAGAAAAGTGAAAATGCATACTTGGTAAGATCTATTGAATTGTGCATTGAAGATTCTAAAAGCCTCACCTCAATTACAAAGATGAATGGATCACCAATGGAATTTCTATTTATTTCATGGAAGATACTCATTGATTCACTTGTGGATGCTAAAATAAACTCATAGTAAGTTCAGTTAGTCTTCATTCTATTGTTACTCTTGATATTGTTGGGAGGGCTTGGACACTGGACTTTGGGAACTTATGGTTTTATTTGCAGCAGAAAGGAACAAATGCACCAAACTTCACACATAATGATGAATGGTGTAAAACTCTCATTGACCTAGACTTAGCCTATTTGGTGAAATTTCTACCAAATAAAGAATCAACATGGCTATAGATTCATATTCCATCTCATTTATTTACTACAATCCAAAGATTGAATGAAAATCTAATCAAAAAATTTCTAAGGATTCCTGATGAAGCATATTTATAAAATGTTTAGTAATTCTTATGAAGGAGCAAACCTAGTAAGATGTTTAGTTGGATCAATATTGGCTGATGATTATTAACTTTATTTCTAAGGGGTATTGATTTTGAATCACACAAAGAATTTATAAGTTTTTTTAAAGTTTTCTTAGATTAGAAAAACAATACATATAAATTATAATACAGAATATGTTGCATTGGGATAAAAAAATTACTTGTTAAATATTAGATTCTCACAATTTACACATTTACTTATTATTTTGATGGATGCTTATACCATGTTCCAAAGTTTCCATTTTGGCATAGGCTAGAATGACATTGGTGAAGGATGTAGAGTTTGGCTTTATACTCACTGAATGTATTTCTTTGAATGCATCTAAAGCCTTTTCTAAACATCTATTTTGTAAGTTATCCCACAATCAAGGCAGTCCATGAGGTCAAATCTGTAGTGCCCACCTATAGTTTTCTTTTCCATTATATTTACCAAACTCTTTTATGCCTATTTCATGGATGTGTGAGTTTCAAGGATATTATTTCATAACTTGGACTAGAGATATATCAACAATGATTATCTAGTTGAATATATTTCATATGTTGCTTTTATGTGGATTTCACTATGTGATTTATTTGGTAAATGATTTAATTATAATATTTTAGTTAATCATATAATATTGAGAATTATTAAATATTATTTGATTAAAAAGAAATATTAAAGTATGAGAATTTTTAATTGATTAAAGAACTAACAAGTCTTAATTTAGAAGTCTAAATTTAGAAAATTAGTTAGAGAGAAACTAGAATATGATGATATTTAATTAATTATTAATTAATTAAATATATACTTCATTTAAAAAATTTAATTAAAAAGTCTAATTTGAGAAGTTGGACAAAAATATATATATTTTTATTTTTTATTTTAGGCAAAAGTGGACGAGCCACTATATATATATATATATATATATATATATATATATATATATATATATGTATATATATATATATATATATATATACATATATATATATGTATATATATATATATATATACATATATATATATGTATATATATATATATATATATATATATATATATATATATATGTATATATATATATATATGTATATATATATATATATGTATATATATATATATATATATACATATATATATATATATATATATATATATATATATACATATATATATATGTATATATATATATATATATACATATATATATATGTATATATATATATATATATATATATATATATGTATATATATATATATATATATATATATATATATGTATATATATATATATATATACATATATATACATATATATATATATATATATATATATATATATATATATATATATATATATATATATATATATATATATAATAAAATTGGTTCAAGAGCTCAACTGGGAAAGAACTAGAAAAAAAACCTAGCATCATCACAATATGTAAAAATAGCTAACATCAATATGTACAACCTTATTATATCGATGAACAAAACTCATATCATCAAAAATTTGAAATTTGTCGAATTTTATATTTTCATCACATAGCAGGCATGAAGGCCTCAAATTCAGTCAGGATTTTCAACAATTTATATGACATGGAAAATAGCCCAAAAGAAAACAAAAAGAAACTTTTATGCTATCTTTCTACCATATCCTCAGTTGAGGCACCCATAATAAGAGTGGATGCCAAACTAGGATTTATAGAGAATCCCCATCCAAGATTTGAACATGTTAAAGGAGAAACCTCCCATCCTTAGCTCGAGCCCTTAGTAGTAGCATCTAAAATGTCAGTGGAAGATGGCACACCCCAAACATTTTCTTTGGTGACATCCGAGTGAGGTAGCCAAGTAGTTTCTTGTAAGACATGGTGGACAAAACCAGGAACATTAAGAGCTGAAATCGACTAGCCTCTTGATTCACTAACCAACTGAGTTGGGGGAGCCAAAGGTCTCTTCAAAAATGTTGCTCGTGCTTCAAAAATGGGAATACCCAAAATATCAATCAGATTAAATCCAACTTTCTTCACCTCCTCTATCAACTGATAACCCAGAGCACATGTCGTGAATTGTAGGGTCTTAGTCAAGAACCAAGGATTATGCTTTTCAAAGGATTTTTGCAGTGCTTCAAATGTCATCATAGCCTCATGATTCTTCATAAGCATGGTTCTTGAGAATATTCCCCCTACTAGGGCATTTTTAAACCATAGATCATAGCTCTACATCGCCCTTTTCAACTTGTTTTCAGTCCAGTATTTTGGTCAGACCACCTTGATAGCAATAATTTCTAATCTTGACATTGACTAAAGGAGATCCATGACATTAGACAGGAATATGGAAACCAAAGTTGAAGGAAATAACACATTTTTTGCAAATATAAAAAAGAGATCCTCCCCAATTATGGTTTGAATCACTCGACAAATGTTGTAGGAGTGCACAATGAACATAGTGTCTAGGACTGCATCATCTAAAGGGTGAGAAATTGCATCTTCCTCCACCGCCAGTTGAAGTTTGACTCTAAATCTTTTAGGAAGAATGCAACTATGAAATTGGTGACAAAAATCACATTTCACGCATGATTCTTGTGAGAGCGACATTTTGAAGGCAATTTAGATGGCAAGAACAGAAAACCAGAAAGATGAAGACTTAAGAAGAGTCCATTTATTAAATCAAAATCCAATTACAATTTGTGTAGGGCAAAGTACAAAGTTGACACCCCCAAAATTTATGACTAATAAAATTGGTCTACTACTGTATGTATTTGAATTTAATCTTTCCATGTACAAAGTACCACATGTCCAAATTAAAGCAAAATTGTACTTCAAATGACGTCAGCCAACAAGATTTTGCTCGATGAGGAAGATTTAGCATGATTTTACCATAATCCCACACACAGTAGTCTAATTTATCAAGACACCATTTAATGTTTGGTACCCAATTTGGATAGTGCTGGATGACCATCGAGTGATCTCAGACTACCCATGCATGCTCGGTTATAACTATGGTAGAGTAGCTTAGTATGAGTCATTTCCTTCTTAGCTTGGTAGTCACTTATATAACTCATTCATTATACCTATGAGTACTCAATAATAAATAAAGCTGAGTAGCTCAGCATGAGTCTCTTCCTTTTGTGACTTGGCATATGTAGACCACTTGGCACATGAAAAAACTTGGTACCTATAGTCAGTGGCTAGCTTGACATTACTCGACACATAAGGCATTATATATATATGTATGTATGTATGTATGTATGTATGTATGTATGTATGTATGTATGTATGTATGTATGTATGACTTGGCACATGTAACACACTCGATACTTGAAATCACTAGCTTGCTTGGTATAAAGATCACTCAACACATATAACATACTCCACACCTGAAATTATTGGCTAGCTTGAAATTGCATGGTACATGTGGCATTCTGGCTTGCATGACATCAACTATGACTCGGCATGTATAGATCACTCAGCACATGTAACACACTCAACACTTGGAGTCACAAGTTTCAATTGTGACTTGGCACATGTAGCATGCTCAACACTTGAAGTCATTCGGCACCTAAAGTCACTCAGCACCTAAAGTCATTCGCCACCTATAAGAAATTCTAGCTTGGCACCAATAATAAATTTTGGCTCAGTGCATACATTGTACTTGGCTTCTATAGGTCATTAGACATTAGCTCCTACAAGTCCTTATAATGCTCCATGAATGCAAAAGAATTTAATGTAAAAGTTGTAATCCCATTACAACCTAAGTTTGAGAGATAATCTGCCATTCTATTACCGTCTCTGTATGTATGTGAAACTCTGACCTCTTGAAACTGATCAATGATATTCCAAATTTTTTGGAGCACATATTTGAGTTTCCAAGATGACAATTGTCTCTTAATGCAAGCTAAAATTATAACTTGAGAGTCACCTTCAATCTGCACTTGATGGAAGTTCCGTGTGTTTGCTAGAATTAGTCCTGAGAGTAATGACTGAGCCTTATCCATATTGTTAGTTCCTATAGGTAGGGGTGCTATTGTAATTGCCAGAACATTATCAATGCAATCTCTAATGCAAGCTCTCAAGCCTGATTGTCCTTGATTACCTCTAGAAGCTCCATAAAAGTTGAGTTTAACAAAACCAGGCATAGGTGGTTGCCATTTGACTGTAGATCTATTTATAGGAGTATGCAGCTTTGAAGGGGTGCCTGTTCCAAATGGAATAAAACTTGATTTCCATTCCTGAATGATACTTCCATCCTACAAAGTAATAACTAGATTAAATTTTCATCTATTAACACTTACAGTAGTAACTTCTAAAATCAATTTTTCAATTATTTGGAACACTTTCTCTAAGGATGATACTTTTTTTCTAAAAATCCTCTTGTTTCTTTCCCACTAGATAGCCTAAATTACTAGTGCAGGTGTACATTTCCAGATTCCTACAAAGAGGGCATCAGGGTAAAGAATTGGCCTAACCTGAAATATATCCCAAATATTATTTTGTAGTGGGGTATAAAAATTTAATTTGTTTAATACAAACATCTAGCATTGGTATGCAAATTGACAACTTGCAAACAAGTGGTCAATTGATTCATCTTCCTCACCACATAAAACACAATTGAAATGAGAGGCAATACTCATCCTAGCCAATCTATCACTTGTTAGAATTCTATGCTTAATTGCTAGTTGGGTAGCACTACTTTATTCCAATAGAACATGAATGCTCGAGAAGGTGTTTTTTTCAACTCAATTTGTTGGAGAAGTTTGTAACCTTCATTGATTGAGTAGTTACCATTTTTGGCCAGAATCCACATTAATCGATCTTCAGCCTTTGATACAAAAGCTTGTCTATCTGAGAAGATAGATTGAAGTTGTTTTTTGTGTTGAGAATCTAAAGGGAGTTGGTCTAGATCTTTCCATATTACTTTCCTTGAAAAAATGCAAATTGCATCCATAAAGTGAATAGCAAGGTTATTCCATCCTACTTCTATAATTGAGACAATATTTTGTATATTTGGCATTGTATTTAAAGAAGGATTTCCATTCCATGAGTCACCCTAGAAGTTGATCTTGTTCACACAATTTAATTCCTAGGAAATGTAATTAAGCACAATATCTCTGGATACAATCATGAAGTCCAAAATGATATCCATAGCGACATGGCACCCTTTCACCACGTGGATCAATGGGGCTAGGTCTCACCAAGATAAGGATGCCAGCTTGTGCCAAGTAGTTGCCAAGTGGATTCATGGATCAAAAACTTTATGGAGGCAAGCGCAGATCTTCCACGATCATTGATCTCGTGGAGATCAACGGTGGGTGCTATCTCGCTATTGAAAGCTGCAAGAATTTTAACCATAGCGACATAGCGCCTTAGTGACACATAGTAGGGTGGGGCCAAGTGTTATGAAACTATAGGGATGGTACCAATTCGGGCTGAGTCAGGCGTTAGGTGTGCTGTGGTGTTTCATGGGCCCAAAATTTTGAGAAGATAGCGCAGTATTATGGCGAGTATTCATGATCGTCAGATCTAAGGAAATCGATAGTGGGCACCATCTCGCCATGGGAAAGTGCTCAGAGGATACGCATAGCGACATAGCACCTTGCTGACATGTGTCTCAGTGGGTCCAATTAAGGTAATAATAGTTTGATGCGCTGGTAGATAATTTGACTGTCGTGGTTAGGGTTGCAAGGTGGCACGGTTAGTAATGAAAGAGATAGTCAACTACGTAGGACTCCTGTGAGGTGGCAAGATAAAATGAGACTATTGGTCCACATGGTGCATTTTCATTGTGAGATTCGGCTAACTTGCTGACCCTGTTGATTCATGCACCAAAAATGATAAGAAATTGAGGTTTTACACAAATCTGATCTTCATGATCGATTTCAACCACCAGAAGTGAATGTGAGACAAGGAAGAACACTCCACCTCTGATCCAATCCATCTACTTGGTCAGAGCATAGTTATGGCATCGCCTCTGTTTCCTCAAGGCCCTATTTTAGATAAAAATCAGATTTCATGGTACCAAAAGGCTACACTTAGATCAGATTTCTTCAGATCCCCATGATTGTTCCTGATAGAGCCTTGATGGCGGTAGTTGCATGATAATTTTGGAGGGAAAATCTCAGTTATGCCTGAACTATAAAGGCAATTTTTGTGAATTTTATAAGGGTCAATCATTCTCTGTTGTTCTCTGTTGTTGCTCTGCAATTTCAGTGTAAAATTCCCTTTGCCTCTAAATTGTATGATTCATGTCTTATCTCTTTTAGCCATTGGTGTGAAGTGTGAGAACTCTTTGCCTCCACTATTGTTTTGTGGAAATCAGTAATCTGCATGATTGTATCTCCCTGGCCTATGAATGATAATATAAGTGAATTCTTCTTTCCTTGTATCATTCATCTTGGTCTTCTGATCTGCATGTGATTATTAGATTAAAGTAAGTTTGAATGTGTATATCCTTAATTTCATTCTAGTTTAGTAGTGCATATATGGGAAGAGTTTAAAGAAGAAATTTCATATATCCAATTTCTTCCATCTTTAAGAAGATTAAAGAAGAAATTAGTGAAATCTCTCTCAAAAGTCTCCTTCGAATCGTACCTTCATGCAAACACTCAAAACAAAGATTAAACTGCTCTGATACCATGTTAGAAATGGAAAAAGAAATATGTAAATAAGCAAAACCAGGAAAGAATCTAAGTGAGTAAATGCATGAAAAGATATTACCATAAAATAGGAGAGAGAAAGCTTCAAGCTCCAACACCATGAGACAAGATATTTGGAAAGGGGAAAGCAAAGAAAACCCCTTGTGACATTATGAATGAGGCATGAAAAGCCTAAGAAGGAAGAGAGAGAGAGATAGAGAGCAATGCTCATACAATAATTGAAAAGAGGAAGAAACCTCATTGTTAAATGAGACAAGAGGGTCATCTCTTAAATAGAGATGAGAGAGAGGAGTTAGAATGTAACTCCCATGTCTATGAATGCCACCATTCATATGTGTGTGAGGCCAAGTGTGAGATTCCTCTTAAGGAGGAATAATCTAAAATTAGAAATTACAATATATTTTGGTCCTTTTTCCACTACATCTTATTTTGTCATCTGGCGTCCCCCTCTTTCGGCTACATCGGGGTTCGAAACTCGCCCCCTCTCTCAGCTCTAAAAGCAGCCTTCTCTTCGTTGCTACACATAGCTGCAATGCCGCCAGGGCTATCAAAAGCCACAGGCTTCTGGGGCTATACTTATTGCTGCACACGAGATAGTGCCTTGCGACCATGTTCGTGAGGCACTTGGCATCATCTACCACAAAGGTCGGTCGGCCCGACTTTCAGATCGGCCCACTCTTTCTCTGCTTTGGAGCCAATATCCATCATTTACTGGCGTCCAAACCCTATCTTTGTCTTGCAGGTCATCCTCACCATGGTTCAGGATGGGGCTGCCCCTTCTTCCACCGGGCTTCACAGTGGCTGCCTCATCTGGTGGGCTTCTCTGCTGCGTACTGGACCAGCCGAGGTGCAAGACGATCCTGATGTGCAATCCCAAAACTTAGAGCTTGTCCCTGTTGCCCTCCACATTGAAAGAGCGCTTTGTTCCTTCTGTGGGTCTTCTTGTCAACAACGTTTCCCAATCCTACAAGCTCGTCATCCCAGAGGACGATTTGATTTCCCCATTCGCCGTCAAGAATCTGAGCACTGAGGTCTTCGAATCAGTGGGGAGGTTTCCAGAGTGGAGAATCTCTGGAACTCTGCCTTAGCTCTGTAGCCTTGAATCAGGTAAGATGACTTCCTCCGATGGGTATTTCTATTGCGTCTTCTTGCGAGCATTTAAATAAAAATATGGGTGCTCTGCAATGAAATGAAGCTGTCGCGGTACGCAATTCTTGTGCACAGTTTCATCTTCTAAGATTAATAACTGATTGTCTCCTTGTTATTGAGTTCTTCAAAGTGCAAAGAGGATAGGATTTTCCAATGCAAGTTCTGCAACACGTTCTAAAGCTGGCTAATTCCATCACAATTGATATAAAAAACCCCAAGTTGCAATATAAATTTCAGTAGCTACCCAATTGAAATTGGGATGATTAACAACAATTTAACTTATAGTGAAGAAAGAAATCCAGATTCTCTTTGCAGATAACACTCCCACAATATTGAAAAAATGCCAGAATAAGAGACTGATTGAGCACAGTTTGAAATACCACTCTGGATTTAATCAGTGCCCGCCTCATTTACTCGTGGCCCGGCATGGCTTCCCGTGAGTCCGTTTGGCTGCCATTTCCACCTTTAACTGTCGCTTGTTCTTTTTTCACAGGTGAAGTTTAGTTTTTGGGCCTGTTGGTTTCTTTCTACTGTTAAGTTTATCTGCCACTTTGCTATATTTCTCTGTGAGAAATGACAGAGATTTTGAATATCTCTGGGCATCATTATGAAGTTTCAATATTCCCACTCTGTAGTTTATAACAGCTGTTCTGACAGTAATTATTTTTAAAAATTTTGTTTGATTCTTTATTTTAAATTTCGGAGCCCTATTTCAAGCATACCCTCAACAAAAGCCTCACTGTTAGAGTAGATAATCCAAGCAACATCATTAATGATGTTTTTGGGGCTAAGTGGTTGAACAATGTTCTTTTAATTAATGATAAATTACATGGTTAAATGAATAGTGTTCCATTTTGCTTATATTAATATTTCTTTTATGTAACATCTTTTAATTCTTTTTTATTCTTTTCTTTTGCCATCAAAATTGTGGTGTAAAAATGATATGACTGAATTACTATTTAAGACACTTTGTCTTTATTCATCATATTCATTCTTCTTGATCTTTTTTATAGAAGTATCTTCTCAATGTTAAAGGTAAATATTGTCACTTATTGTATATTTATTTAAGTATATATGGGTGCACACATATATACCTAGATAAATATATAATTTTATATTTTGATTTATACCTTAAAAAAAATGAATTAAGTACTCATGTTTACCTTCAATGGAGTTTTATACCTGATATCTATATTTAGTTGATCTTCCTTAAATCATTTTACATAATTGGATTATGAGTAATCTTACACATTTGCCTTCATTTTGATATTTTGATGTGTCCATAGTTGCACTTTTATGCTTTTATAGCATTGTTCTATGCCCATGTTGGCACTTTATGGTTTTATACCATTGATCTACATGATTTAAATAATATTTTGAGTTGCATAGGGAGCCAATTTTTTCAAGGATAACTATGTAGGTCCCCTCAGTATAACTGATACATAGTTTCCTTATCTGGCCCATAGAGTATCCCTCCATCCTATATTGGTATGCACTCATTTTATATGGAGTTTCCCTCCATTTGATCCTATCTGTTCCATTTTGATAGGATAATATTTTTATGGAGTTTCCCTCCATTTGGTTCTATTTGTTAAGTTTTGAACGATTGATATTTATGGAGTTTCCCTCCAGGTTGTTCCATTTTTTATTCCTCCATGAAGAGAATGCTATTATTGGAGTTTTCCCTCCAAATTCAGATGATTTGATCCAATTTGAAGGCAATATGTTGTTATATCCTCATAATCCTTTCTTTTGATTATCCTAACAAAAATCATGATAATTCTAATTTGATCTGCATGTCTCTCCTTTATGTTATTTTCATATATTGATGTGATAATGATCTGCATACTTTATTGCCTAGATCGTGGGTCATGTAGGTGATGGAGTCATGACCCATTCACCTGTAGTGGGATGACTCATTAGTGGACTGTCTATATCCACGTGATTGATGCAAGATTGATGCAAGTATCATTAGTTGGCCTTGTCTGTGGTCATTTGTGCATTAGTATAATATACTTTTCATGAGAGCATTGATCAAGCTTTTTACTCAATTTGTCCTTGTTGACAATTTTTTGAGCATATAATTTATCTTGATATCAGGTTATCTCCATTGTTTTGTAGTAACATGTTTTACTCATTGTTTCTCTATGAGAGTTTTATTATCCTTATTCAAAAGGATTTCAAATTTTCATTTCTAACAATTTGCATATATGATGGCATTCTACTTGTGGATATTTGTCTTGTTGTTCTTTTTCTTCAGGTGATCCATCAAGGAACCTTCTTGGTTTTCCACATACGAAGATGTGTCTATGCTTCCACTTGATCACATTCAAAGGACTCATGTACTTCTCTTGGATCTACAAATGTTCCATATGGCTTGAAGACAATCAAATTACTTCATATTGACGATTAAGTTACAAATTTTTGTAAATTATGGATTTAATACCCTTTGATGTAATTACCCCAAGTAAAGCTTAAAGGGGGGTGTTAGAAGTTGTAATCTTTCCTTGGTGTGTTTATAAACCAAGGTTAGAACTCCTTTCTTTATTTTTGTAATATATTAGGATATAAGCCAAGGTATCCTAATATATTTCTTTTTTGTCCTTTTTCCACTACATCTTATTTTGTCATCTAGTGGAATATGTGAGGACAAATATATATTGTAATTTCTAATTTTAGATTATTCCTCCTTAAGAGGAATCTCACACTTGGCCTCACACACATATGAATGGTGGCATTCATAGACATGGGAGTTACATTCTAACTCCTCTCTCTCATCTCTATTTAAGAGATGACCCTCTTCTCTCATTTAACAATGAGGTTTCTTCCTCTTTTCAATTATTGTATGAGCATTGCTCTCTATCTCTCTCTCTCTTCCTTCTTAGGCTTTTCATGCCTCATTCATAATGTCACAAGGGGTTTTCTTTGCTTTCCGCTTTCCAAATATCTTGTCTCATGGTGTTGGAGCTTGAAGCTTTCTCTCTCCTATTTTATGGTAATATCTTTTCATGCATTTACTCACTTAGATTCTTTCCTGGTTTTTCTTATTTACATATTTCTTTTTCCATTTCTAACAGACCCAAACACTCTATTTTGGTGCATCACCTCTTTAGATTAGATTAGGTGGATTTTCTTTCATGCTCTCCTTTTCCCTTTTCCTCCCCAAGAGTAGTTAGGTGCATCCTAATAGTAAGAGAAATCCGACCTTCTCCGGAGACTCAATCTCACAGTTCAAGTCCTACAGCTTGGAGGTTGTTTCCATGTTTCACTAGGTTGTCCTCATGCGTAGGCTTCGGACAAAGGTGCAAACCTAGGTGACAATAGTTTTTGGCACGCTGGGTGGGACAACTTTTTAGAAAAATTTCAAGCCTACTGGTGTCAAAAGGAAAGATTTCAAGATCAACACCGAGGAGATAGTACTGGCTTCAGTGTTTAAGCCTTTAAGAGGCCCATTCTTCAAGTACTTGGCGACTCTGAGCTTCACATACATATCTGGTTCCAAACCAAAGTTGTAGTGATTCACGCCCAGAGCTAAAACAAGGGCATCTTCTAGAGGTAAGTTTCAATATCAAGAGCTTTCATTTTCAAACCCTATAAGAAAGAAGACTAGAATATCTTTATCACCAGTTAGGAGTGCAATAGCAACAAATATACCTACAAGATCTATCTCTACTCCTCTTGCTGTTAGATCTCAACCTAGACTGCCATCAATACATATCAATAGATCACTTGTCTATATGTTGTTTCCTAGAGCTCATACTTTTTCCACCTTTAATGGTGGGAGCCCTCTCTTATTAGCCCAAAGACATGACATACCAGTAGCCACCCTCAAAAGTATACCAGAGTTTACTGGTGAAACTTCTATCTCTCCCTCAGAACACATTCAAGAGGTTGCAAATGTCTACAATATCCATGGTATTACAGAGGATGATGTTGCAATTAGGCTCCTAGCCTCATCCTTGAAAGGAAAAGCACTACAATGGTATAGAGGTTTAGCTCATGGTTCTATAACAGATTGGGATGGATTAGGAGCAGGATTGTGCAAACATTTTGAGGATAAAAGTGACTATTTGTCACTTCTAGAGCAGCTGACTACTATAAAAAGAGCCCCCCATGAATGTATGACTGATTGTAATTATAGATTTCAAAAGACATGGGATAGAATACCTACTTCAATGAAGCGTACCCCTGGTAATGCCTTCTTGCATTATCTTAGAGCTTTTAACAGTGATATTGCCAGTACAATCCAAACTATGGGAGGAGATACCTTGCCTAGTGCTTATGATATAGCAACAAAATTAGAGAACATCCTAATACAAGGAGGTAAGCTAGCTCCAAGGCCTCCTATGGATTTCTTCCCTGATGTTCAAAATCATCAACCAGTAATGGCTCCCCTTCCCACAACTTCTACATCACAATCCCTTGTCCCAGTCCCTCAAGCTTCCACATCTTCAAATGGGATAGATGAAATCAAAGAGATGATGCAATCTCTAATGCAAAACATGGATAAAAGAGAAAAGAACCTAGAGAAAAGATTGTGGGACCAAGGGAAGAAGTTATCAAGGAAAGAGGTTGGAGGATATTTCTCAATGATGCAAAAAGTGAGCAACAAGGTGGTGACTTTAGAAAGATAGCAAGCTCAAGCTAGTAAGCCTCATCAATTGCAATATCAAACTCCAAACAGTGGTAGACCTCCAAACCCTAATCAATGGAACCATTCTTTTGATAAGAGTAGGCAGGGTGGCCATGCTTCAACCTCAAATGTAAACCAAAATAGGGCCATAGTCCCTCAAAACAATATGGCTCAAGATCAAGATTTTTGTCCCTCCTTTAACTACTGCTATGCCTATTGTATGTGTCAGAAGGCTGAATCTTTTATGGCTTTGATAGTCCAAGAACCTACAGCAAAACAATCATACAAGGACGACCAATTTAAAGATGCCTCAGATATGCAAAGACAGGGTGATTGCTCTTTTATGAATCATCAGATGGAGGAGCATTGTAATGTAAACCAAGATTCCATTGTTCATAACACTAGAAGCAAAAGAAGAGCTATGGAAGATATTGTCCCTCCTCCTCCCAAATAGGCCTCAACTTCAAATACAATATCTCATGAGCAAGCAGCAAATAATCAGTCAAGTGCCTTTCAGCAGTAGAGGCAAAATCATGGTAGAAAAGATGCAAGTGATCCTCAGGTTATTCCATCTCAACCTCATACAATTGCAGCTCCCAAGCATTCTACCAAAACACCTCCTATTCCATTCAGTGTGGTAGAGCAAATGAAGAAGACAAATGTGAATATCTCCATGTGGGATGCTATTGCTACTATACCCATGCAAAAGAGGTTGTTGCAGCAAGAATTGGAAAGAATTGAACCAAAGGATCAGACACTTAGCATGGAAAGTGCCACAAGCCTAGTACAACCATCAAGGGATCTAGAAACAAGTAAAAAGGTTAGACCTCCTCCATTCTATGTTTCTCTAATTATAGGGGGCAAACGAGTCCACAATTGCATGATTGATTCAGGGGCTAGCAGTTCATTGATGCCTAGGTGTGTTGCTGATGCTTTGGGAATGAAATATGAGCCCATTGTTAAGGATGTATTACAGAAGGGATCCTTAGGAATGTGGAGATGGCCTTACATGCATGCCCTGGTTGTACTGTAACCCAAGATATGTCTGTTGCTGAAGTCAAGCCATATTTTGCCATCTGTCTATCAAGAGACTTTACTGCCCAAATAGGTGGTTTCATATCTTCTGACTGGTCATATATGTTTTTTAGAACAAGATATGGAACCAAAGCTTCAATTAGAGTAGAGCCTCAAGCCCTCCATCATACTGAACCCTACACCCCTAATCTCATCAACATGAATTTCCCTATCCTGGAGATGGATGAGAATGACATAGTGAATGAGCCCACCACTCCCCTAGCAGAGATACCTGATTTTTTCTTGGATGAGTTGGCTGATGCATGTCAATTTGATTCTACATTAGAAACTCTTGGGATAGGTCTCAGTACATATTGTATATTGGAGAAAGATTCTCTAGTTCCCAATATTGTGGGTAATAAAGAAGATGAGTGGGATATGGAGTATGTACTTTGATGGATCAAAGAATAAGGTTGGATCAGGGGCTGGTGTGATGTTAATTTCTCCTGCACAAGTAAGGTACTACTTCTCCTTTAGGCTCCAATTTAGTTGCACTAGTAATGTAGCTGAGTATGAATCCTTGATTCAAGGTCTCCTACTTGCTCAAAAAAGAGGAATCCAAGCCTTAAGGGTGTATGGAGAAAGTGAGTTGGTGGTTAATCAAGTGAGAAATCAGAATACCACCAAGAATGGTTTGCTTAAGTCTTATAAACATAGGGTATGGGATTTGCTTGAAGGTTTCAATGCATTTAATATTCAAAGCATCCCTAGAAAGGAAAATAGACATGTTGATAGACTTGCAGCAATAGGCACATCTTATGATGTGCTAGGGAATCTTGAGGAGGAGAAGAAGCAACAAATTAGAGTGGTAGTAAGGCTTGTTATCCTTGATAACAACATCCATTGGCAAGTGTTTGAGTATGATGAGAAAATTGTAATCTTCTTACAGAATGAGGCAGAGTTTTTAGGCAAAAATTAGTCAAGACTGTAGGATCAGTATGGTGATCAAATCATCAACCTAAGCTCTAACAAGTTGCCTAAGGGTCTCATTACTCTAGAAAGTGTTTTCAATCCTGATAACCAAGCAAGAGGCGGGGCCATGAACCTAGCTGTTGATGAAGGTGACTACATTCCAGTCATGGTTGCTGATGGAAAGTCCTTAAACATAGGGAAGGTATGTTCTAAAATTGAACAAGAAAATTTTATTCATCTATGTCAATAATTTAATGATGTATTTTCTTGGACATATGATTACTTAAAGGGCTTTGACCCAAGGTTGTTTCAACATACCATAGACTTAATTAGTGATGTAAAACTAGTAAGACAAAAACAGAGGCCAGTAAATCCCAAGATTGAACCCCTAATGAGAAAAGAGCTATCCAAGTTGATTGAGGCCAATATAATTTTTCCTATCAAACACTCATCATGGGTGGCAAACCTTGTCCTTTTTAGGAAGAAGAATGGAGAAATTAGATTGTGTGTGGACTTTAGGGATCTTAACCAAGCTTCCCTTAAAGATCACCATCCTCTCCCTTCTATGGAGTAGATTTTGTCCAAGGTCAGTGGTTCAAAGAGATTTTCATTTCTTGATGGATTTTCTGGCTACAATCAAGTGCTAGTTAAAGAGTCTGATAGGTACAAGACTGCATTTACCACTAAATGGGGTACCTATGCTTATTATAAGATGCCATTTGGGCTAACCAATGCAGGTGCTACATTTCAAAAGGCAATGGGGATGGCCTTCAAAAGATTGATTGACCAGTTTGTCTTAGTTTACCTTGATGATATCACTGTGTATTCAAAGGATGTAGAAGATCATTTTGATCATCTAAGACAAGTATTCCTAAGATGCAGAGAGTTTGGGGTTTCCCTTAACCCAAGAAAGTGTGTCTTTGCTACTAACCAAGGAAAATTATTAGGACATATTCTATCTAAGGATGGCTTAACCATTGATCCAGAGAGAACAAAAGCAATACTTGCCCTTCCTCTTCCTAAACACAAGAAAGGGTTGCAAAGTTTCCTAGGCAAGATAAATTTTGTGAGAAGATTTATTCCAAATCTTGCCACCATGGTGAAACCTCTTACAACTATGCTCAAGAAAGGTATGGTCTTTGCATGGACCAAGGAAGGGAAGGAAATTTTTGAAGAGATCAAGACAGCCATAGCCTCAACTCCCACTCTCATGAATCCAAATTTTGAGAAAGATTGCATCCTTTATACCCTAGGTGGTAAGTCAATCATTTCTGCTATCCTAACTCAAACAAATGACAAGAATGAAGAGCAGCCCATAGCTTTCTTTAGTGAAGGGCTTAAAGAATATGAGGATAAATACAACTATGTAGAGAAGCAAGCCCTTGTAGTCATCAGAGCTTTAAAGAAATTTAGACACCTCCTATCTCATAATAAGATTCATTTGTTAGTACCCCATGCCAGTGTGAAGGATTTCCTTTTGAGCAAAGATATTAGTGAGAAAAGGGTTGGCTAGATTACTAAAGTGATGGAATATGATATTGACATTCAAATCATCAAGCTGGTAAGAGGGAGGGGGTTGTGTAAATAGATGCTATCATCTCAAGAACCTGATGAGGAAGCTACTATGATACTGACAGAGCAACAAGAGGTAAGAAATGGTGACCCAAGGAGTTGGATGGATGAGATGATGAATTTCTTATTAGGGAATGAATACCCTCAAGGATTAGATAGAACTAAAAGGAGATAATATAGATTACAGTCAATTCCTTATGTCATAGTTGATGGTGTCCTCTTTAGAAAATATTTTAATGGAGCCCTATTAAGATGCCTTGATATAGACGAGGCTGAAAGAATGAACAAAGAGCTTCATGATGGTCCTGATGGTGGCCACTTCTCAGCAAGGACAACTGCAATGAAGATCATTAGGACTGGTTACTTTTGGTCGTCCTTGTTCCATGACTGTCATAGGTATGTGAGGATGTGTGAAAAATGTGCCTTCTTCTCTAGAAAACAAAGACTTGCAGCTCTCCCCCTTCATCCTATCTAGGTGAATCAACCTTTTGCTTAGTGGGGATTGGATTTCATAGGCCCTATCAATCCTTCTTCTAGTTTAGGTCACAAATGGATTTTAGCTGCTACATATTACTTCACCAGATGGACAGAGGTAGTTGCATTGAAGGATGCCACTAAATCTTCAATTGTTGAGTTCCTTGATGGAATTGTGACCAAGTTTGGTGCCCCTTCAACCATCATTTCAGATAATGCAAAATCTTTTTTTGGAGCTCAGAATTTTGCATGGGCAGTGGATCATAATATCTATTTGAGCACATCCTCAAATTACTATCCTCAAGGTAATGGCCTGGCTGAGTTGTCCAACAAGAATCTTATCAGGATCATGAAAAGGACAATAGAAGATAACCAGAGGTGTTGGCATAAAAAATTGAGGATAGCAATGTGGGCTGATAGAATAACACCTAAAAGGTCAATAGGGAATTCACCATTTGTGTTAGTCTATGGAAAAGAAGCAAAGCTTCCAATTTCATTGGAGTTCCCATCCCTAGAGCTAGCTCATTAGCTGGAGTTGATTGAAGATGATGCCATGAAAGTGAGAATGGCAGAGCTGATGGAGCTAGAAGAGAAGAGAAGTAAAGCCATGCAGACCCTAGAGACACACCAGCTACAGATAAAAAAGAGTTTTGACAGGAAGGCTAGAGTCAGAATTTTCAGGGAGGGTGATCTAGTTCTGAAATGGGATGCAGATAGGGAAAAACTAGGAAGACACTCGAAGTTTGATGCATTGTGGAGTGGTCCCTATCTAATTGTCAGTTGCAAGCAGGCCAATGATTTTTAGTTAAGCAGGCCTAATAGTGAATTTTTGCCCATCTCAGTCAATGAGATCTATCTCAAACCATGTTTCTGAGGGTTTGAGATTCCATGTATATAGTTAGCTTAGTCTTGTTTCCAGTTTGTTCCCTGCTTTTCCAAGAAGTGCACGAGCAAAGGATTGTCTCCATGTGATAGCCAGTTTTCTCAAAGTTTTGAAGGTTGTAGAAAGAAGTTTTGGTCTCTGGTTCTAGTTGCAGAGACAGGAGTTCAGGGTTTTCCTCTCAAAGGCAAGGTTAGGGTTTCATAGTGCTCAGAATCTACATATTTTTTATGACTCTGTAGTCCAATGGATGCTTCAGGCCACTGGTCTTATGCATAGCGAGCTACATCCCCTGTGAGTCACCAGAAATATTGCATATTGTGCCCCCTGCCAAATATTTGAATTTTAAATACTGCCCGCCCAACAATCACTTCCCAGTTTAATATTATTTTAAACATCCCCAGGAATATCAAAAAAATTAAATGATTAGACCTTATGATGTATTTTTGCGGGCCCATGAGTTCCTCATCATTGGATCAATTCAAATCAACGGTTGGCACTATGTCGCTATGGAAAGTTGCACGTTATTTTGCATTAGCGACATAGCACCTTTTCACCGCATTTCAGGTGGGTCCTCCCTTTCCTTATTGTTTCTCTAGCATCGAGTTTTGTTCCACCCATAGTGGGCGCTATGGCACTATCAAAAAATCTTTGTTCCTCACCCTTAGTGACATAGCGCCCAAACAGAAAGTGTTACTGCGGTGACGTCAGAAGGCAGGTGGGTCCCAAGTATGCCATGTTGGATATCAGTGAGGATTTGTCAGACACATTGGCAGTTGATCAATCTTTTCATTGGCTAAGGTATGACTGTGCGGAATATGGGTCCTGCTTCACTTGGTGGGCCGCAAACGAGGGTTGTCAGACAGGTTGGCACATGTCCAGTTTCTATTGGTTGGTACACTGATAAGTTAGATCTATCTTGCTTGTTGTCAGATCAGTTCAAATCTACGGTAGGCACTATCTCGCTATTGAAAGTTGCTCGGAGGATATCCATAGCAACATAGCACCCTTTCACCACGTGGATTAGTGGGGTCAGGTCTCGCCAGGATAAGGATGCTAGGTTGTGCCAGGTGGTTGCCAAGTGGATTCATGAATTAGAAACTTTATGGAGGCAAGCGTAGATCTTCCATGATCATTGATCTCATGGAGATCAATGGTGGGCGCTATTCACTATGGAAAGATGTGAGAATTTTAACCATAGTGATATAGCACCTTAGTGACACGTAGCAGGGTGGGGCCGAGTGTTATGAAATTGCAGGGATGGTACCAGTTTGGGTTGAGTTAGGCACTAGGGGTGCTAAGGTGTTTTGTGGGCCCAAAATTTTGAGAAGATAGCGCAATATTATGGCTAGTCTTCATGATCGTCATATCTAAGGAAATCAATGATGGGCACTATCTCGCCATGGGAAAGTGCTCAGAGGATACGCATAGCGACATAGCACCTCACTGACACGTGTCTCAGTGGGTCCAGTTAAGGCAGTAATAGTTTGACACACTAGCAGATAATGTGACTATCGCGATCAGGGTTGCAAGATGGCGCAGTTAGTAATGAAAGAGATGGTCAACTACGTAGGACTCCCGCGAGGTGGCAAGATAAAATGAGACTATTGGTCCACATGGTGCATTTTTATTGTGAGATTCGGCTGACTTGCTGACCTTGATGATTCATGTACTGAAAAATGATAAGAAATTGAGGTTTTACACAAATTTGATCTTCATGATCGATTCCAACGACCAAAAGTGAATGCGAGACAAGGAAGAACACTCCACCTTTGATCCAATCCATCTACTTGGTTAGAGCACAGTTATGGCACCGCCTCTGTTTCCTCAAGGCCCTGTTTTAGTTAAAAATTGAATTTTAATAATAAACTCTAAATAATGTTATTAATTAAATTAATAAATATATCATTAAAAGCACTTCAAAAATTAATTAAAGAGAGAAAGCTAATTATTTAAATTAAGATATTTTGTAATTAAATTTCTAAAAGAGTTGTGCATGAAAAGGTAAAAGGTAATAAAGTAATAAACAATAATTGATCAGTGAGTTCTCTCTCATGATTGCACAATCAAAGCCCCAATTTAGTGGAGAACTTTTTATCAAAGATCGAGAGCTCATTTTCCAATTACATAGGTTTTGGGGAGCAAAACTTGGAATTAGATGAAAAGAATTGTTGAGAGATTCAGAGGGTTTGGATTTGCATACATCCACAAATTGTTTCACAATTTAGCTGTGGTTTTGAGATTTTGGGGAGCAAAATTTGAAATTGGATCAAAAGAATTGTTGAGAGTTTCAGAGGGTTTGGATTTGCATGCATTCACTAATTGTCTTAGATTTTAGCTATGGTTTTGGGGTAGAGTTTGAAAACCCATTATAGAATTTTACTGAAAGATTTGTCTACTTTGTGTCTTCCTAGGTGTTTGCATATTGCTTATTTATTTACTATAATGATTGTTGAATAAAGAATTATGTTGTAGATTTTGAAAAAGAAAAATTATTAATCAAGAAAACTTAACTAAGAAAAATTATAGAAAAACTATAGAAAATTATTATGATTGTATTCTTTTAAACCTCTTTCTAATATAGAGAAAATTTGATTACAGAAAATTGGAAGAAAATAACAAATTAAAAATTTAGGTTTCAACTTTATTTTGTCATTAGAACTATGTGATTATCATGAATTTTCTAAATATAGATAAATATTCTTCTTACATCTAAAATAATTTAATTGCAATATTTATTTGGAAAGCAAAAGATTGATTGAGAGAAAAGCACATTGTAACTAAATGTATACATGCATGTAAAAACAAATATACTAAAAAAAGAAACTTAGTATGGTTACATGCATGTGAGAACAAATATGCTAAAAATAGAAAGCTAAGTATAGTATGGTTACATGCATGTGAAGACAAATATGCTAAAAATAGAAAGCTAAGTATAGTATGGTTACATGCATGTGAAAAAAAAATGTTAAAAATAGAAAACTAAGTATGGTATGATTGCATGATTTTAGAGATCAAAGACATGTGAAAATACTAATTTCATGTGTATTTTTATTTTATATAATTTAATTTTCAAATTTATTTATTTAAAAAATTAATAATAATAATTTATTAATTTCTAAAATTAAATAAATATTATTCATTTAGTTATAAAGTGAATGTTAGTACTAGTGATTATTTAAGTCTAATTAAACTCTTAGTTGCATATAAATGATTTTATATTTACTAATGCAAGAGGGAGGTTAATAAATAAATATCTAAAATTTTGTTATATTTTAAGAGAAGTTGTGGTAGAGTTCACTTTGTAATCATTTAGTTAATAGCTATTTGACTTTATGAGAGAAATTATAAATAATTAAATTAAATTTACAATTTTATCTCTAGTTGCATTATGAATTAAAGGAAAAGTAAATATTAATATTGGACTTAAATAGAAGTCAAATTAATATTTTAAAAATGAAATTGATATTAGTATATATTCTAATAATAGACATTTATGTTATTAATTAAATCATTTATGATTTAAGACTATTTAAATTAATAACATGATAATATTGCATGATATTTTATATGCACAAAAAGATTGGATATTTAAATACTTATTGTTTTAAATAAGTATATTAGCATAACAATTTATATTAACATGTATATTCTTACTTTATTTCTAAACACATCCTTATGGCCCAAACTAAATAAGAGAAATTGATGGAATCAAATCATGTGGTTGAATACTATGTATTTTCTAATATTCTATTTATAGTCTTGTGATGTTTATTTTCTTGATAGTTCTTCTTTGTGGGTTGTTTAGTTGGCCAAGTTAGAATGTGTACTAGAGGCATTTTTGAGATTTCTTTTATGATTATTTGACTGGATATCATGATGAACTTTATGATTTGAATTGAGATTTATGTTTTATGAGCTTTATACTATTGAGCATTTATGAGAACTTGGGTATCGAGAACCAATGTTATTTTTTGAGTTGCCTGTTAAGGAACAAAATTCAATAAATATTACTCTTGTGGTTTGTGATTTTTGGGAAGGTAGTCTAGGTGCATGTCATTGGGAGTGGCTTGCAATTGGGGCCATCACCCAAAGTGGCTGCCAAGATAAATCATTGTAAGTTGTGTAACAAGTGATAACATAGTCTTGCCTAGCCCTTTTTCTTGAGATACATTAAAAAGATAAGTTAGAGATTTTTCCTCATCCATGCCTTGAGTGCTTGTATAGACTAGGGATGAGATGGAGATGATTTCTTGAGAGGTATGACTAGTTTCCTCATCTTTATGAGAGGGTATCCTAGTTCTATATAGAGTCACTAGGGGGTCGGGGTCTTGAAAGACTACTAGGGTAACCTTAGAGTTGGCTCGTGTGAAGACACTCCATAGTATATAGTCTGAGTCTCCTTCATGATTTTTTTCTTTTATATTTGCCTCTAGTGCTGTACTTGTTGGATATTACTTTTGATGGTGCATTTATTGTGATTTGTTACTCATTGATTAGATTTCATTTATTGTTGATAGTTAACTTTTATTAATGAATGATTAGTTATTCATTGGTGGTGTTTTTATAATTGGAGTTAGTGATTGGTAGTTTACTTTTATTGATGACAGTTGTTATCTATTGGTCATTGTGTTTGTGACACTTGACATTGATTTTGAGGTGGTTGTATACTTTTGGTCTTGGTATTTGTATGTTGAATTGATATGAGATGTTAGTATTGGAATGAGTGTCCTTTCGATTTTGATTATCTCTTCTTCTTGAGTAGTTTGTGTTACCCTTGAGGTAGTTTTGGCTATTAGGATTCCTTGCCTAGGATTATTATATGATTTGATTATATGTGTGTGCATCATAAATTATCTCTCCTATACAATGGAAGTAAGAGCCTGATTAGGTGACCATGTGGTTGGGAGGTAGTGTATTCTTACCATTTGGATCCCCCTTAGATTGACAGATGTTGGATGCTCCTTGATAGAGTGGTACCATTATCATTCTTCCTCTTATAGTGAAGACTTATATTCATTTAATGTATCTATGTATCTTGTGTTTTGAGATCCTATGGGATATTGTATTGAATACTAATGTACTTGTATCTATTTTCACATACCCTGTGACATGTGCAGTGGATGTTATTCATTAGAAGCTCTTTCATATTATTAGTTGTACTTATGCATTTGATTATATGACTATGTATTTGTTTATTCATTTTATGATTATGGACATTGTAATTGAGACTTAAACTTATTAATAAAACTTTATTAAATGTGACTCAACGTTAAGGAACCCTTATTGAACCTGTATATGTAATTGATTATGTGTTCTTGATGTGTATGTATATATTGCTTCTGCATTATTATTAATTTGATGTTGTTTAAAAGAAAATTAAAAATAGTTTAGTAAACTTTGTAATATATTAGGTTTGTTTCTTTTGGGTTCCTGAGCAAGGAATTAAAAAATATCTTTCTGGCATTTTGTAAAATAGTTCCCACACATTGTCTATGCTTCCACATTTTGCACAGTGCTTGTGATTTCAAAGCTCTTAAGGAATTCTATAAAATATACTCTTAATTAGGCTTTGATGGATGTTTGTACCCTATTCTGAAGCTCTAATTTGGGCACATGTAGTGAGAATGCAAGTGACGCTTGAGGAGTCTTCGTTACACTAGTAATGATTTCTATAGGTGCACATGCAATGGGAGTGTCATTGGTGAAATTAATGCAGAGTATGAATATCATCTGCATATATCTAACACACATGACTACTAGAGCCATTTCAATTAAAATATCTAGAGTAAATTTCCTTCTCACTAACTTTACTAAACATCATAACATATTGAAAGTGTCTTTGTTTTTTGCACATGCATAAATGATATTGAAAAGAGTTAAAGAATTTAAAATTCAGCATAGCACCTAGTTGCATTTTCTTTAAAGATTCTAAAGTGGTAGTGTATTCTTCAAAAATTACATTGGAACTTTTTTCAACATATTTTTTTATTTTATTGGGTTTAGATAGTCCAAGTAATTCTTGTGTCTAGGATTTATGGCTTACTCTCGTACATAAATATTTCTACAATTGCATAAGGTTTTCTTTGTTAGCTCAAAGAAAATCCATTTCATGGTTGTGTCTATTGTAATTTATAATTATGAAATTTCTACATTCTTCCATAAAACTGCAATAATTGTGGTTCAACTTATGGCTTGCATTATTATTTCTATAATATTATTTTTTAGTAGATTCCAAGGAATAGTCTAAATATTGATTTATTTATGCGGTCTCTATAGATTTTACTTTTGTATTAATAATAGGATTGTAAAGAACATCACATAAAAAGAACAAAACTCTTAAATTGTACTGAACTAGGTCTAAAAAAATAACATAGATACAAATTTGCGGATGGTGCAGAATCACATGACTGTTGTTTGTCATTGTAGTAAAATTAAAATTTTCCTTTTTTCTA
Organism: Cupressus sempervirens; assembly: GCA_028749045.1. Classification (NCBI taxonomy): domain Eukaryota; kingdom Viridiplantae; phylum Streptophyta; class Pinopsida; order Cupressales; family Cupressaceae; genus Cupressus; species Cupressus sempervirens. Next base: position 234,976,697 of record CM053790.1, on the reverse strand, counting down.
TAGTTGAAGTTTGTACTAAACAAGTAGGAATACATTCACTACTTGCATTTCATATTCTGATCATCTTCCTAAGTTGAAATTATCATATAACTCTAAGTCATTTTGGAAAAAGTTAGGTATACTCATTTGACCTTCACCACCTTAGAAATACAAAATTATGAATTTATTTAATCTTTTTTAACTACTTTTTATCATTTCATTTATTACAATCTCTCATTTAATTCCATTTCATACTTATTAATGCTCTTGTGGTTGAGTAATAGACTTTCCTTCATTTTAAATATATTATGCAATTTTGCTAATAATGGTTCATGAAGAGATTTGTTATATCAACACACATTTATAACATGTGAGAGCTCACCAAAATCTCATCCATACCGTACAACTAAGCTCCAAGTCATGGTCAAATGTCCAAAATTAGATTTATGCTAGATAGGAAGAGGTAGTTTTATGATAGTTATTATAGGAAAATGACAACGAATTAGAAAAATATGTGACATGGGTTGTGTGCAGAAGGAGCCAACTTAGCTGACACGCGGCCAATTTTCCAGATTTCAATATGGTTAGAGATAAATTCATCATTCTTTAAGTATTTTTTTAGCAAAAAAAATTTGCAACCATTTCTCAACTTCTCCCACAACAAAACCAAATTCAACATATTTCCAACTAAGTGATGTTGGAGAAAGTATGAGAAAGTATTTGGTTGACTACCAATGAGGAAGGAATTCCAACACAAGGAAGAAATTATGAAGGAAATTTCTAATGTATTGTAGATGTACTTGAAAATAAAAAATCAACAAGAATATTTTCCATTCTTGTATTCACATAAAATTGTACAGATACATATATAGTTGTGTGTCATATGCATAAAGCTACATGAAAGGAAATAGCTACAGGAAAGGAAAGAATCAATTTAGGAAAGAAGCAATCCAATATTAGAAACAATCCAATATTGCAACACTCCCCCTCAAGTTGGTGCATAGATATCCCATATGCCCAACTTGCCCAAAAACCTTGAGAACACTCAACTTGAAACTGCTTTGGTAAGAATATCGGCTAACTGATCTTCTGATCAAATCTTAGTTAGCTCCACAATCTTCTCATCCAACTTCTCCTCAATAAAGAATCTATCTACCTCTGCATGCTTTTTATGATCATGTTGAACCAGATTATGAGCAATATCACATGATGCTTTATTGTCACAATATAGTTGAATTGGTTGCCTAGGTGGATAGCTCAAGTCTCTGAGGAGAATTTTTAGCCACAATGTTGCACATACTCCAAGTGGTATACCTCTAAATTTTTCCTCCGTACTTAATTGTGCAACAACATTCTATTTTTTGCTTCTCCATGTAATGAGATTACCTCCTACAAATGTGAAATAACCTAAAGTAGAACACCTAAAATCTACTGCTCCAGCCCAGTTAGCATCAATATATGCATCCACACCTTACTTTAGTGAATAAAATTCCTTTTCTAGGAGAAGGTCCTTCAGATACCTCAAAATGTGCATAATTGCATTCATATGTTGCTCTCCAAGATTATGCATAAACTAGCTAACAATACTTAATGCATAGGCAAGGTCTAGCCTTGTGTGTGCTAAGTACATCAATCTTCCTACGAGTCTCTAGTATCTTCCTTTATCAACTAGTACCTGATTAGACTCAATACATAACTTCAATCCTTCTTCCACTGGTGTATTAGTGGGTTGACATGCTGACATATCGATTTTGCGTAACAAGTCTAAGGCATAATTTCTTTGAGACAAAATGATCCCTTTATCAGATCGAGACACTTCAATCCCAAGGAAATATTTCAAGGGACCAAGGTCTTTCATTTCAAATTCTCTAAACAAGTAATCCTATAGAGCCCTCCTTTCTTCAGGATCATTTCCTATAACTATCATGTCATCCACATACATAATAAGTGATATGATCTTACCTTGTTGATTCTTTATGAATAAAGTATGGTTTGAATTTCTCTGACGATAACCAAAGGATTTCATTGACTTTGTGAATCTTCTGAACCATGCACTCAAAGATTGTTTCAACCCATATAATGACTTCTTTAATTTGTGCACCTTCAGACTATGTATTTTTGGTATCATGCAACTGGGTGGGGATCCATGTAGACTTCTTCAGACAACTCTCCATGTAGAAAGGCGTTCTTCACATCAAAATGTTGTAATGGCCAACCCAATTTCCTAGCTAGAGACAACAAGACTTGTATTGTATTGATTTTAGCTATAGGTGAAAATGTCTCTATATAATTGATCCCATAGGTTTATGTGTACTCTTTTTCCACCAATCTTTCCTTAAAGCATTCAATTATACCATTTGCTTTGTACTTAACAGTATAAACCCACTAACATCCAACTAATTTCTTTCTTGGTGGATGATCAACAAGTTCCCAAGTATTATTTTCCTATAATGGTTTCATCTCCTCATTCACAGCAGCTTTCCACCTTGGATTAGCTGAGGCTTCCTACACATTATTAGGAATAGATATAATAGATAATTGATTTACAAATGATTGATTTGATTCTGACAAGCAATGGTTAGACACATAATAACTCATAGGATATTTAACTTTACTAGAAATTTTTGGTTCATATGTGGATTTAGGGATACCTTTGGTGAGATGCTAAGGTAGCTATTTTCTAGATGGTTTAGAAACATCCTTGGTAAGCAATTTGTGTGGTGTGAAGGACTCAAACGGAGGTGGACCCACAACTTTAGTTTTTGGGTGTTCATCACTACTTTGATCCAAAGTTTCACCTACTTCTTGATTAATAGTTTCAGAGAGTTCCCCTTCTTCAGAAATGTCCAAGCTACCCACATCTTCAAGGATGTGAACATCCACATCTTCAAAGGTGTTATCCACATCTTCGAAGATGTCCAAGCTACCTACATCTTTAGAGATGTGAGCATCCACATCTTCAGAGATGTGATCATCATAGTCTTGAGTCTAAATTTCCTTCTGGTACTCCCCTTGAAGTTCAAGCTTAGAGGAAAAATACATTGAGTCTTCATGAAAAACTATATCCAATGTAATAAATATTTTTTGGGTTGGAGGATGATAGCATCAGTACCCCTTTTGATAAGCAACATATCCTAGAAACACACATCGCATTGCTCGAGGATATAACTTGTTGCATTAATGCTTATGGAGGTGTACAAAAGCTGCACGACCAAAGACATGAGGAGGTAAATTTGGGATAGCTAGAGCAACAACCACCTCAGCAAGAGCCTGGGATGGTGTCTAGAAATCAATAGTGTTGGAGGGTACCCAGTTGATAAAATATGCTATAGAGGTAAATGCTTTGCCCCAATAGGATAATGGCATATAGGCTTCTATCAGAGAAGCACGGATAACCTCTAACAAGTGACATGTTTTTCTCTTGACTACCCCATTCTACTAAGGTGTATTGGAACAATTAGTTTGATGAATAAGTACATGTGCTTCCAGATACTGTTGAAGTTTAGAACTTGAATATTTTCCTCCATTATCACTATGAAGAACTTGAACTTATGCATTGTACTAAGTACAAATCATGTTATAAAATTTTTGAAATAAAAAGTTCACATCACTTTTAGACTTCATTAAGCATACCCAAGTCATCCTAGTACAATCATTAATAAAAGTAAAAAACCAACATGATCCACTCAAGGTAGTGACTTTGGACGGGCCCCAAACAACAAAATGTATGATCATAAATGGAACTAGACATTTATTCAAATTTAATGAAAAAGAAGCCTGATGACTTTTTGCAAGTTCACAAACTTCACACTGGAAGCTAGGAACATCAAATTTTGCAAATAAACTAGGATATGATTTCTTCAGGTAACCAAAGGAAGCATGTCCCAAACGTTGATGCCATAACCAAATTTTAGATTTCTGCTTGTCCCCCTAAAATCCATCCATCGCTAGAGCTTGACATAGCTTGTTTGAACTCTTTGACACCAAGTCCAAGTAATATAGCTTCTCTCACCTAACACCACAACCAATCATTTGCCTCATTTGGATGTCCTTAAACACATAGAAATCAGGCCATAAAATTACAACTAAAAGTAAAGTAGTGATGATTTGGGAAATTGACAACAAATTGTAATACAAAGACAAAACCACTAAAATAGAATCTAGATTCAAAGTATCAGTGAGAGGTAAGGATCCTTCTCTAATAATTGGGGCTGGAGAGCCATTGGTAGTGGAAACAATTTTTTGTGAGGATAGTTTAAGGGATGAGACCTGGCTAGAATCAAACATCATATGATCCGTAGCACTAAAATCAATTATCCATGCACTATTAGAAACAAGTGTAAACATATTTAAAGACTTACCACAATTACCTGCCACTATTGCTAATGTCGAGATCTATCCAGCAACATTATCCTTTGTCTTTGTTTTAACAATTATTGCACTGGAGGTCTTCTTGGAATTCTTCTTCCATGAATCGTGGCTATGATCCCACCATTCTGGACACCCAACAAGTTCAAAGAAGTGACTTTTGGTATGACCAATTTGATTGCAATGGGTGCATTTGTAGGTGGATTTATCAGCACCATTAGTGACCATAGGTGGGTTTTGAGGAGGTCCATTCTAATTAGATTGGTTTGGAGTCACCATGGTTGAAGCTTCAGTCTTTTTTGGTTCTCCAATCATTATTGTGTGTTGAAAAAATTCATGATGGATCAATGCATAACATGCTTCTAATTTGGGAATAGAATCCTTTCTCAAAATTTCACCATGAACTTGTTCGAAGTCACCATCTAATCCAGCAAGAAAAATATGCACCCTTTTTTGTTGAACTGATTTTCAGTAAGATTCAACATCATTCTTACTTTCCATGATCACTTTATCACAATGATCCAACTCACGAAAAATCTCAATTACTTCTCCATAATACACAAAGAGTGTTCTGCCATTCTATTTGGTAGAGAAAGCCCTCTGATTCAAGACAAACACCTGTAATTCATCTGTTCCATCATAAAAGTCTTAGAAAGAGCTTTCCAAATATCTTGAGCGGTGGGTAAGAGAATGTATCACTTCATAATTTATGGGGACATAATATCAACAACCATCTTTTGACCTTTTGATTGTCTGCATACCACTTCTCATATCCATCATCCTTCTCGATAGCTGGCTGTGAGTTACCATGAATGTAAGAGAGTTTCTCCTTCTCAATAATATGCATCTCCATGATTTGAGACCACAAATCATAGTTTGTTTCATTGAGTGTAATCCCCACCTTGAAAGATGAACCTTCAGATTGAATAATAATGGGAGCAAATTTGCTCTCAAATACTTTCGAATCTAAATTGACAATGGTTCAATGAAGGGATACAAATGATTCAAGCTTCAAAGCTCTGATACCAACTTGAAAAATAAAAATCAAGAAGAATATTTTCCATTCTTGTATTCACATAAAACTGTATAGGTATATATATAGTTGTGTGTCATATGCATAAAGCTACAGGAAAGGAAAGAATCAGTTTAGGAAAGAATAGTTTAGGAAAGAATCAATCCAATATTAGAAAAAATTCAATATTACAACAGATGTTTCATGATCCAAATCTTGAAATAAGTTCCATCTTGTTTTTCAATCAAAGAGAAAAATATTCCCTTACTTTTGGCAAGTAATGCATGTGTTGTAGTTGCAAGGGACTGATGAACTATAAAATTCTTCAACTATCTGAGTTTTAATATAATGTTAATGGTAGCTTCCATTCATCACTATGTATCAGAGGGAGTTGTACCTCAAGTTACTTTAGGATTAAGAGGATGGTTGTATAGAATCTGCAGATAATGACTCAAGTGCTAAACTAAGAATGTACAAGGTAAGGCTTTCATTAGCTAAGAACACTTTTCACTTAATATAGTCACGTAGATGTCTACTTATATTTTATATAATTTTGTAGGTATTGTGGGCAATAGATTTTTGGGATAGAAAGTAGATATTACTTAAAAGAAAGAAAATACTCTTAAATCATCTTATGAGATACATGTTGGAGAATAAGCAAGTAGAGATCCTATCAAATTATGACTGTTAGATTCAAAATTTCAGTCACTTGATAATGACGAGTCTGAACGAGTTGTTGATAACATAAATGAAAAATTTAACTTTCATTTTCCTCCTAATGTAGCATAGGTAGAACAAGGATAGTTGAAAAGACTGAGCTAGAAATCTACTTACAATTTTTGCTGTAAGTCTAGATTAGCAGCTATAATAAAAGAGTTTGGCTTAACTGTTGATCAACTTGGCAAAAATCTATCGCTCAAGCATAAGCTACCTAGATTATGCATACATTTACTCTGTAATCTTCACCATTATAATTTCTAATTAGGGTTAGAAGGACAACTCCATTGTAACTATGGTATTTGTTTTATCAAATTTTTCTGCAATTACATGAAATTGAAGACACTAGTAATATGCCAGATGATATTGCAACCAAATTACATAGTGGAGAGTTTAAAGACCCCAAATCAATCCTAACAAGCACTAAGCACATGGTATGTATTTTAATATAACTTTTTTTCTCTCTTTTTTTTTGTCTCATTTTTGGTTCATTTTAATCAGAGTGTCACATATTGGGAATTTCTATAGGTGACTCTTGTGATAAGTTGTGAGACAACTATTAAGGAATTTGTCCACTATATCTATATGGAGTAGACAATTTTATCTGCAAGACCCATAGATGATGGCAAGAATAGGATTGATGACTTCCATCAGTTTTCTAGGGTGAAATGGTTAGTTGAAAAGCATATGAAAATGTTTAATAATACAAAAAGGCTTCTCATTCATAAAGCTTAAGTAGATAAACTTATTCAAGTTATTATATGTCTGTCAAGAGATGTAGTAGAGAAATCCATAATGTCTAAATCCAAAAACTACTACTTTAGTCATAGGGTGACCCAAATTGCTTTGTTATGGAATGCACAACACAAATCAATAGTAAAGAATTCTTTTTGCAACTACATTATACCTAGTATGGAGAAGGAAGCTCATATGTTATTATCTATAGGAGAGAAAAGTTGTCTTGTTGACGATTATAAGGAGAAACTTTGGAATAAAGTGTCAGTTACTCCATATCAACATAGTAAATCTAATAGTAAGGAGCATTCTAAAGAGAATTTTGGAGCACATGTAATGTAATGCTGCCAAGGGTCTAGTAAAGATCCTACAAATTTTGTGTTGCTTGATGCTTCATGTGAAGTGTTGGATAGTATTTTCATGTCATATTTAAGTGCTCAGTCAAATATTTTTGATGAAACATAAGGAAAATGACTACCAATGACTTTCAAAGTCCATTATGGATCAATGACATCACCTCATTATTCTAGGAGCTTCAAAAATATGTTGTAAATACTTAAAGGATGATATAGAGGTAGACCAATTCAAAAAATTTCTATACACAAAATGTATTATTGTAGTTTCTATGTGAGATTGATTTCTAGCTCATTTTTGTGAGTGTGCAACTTGCTTTCTTAATTTTAAATTTGTTCTTTTTGTTTTTTAAACCAGGCTAAATTAAAGGTTGAAAATGATTGTCCAAATTACCTGGTAGAGGGATTGGATTCATTAGTAGTTATTTATGTAGATGAAATCCTTCCTTGCCTCTATGAAATGTCTCCATCACCAAAGGTCACTTACTGAAACATAGTGGTATGTCTAGAAGTGAGAAGGTTGTTTTAGTAACTTGCCTAAGTGCAACCTGCTAACCATACTACTTGAATGTTAGACGATGAAAATCATATTTTAGTTTAATGTTAAAACATAAACTTAAGTAGCATTTGAGTATATAAAAGTCTCTATTTATTTATAGGTATTGTACAGCGTGCACTGGCACTTGGTCAATATTTACAAAACCCATTGGCCATGGTTGCAACATTATTTGGTGTTGGTAGAGAGATATTATCATTAACGCTTCATTCTCCAGAATATTTACTCTCTACAAATGATAGATATGAAGGTGATGAGAAGATGATGATCAAAGTAATGAACCAAGTTGGTGTTGACATAAATATGGCAACATCACATGAATGGATGTTTTCCCCTTTGCAATTTACATGAATGGATGTTTTCCCCTTTGCAATTTCTTGGAACAAGAAAAGTTTCTTCCATTCAAAAGACTATTTCAAAGGTTGGGAAGGTTTGCAATCATAGAGATTTGTTGACTCTAGAATTAGTCAAACTATTTGTCTTTGTATATGTTGTTATCTTGTTGAGAATTAGAAAGATTGAACAAGTTATATCTAGTAGCCAAGTCATGGATCCATTTTCTCACACCAGAATTCATTCTGAGTTATATGAAATAGCCAATAAAATGATTAAGTATGCGTATTGTAAAGATTTGGGGCAAGATATAGATGTACAACAAAATATGGCAATTAAACATATCAAAATCCATCCATATCTATTTAAGGTCATTGATATAGATGACTACTATAAAAATATGGAACAATAATCAGATAATAAAAGATAGGAAACCCTTTGTGATGTTAAGTTTGAACCCCTCCATAGATTTCAGAATTGGCGACTACCATTTAGGAAGCCAAATCTAGATGATTAATTTCTTATGTTTACATGAGAAAGTGAAGAAACCCTTCCAGAGGGGAAAATTGTTCAAGCAACCATTCAAAGAGTTCTAGAAAAAAATTGTTTTGGTAATCTGGAATCAAGCATAACATGGAGGATTGTGAAGGATGATCTTTTTGATGGTACATGTATGGAACATGTGGAACATAGCATAGAAGGTAGTGTTCTTACCGGTTGAGTCAAAAGTGTGCAGAAAGAAAGATACTTAGTTGATTTTTCATGTGAATTGAGTAACTAGTTTCAAAGTAGATAGGATAGGAATTGTTATTATGCATGTGAAGAATTTATCTTACAAGTGAACAAGAGAATTAATTTTCCATATTTAGGCCTAGGCACCATGCGAGCTATAATATGCCACAAAGGCTTTCTTTCAAATAGAACCACTCTTCTGAACCTTCCCTTAACTAGTACTTTCAGTCTCTTAGCCACTCCTTCTAACATCATCCACTACCATGATTTAGGGTTTATAGAATATAATTTATTCATTATTCCTCAACTAAAACCATGGTCTATTCCATCAAGCTTTTAAATCATGATCCAACCAAGGTTACATCAATTAAAGTAAACTTATTATGACAAAAGAAGACATGAACAACATCCCTTTCTGTTGGTTTCAACAAAAAATGCCAAACAAAAATTTTACCTTGTTGATTTCTTCCTCACAATATTTCAATTGCACCAATCTTTAAATAAGAATATAGATTATCCCCTAAATTATCTTTTCTACTCATTCTTTTTCCCAAAACTATTACAAGCCAAACTACGCTACAAACTTTCCCTTGCCCTCTCCTCTTCAATGTCAACACAATCATGAACTACAATACTCCCCTTTCAGGATAAAACCTTAAAAACTTTCACTTTGATAAAAAAAAAAAACACAAAAGGACCCTCCCAATCGTTTGCATTACAACTCATCTTTATGCTAAAAGATCTGGAGGCTCAAATTCCTGACCAAAAAATCAACAAAAGGGGCTTCTCTCATGCTAATTGACCTTACTGTCTTACATAAAGCATCCAAATAAACTAAAACACTTACGTTGGTCTTCATCCTTAAGCCCAATCAATTCAAAGCCAAACTCATCAATACATCTAAAAACTACTTAGAAGCCTAAAATCTAAATCTCTATGAGAATTGCTTCAAAAAAATTGAAAGTGCATTTGCATTCAAGGGTTCAACTTCACTTGCACAACTCATACACAACAGATACTTTGCATCAGCCCCATATCTTCAAACCAAAAGCTTTTCATGGCAATAAAAATCCAAATTTTTCATAGATTATCCCATTTCACAACTATCAAACTTAAGTAAGGCATATGTATTTTCCTCATTTGATATGATGAGTTGATTGGTTAGAGAAACTTCTCTTTATCAAGTACATGGAATCGAGTCTATTGAGTTTTTATTATTTGTAGGGATGGGGCAAATCCTTTTGCCACTGTGTAATTAATAGAATATTAGGATAGACTATGTTAGACTATGACATTTCTTGAGGTTGAAACACTCTAGTTTCTCTATAATACATATATGAAGAGTACGAGTATTGGATGTAGCTAGATAATAGATATAATATGTTTTTTTACAACGAAGACAAAGCATGAACAAACAAATTAAAAACATAAAATATTTCTTTTTTTTGTATTCGTCATGATCAAAACATGAAATTTGTAAAATGCTTGGCAGAATGGTGAAGACACCGAAGCCTCTGTCATACTCCACAAACCCTAGTATTTGGCGCTAAGGAAAGAATGTCCATTAAAAGTAAAAATGATAGACTGAAATTGGATATTTGGTATTTTATTACATTTTGTGAAATGAGGTTTTGTCACGTGTAAGTAAGTTCTAATTTTATTAATTAATTTAAAATCTTTTATTTATTCTTTTTTAATTTTTTAATTTTTTATCAATCAACAATTACAATAAATAATATGTTTGAGGTGATGCAAAATTATTATTATTGATTTTTTTTCTTTAATTTTAAATTTATTTAATTTTATTTTTGATCAATTAATAATTACAAATCTTAATTTATCTTGTTTTTCATTTTTAAGCTTAAGAAAAATAAAATTATTTAAATGACTAATAATAATCTAAGATTTTATAACAATATATTAATTTTCTTAAACATTTTAAACATTTGAATTATTTTGAGATTGAGTCGTTTTGTGATGAGAATTGACCTCCTAGATATTCTCACTGTTTCACAGGCTTTGTAAGCATCAACACATATATACATTAACTAGTAATGTTAATCAAGTGGCATTTGCTCATTCATTCATTCTCATGATGAAACTATATGGGTTTTATATATATATATATATATATATATATATATATATATATATATATATATATATATATGTCAACACACTATCATCTTTTATCATATAATTTCTAATAATAATATAAGGACAACTCCATAAAATACACTCTCAAAACACATACTCCAAGGCCTTGCAAGATTCCCTTTTAACCCCATAAACATGTGTATTGAGGAAAAGGATAATGATGAAAGAGGACTTTCATGCATATTGCTTTAAACAACTACCATAGAAAAAGGTTTAATAATTTCCCGTGACATGTTTGCTTCTTGAAGAATCCATGCCGAATATAGAGATGGTTCTGATGTGATGGGTCCGGTAATAGGAAAACCAGTCTCCTGTTGAAGTTTCTAATTCAGAAGTGTGTGTTCTACGCGTGAATGATGGAATAATGTTTTCAGAATAGAAAGTGATTATAGTCGTACGAGTGAAGACAAATTCGTTATAATTACTTTAGACATGCGAATTTCTTAATCGCTCATTGGTCAGTAGCCCTGCTAAATTAAAAGTGATACTTATTTTGCCATAGTGGTTTGGGACTGTGAACTAAATTGTTAGCCCTCCTAAATTGAAACGTTGACACCTGTCATTGGCATATTGGATAGTAGCAATTGGATAAAACTAGGGTTTTGTTTTTTTTCATAAACCAAATCTTATTCATAAGAAGGAGAAAATATAGTTTTTAGGTAGTGGCTGTTAGTTGTCTAATAGTTAATTATGATTCTCATTTTTAATAAAATTTGATTAGATATTAAATAATTTAATAGAATTATTAAAATATATTTACACAGTAATAATATTAATAAAATAATTATTTATATTAATCTTAATTTATTAAAATCTTATATTTTAAAAGTAGATTTGTTCTTAAGCTTAAAAGAAATTTTAATAATATCCTTATATAATTTTTAATTGTGAATATTTGTATTTATTATATGTAAAAATAGCTTTGTAATTTATATAACCAAATAAAAGTTCAAATTTTACAATTTACATGATTTTTTATTTCTCAATTCTATTTTAAATATTAATAATTTAAATTTAAATAAAAGTATAGATTACTATCTTTAAGTTAAATAATAGGTAATATAATAAAAATATTTTTTAAATTTTTAAATCTTAAACAATTTTGTTAAATGAAATAAATTTATTCTAAATTCTTAATTTATAAATGTGTACATTGATTAAACTTGATAAAAGAATAGTATATAGAATATGGTTGTCAAATTAAAAAATAAATAAAATCATAAAATTTAAATTAAACAAACATTAAGAACCAAACATAAGTTATAATTAAATAAAATAAATAAAAGAATAAAGAATTTGGATTTGCTATATAGAAATCAACTTAACCTCTTCAAAATTAGAAACCATAAAGAAAATCTATAATATATGCACAATAATCTTATTCATAAATCATCATATACATACTTTCTAAAGTAATAGTAGTACTTTCTAATGATAATTTGGTGTTACTCCTAAAAATGGGTCCTAAATCACATGTCAAATAAATAAATTGTCTAATATACTATTTTAATAGAGAAACATCCAATCTTTAGGAAGAGTGAAATTACCTAAAAATACTTATTTCTTATTGGTTCAAAATAATTGATTAATTGTGCTCAACTCAATACAATAGTATATTGCCTACAAAAAATATAATAATAGTCAGCATGCATAATGTTGGTATTTTGCTTTTAGCTCTTTAAGCTAAGTTTGTTCAATTTGTCATGCCCAAAAAAAACAAGGACAAAAACACACAAAAAAAAAAATTTTTGCTAATAAAGATTATGTTCTTGTAGATTAACTAAGATTAAGCAAGACAACAGGGTCGAAAAAGTTTTAGGGTTTAACTAATGGAATTAATCACGATCACTTTCTACAACCTTAAGGATGATCTAATTAACTAGGTCCTTGATACTAAATTGATAACTTGAACATCACTACAACTCAATCATTTGCTCTAGTCTTAACATTAATTAATTAACTTCTTTCAACTTCATTCTCATTTTGTTATAAAATTTTAATCCAAATTCCAACTAATCTTTAATGTACACATCATAGGGATACAATATTATCGATTATACAAACTACGTATTAATTATCCAATTTATTTCCTTGTTCTCATATCAATCTAATTTATATCAATCTATTGTTCACTATAGGAACTGGAGGTAGGAATAATTTCAACTAAATCCATAAGTAGGACTAAACTTAATCTGAACTATATTAAATTTGTGATCATGTTGATAATGCCAACACTAAAGTCCACCTAATTGATTTTTTTTTTTTTTTTTTTTTTATAAAACATTATGATGTTAACACAATTATACTTGAATCTTGAATACTCTAATTTGAATTGCTATTGAGTTAAACTAATTTATAGATAATGCAATTTTCAAATCTGACTTTTAAACTAGAACAATTAAAACTATCTAACAACTAGTTACCACTCTAAACTAACATCATTTAAAACATTAGACTTAAAGTTTAACTAACCTAACTTAAGTATTAGATTTAAAACAATATTACTACACTAATCAACTACTTAAAAAAAACATTATACCACCTTCTAAGAATCCCACATAAATATAAAACTACTTATTAATATAAACAAAATTACAATCAAAACTAAAGAGAATAACTAAATTTAAACTATCTAATCTAGTGCCATCCTATCTTACACTAGCTCCCTACTAATGATACACCTAACAACTAACTACTACCCTAATTAACAATCTAATTCTAAACTCATGTAAATCTATTAATAAAATTATCTATTAACTCAAGTAGATCTTATACTAACCTAACTAACTTACTAATGCAACTTACTAACCAAACATGCATTAAGGAGGGGCAATGATAACCTACACTACCCCACCCATCACCTACGCTACCCCACCCTAGGCCTGCCCAATGCCTGCGCGTGACAGGCCTGTTCCCCATTTGCGTGGGAAAACGTCACGCAGGGGAAAGTCTCTGCGATAGGACAAGATCATGGGGGACAGGGAGTATAACGTCCCTCCCCAAATATTAAAAACCTTACTTTCCCGTCAATGCTAAGTGTGGAGGAGACGTGAGTTGCATAAGGAGTTGTTTTTTTTTTTTAAAACAAAACATATTACTGCCCTCCCTTATGAAGGATCGACCCTCTGTACTTGCAGTACTTACTGACAGGTGGGTGGAAGTTACATTATATATATATATATATATATATATATATATATTTTTTTTTTTTTTTTTTTTTTTTTTTTTTTTGAATTTCCTATATGATTCGACTTGCATCATGAGTCCTAAGGAATTAAATGCCAAAAGTTTTATAGTTGGGGTGTTGAATTTAAAAGCATTGTGTATATATCTTTAGGTGTTATCTATTCCAATTTATATAAGTCATTTTATTTAATGAATTAATAATGATTTTTGATTTGCAATTCAAGGGGAATATCTCATGGAATATTCTCTGTGACAAAGGAGTGGAAATAAACTTTCCCATACATTTTCCAGAGAGGTCTTTTAGGCCTAGAAATGCAAAAAAAAATTGATAACCAAGATGAGTTAAACATTTCTAGAGGCAAAATGGGTTTACATTTCTCTAAAGCAATTTGACACACAAGCATGCAAAGGATTATAATCCCCCTAATCAAATTTAATTTTATTCTTTATGAACCTTAACAAGGGATTATGAACTTATATTCAGAATTCAAAAGGTGATGAATAATTATTTCAATTTCAATTGTATTGCTAATGGAGCATAACAATGGATGTACTAACTTGGAATCACAATGTAGGATTTCTAATTCATCAATTACTTAACCATATATTAAAACTTCAACATCCCAATTTGCATTGAAATAACATAATTAGAAACTTGGAGATCTATAATTTAGTGTCAATATCTATCAACCTATTTTCTCACAACATATGCAAAATTTGGAACCACATGAGAGCAATGCAAGAAGAATTTCTTATTCTTTTCTTTCCTCTATTATTCATCCTGGTTCAAGGCTCCATCGGGAAAGAACCAGTAAGAAAACCCGATATCTTTGCCACTACATCAAATTCAATTACAATTTACATGATATTACAATTCATTGAGTTTCTTTTTCAAGACTTTCACAAGAGACTTTTATCAAATGTCTTCATTGCCTCAAGCGTAAACATGGGAGATACAAGAAACAATCATGGAGATAACAACACAAGGAGGTAACAAAATGAACAATACATTCCCACCCGATTGCACAATAGGTCCAACAATGAACCAATATAGGAGAAAGATGAATTTTTTCAATAGGAGAAGTCTATCACCATACCTTCACTTAGCCCTTTCGGGGCTAGAACTTCAAGAATTTCCATTCTTTCACAAGGACCTTTCGAGGCTATATCCACAAGGATTTTCATTCTTTACCACATTCAAGAATTCTCAATAACAACAAGGTATGGGATGACAAGTAGGGGCCCATACACCCTACCATTTCTCCCTCCTCTCTCCATGAGAGGAGACTCTACACTATTGAGGTCCAACTGATGCCCTTTCCCAAAGCATGGCCACTTCTTCCCTATCCAAGGGTGAGTGTTGCCAAATACATCCCCATGGACATCTTTCAAAAAAATCAACACACCAAAAAAAAATATGAATATCATCCAAAAAGGAACAAGATAAAATCCCTCCCAATACCACCCTCCACACACAAGCAAGGAATGCATATCTACACAATGTCTCCAACATGATTCAACAAGATTCAAGACATGAACACACACAAAGAACCATTCATGGAGTGAAGAACTCCTACCTTCATAAAAGATTTATGGCAATGGTGGTTTGAGAAGAGCTTCCCTTTTTCTTTCTTCAATCTTCAAGGCTTCCTCCAAAACTAGAGGATTGGGTGACAAAACTCAAGTTTCTTCCAAAAAGGCCTCTAAGTATGGTCTCTAACCCCACTAAGCTTCAAGTAACTCAAGATGGAGATTTGGTTTCACTAACCCAAGTAAAGAGCAACCCCATTTTCGAAATCAGCCTATAATAGGGTTTTTAAGAGACCCTAAGAGTCAACCTAGGAGGCTAATGGGTTGGAAAGTACCCCCACCCATACCCTTACCCATAGGGGTACTTAAATTTAATGCTTCTAAGCCTTTAAAGGCTTATTAGGATTAATTAAAAGTTAGTAGAATAGTAAGATCAAATTACAACCTTTAAAGAATTACAATATAAGATTAGCACAAAATTAACAAGAAATTTAACTCTGTTTCTTCCATTGAGTTATCTTGGCTGATTTTCCTGCACACTCATTGCACACATCAGTAGGTCCAAAAATCACATGCATAATGTGAATAACATGCTAAAGGAAAGTATACATAATTTAAAGCATCCACTTCTTAATAAATAGTTGTTTATCTAATTCTACTCATATTTCTAGCCTTTCGACTTGCATAACCAAATGTGTTAGCTCGTATACATTTTATTTCATCATTATACATATTTATAAGAATTAAATGGCAGAATCAACTAACTGAAGTAAGCATCACACATCGCAAAATAGCATAACAATGTTCAGTGTATCCAATAATGTTCTGACATGTCAGCATGAGTATCAAAATAACAATGTATCATAGGTGCTAGAATGGGTCGGGGTGAGGCCTCACACAATTTTGCCTTTCTATATCTCAACCTACTCAATTTTTTGGACTACTTCCTTTTAACAAATCTTAGATATATTACTAGACTATGGTTGGGAAAAAAATCAATAAGATTGGTGTGCATGATAATTGATAAATAAATTGGATTTAATATTTTGTATTCATAACAAAGAATGATGATTGACACATTTTCATTCAGGAGAGATGGAGGTGCCCTAGCTTGGTTGCAGGTTTGCATGGGGGGGTTCTGTGGAAGCGTTTCAATAGTAGAGTAGTTTTTTGTTTATTGCAATGGGTTTTGTTTCTATTTGGTGTCTGTGGGGATTTTTTTAGTTTGTTGGCAGTGGTTTTGGTTTTTGTTTGTTTTCCTGGTTTCAATCTTTGCATGGCAAAGATTTCTATGGAATCATTTGTGGATCTTTCTTGCATGGACATGGCTCATAATTGGTCCTCAACAAGCAGATACATTTTATACAAGTGTTGGCCCTAATATGAAGAAGGTCAATGGGTGTCTTCCTAGAACCCCAAATCACCCAATTTTGGTCATTCCTCCTAATTTGGTGGAAGAAGATGTCTCATATTAGAGTAGACATGCTCTAATCTATAAGTTTCTTGGTATTTGTATTCTTTTGTCCACTCTTGAGGCTTGGATGCGACGTTCCTAGCAGATTGAAGTAGATATAGACATTATGCTTGTAGCAAATAACTATTTTATGGTTATTTTCTCGAATATTGCAGATCGCAATAGAGTATTTGAAAGTGGCCCATATTTTTATAATCATGTTTGATTATTTATTAAACCATGGCATGTAGGTTTTAATTCAGCTAAAGAGATGCCTTCTCGAGTTCCTATTTGGGTTCGTCTACCTTGCCTCCCCCTAGAGTTTTGGCGAGAAGGCATTTTACATAAAATTGCTAGTCTCTTGGGAAAGCCTATGGTAGTTGCTACACAAACCCTTGATAAAAAGGTGATTTCTTTTGCCTGGATTTTTTTTGAGATAGATCTAAATAATCCCCAATTAGATTCGATAGAATTTTTTTTGTGATCTTCACCATGGATTCAGCAGTTAGATTATGAATCTCTACCTTTTCGATGTCAATTTTGTCATGAGTATGACCATCTCCTATGACATTGCCCTAAAGTTCATAAGGAAGCTCATTCCCCCTCTTCAACACCTCCTCCTTTGGGTAAAGAGGACAAAGGGAAAGCTCCCATGATGGTTGAACCTTAGGGAAAGGACAAGGAAGGATTTGTACCTGCTAAAACTAAGGCTAAAGGATGAGGTCAAAAGAGGCCATTCAAAGATAGACAGACATATGGAAGCTTTAATAGGTTTGAGGTGCTAGAGAATTTAGCTTTGGAAGAAGGGGTCCCTCTTGTGGTCACTTCTAATAGTATTGGGATCAGTATGGAGGTTGTACTAGCTCTTGAACTAGAACTGGTTCAAGCTATTTAGGGACAACAAGTGGCTTAGGTGACTTTAAATAATTCCATGGAGGATGACATTGTTTTGGTAGATTTACCTATAGACATTTTAGTTTCATATTAAAATAAGGGTTCATCTCATAGATTGGGAGTGCAACAACGACCCCTTAAGAAAAGTCCTGCTAATAGCTCCTCAAAAGGGTAGAAGACAGACCTTGAAAAGATAAAAATGACTATAGATCTATTGGTGGAATTTGGGTTTGTTAAACCTATTGATGCTCACTTTTCTCAAACCCCTCAATGATCATTCTCTCTTGGAATGTAAGGGGTTTGAATAGCACCTATCATCAAAAAGCTATTCATGATTTGATTGCAATTCATTCTCTGGATGTCTTTTGTGTTCAAGAGACTAAGGTTTCTATTGAGGTTATGCATCAGCATGCTCCACGCATTTGGTATGCTAGTCACTATCAAAGTATTGGTTCACAAGGGAATTCTAGGGGTTTGGCTTTGTTTTGGGAGCCTTAAAATATTTATCCCCTTTAGTGGATTTCTAGTCATTACTCAATCTCTATGGTGGCTACTGCCTTGGACTCTAGTGAGACTATTCTAGTGATAAATTTTTATGCCCCTATTGACATTTGTGGGAAGATTCATCTCTGGGATCACATTAGGTATGTGCATTCTTGTGCTCCTTATTTTCCTTGGATTTTAGGAGGCGATTTTAATTCTATTTTAATTCTTGAGAAGAAAATATGAGGTTGGCCTATGCTTCCCCTGCTTCTAATCTTTTTCAAGCCCATGTGGATGTTCTTTCTGTTATTGATGTTAAGCCTTCAAATGGGGTTTTCCCTTGGAATAATAGACGAAGTGGTCAAGAAACTATCTTAGAACATTTGGATAGGTCTCTTGTTTCATGTTATTGGGTTGGTGGTGGCCTAATTATGAGTTCTAAAATTCTTGATTCGAGAGGTTCTCTTCTCCTGTTGCACTCTCTAAGAACCCTTCTTTTAGATTCTAGCTTATGTGGCTCTGAGACTCATCCCTTTATGATTTGGTGGCTAAGTGGTGGAAAGAGTGTGGCCTAGCTTATGGCATGACTATGTTTGTCTTTGAGCAGAAACTTAAATATGTCTAATATCATCTTAAGAGATGAAATACTTCTTGCTTTGAGAACCTTCAATCTAGAAAGAGGAATTCTCTAGATCATCTTGCAATGATTTCTTGCCAAATTAGGGACTCTAGGCTTATTGAGGTTCTGGGCAAGGCTAAATCCTAGGCTATGTGGGATGTGGAAAAATGTGAACTTCAAGATGAGATTTACTGGAAACAAAAGGCTTGCATTGATTGGCTACAGGAAGGGGATAGAAATACTGCTTTTTTCATCATTATATTCAAGCTCGTCATAACAAAGGGTATATTTCTTCTCTTCTTATTACTGAAGGACTTAAGATTTCTTCTCAGTCTACTATGACCAAGGAAGCCCTTCAATTTTATTCTAACCTTTTTACTGAGGATTCTTAGCCTGCAGCTAAGGAGGAGAACTTAATTCTTTCATGCATTCCTTCTCTTATCACCAATGCTATGAATGATTCTCTTCTTCCTCCAATTTTGATATCTAAACTTGAAGAGGTTGTGTTTGGAATGAATAAAGGTAAAGCTCCAAGCCTAGATGACTTCCCTGTGGAATTCTTTTAGGAATTTTGGGAAATTATTAATATGGATCTCTTGGAGATGGTTAAGAAATCCCTTCAAAATAAGCAAATGCTTCATGCATTGAACTGTACTTTACTGACTCTTATCCCTAAGAAAGAAGGTGCTAACAATCTTGACTCCTCTTATCCCATTTCTCTTTGTAATGTTGTGTACAAATTTATCACCAAATTGATTGCTGAAAGACTCAAGATATGCCTTCCAGTTGTGATTTCAGAGGAACAAGGAAGCTTTGTGGCTAGTAAGCAAAATCTTGATGGCATTTTTATTGCTTCTGAAGTTATTCATTCTATGCATACATTAAAAGAGTGAGCTATGTTCATTAAGTTGGATATGGCTAAGGCTTATGATAGAGTCAAATGGAGTTTTCTCCAAAAGATCCTCTTGGCCTTTGGTTTTTGCCAATAGTGGATGAATTGGATTATGAGTTGTCTTAATTCATCTTCTTTCTTTGTTTTGGTGAATGGTGTTCCTTCAAAACCCTTTGGTGCCTCTAGAGGACTTTGCCAAGGGGATCCTATTTCATCTTAAATCTCTTTATCATTCTAGCTGAGGGTTTGGGCTACTTTCTTAAGCTTCGTGTTCACCAAGATTTGATTCATGGGTGGAAATGGGGTGTTGGCTTGCCTCCTATTTCACATCTTCATTTTTTGGATGATACTTCATTTATGGGACAGGTGTGTCTTCAGGAAGCTACTTCTTTTAGGCATGCTTTGGATGTGTATCTTGCAACTTCAGGATTGAAATTTAATAAGAAAAAATCCTCCATTTTTTTCTTCAATAATCCCCAAGCTATTCAGAGGTGTATTGTTGCTATTTTGAGGTTTCAGATTTGGTCTCTTTCCTTTGTTTATTTGAGTATTCCTCTTACTATTGGTCGACATCCTAAATCTTCTTGGAAAATTTTGCTTGATAAACTAAGACAAAAGGTTTATTATTGGACTCATCGATGACTATCAACTACTGCTCGCCCGATTCTTTTAAAATTAGTTATTCAAACCCTTCCTATTTACAGATGTTTTGTTCAGCCTGCTCCTATGTATTTTCTTCAATAGTTTGACACTCTATCCCATCAATTCCTTTGGAGTGGGAACCTTTCAACTTTTAAATGGAGTCTGGTTAAATGGGAAATAGTGTGTAGACCTCAGAATGAGGGTGGCCTTGGCTTATGATCAACCATTTTAAATGGACAAGTTCTCACTACAAAACTTTATTGGCATTAGTGTACTAACTGACATCAAATTTGGGCTTGTATTCTCACCCATAAGTATTTTCCAAATATTGATGTGGTTGAAGTTCACTACTTTCTTCTAGAAGGGAGAGGATCCATGATTTGGAATACGCTAAAGTTTAGAGCTCATTTGGTTAAAGATGGTCTCTTTTGGATTTGTCATTCGGGATCACAAGCTTTATTTTGGCTTGACTCTTTGGATGGACACCCTTCTATTCTTACCACTCATCCTCAGCTACATGCCCTCTATCAAAATTTTAGTGTTGTTGGTTGGGACACAATTGATTTTTATAAGATAGGGTGTGTTAGAGGTTTGGCTTCTTCCTTTCATTGGAAACACCCTTCTGAGTGACCTCCAAAAAGATATGAGGAGGATAGGAAGGAGTTGTTTCAGATTTTGTAGTCTCATGAGTGTACTAATTTGGTTGGTAATGATGTTCTTACTTGGGATAGTGAAGATTTGTCTAGAAAAATTTTAATGTTTGTAGGATATGTTGAGCTTCTTTGATAGGCATTGGGGGATATTCAGATACCTTGGTGGAAGCAAGTCTAGTACAAGTTTTCTTGGTCCAAATGTAATTTTTTTATGTGGTTGGTGGTCCATAGCTGATGTCTTACATGGGATAATTTATGCAAGCATAGCTTTTAAGGACCCTCAATGTGTGTTCTATGCTAGACTAGCGAAGAAAATATCTCTCATCTCTTTTTCCAATGCTCTTTCACTAGATATGTTTGGCACTCTTGGTGGAATGTGTGGAACCAATCCTGTTGGCATGTTTCCTCACTGGTATGATTCTTTGCTCACTAGGGTAAGACTCCTATCAAGATTTCATTTCTTCAAGTTTAGTAAGACTTCATTTCTTCAAGTTTCCTGGACTCTTGGACCCTCCTTTCTTATTTGGCATATTTGGTTGGAAAGGAACCATCATATCTTTAAGGATGAGTTTTTAGAGGTTCCTCACTTATGGTGGAAAATATTCCATTCTTTGGGGGAAACTATTTCTACAAAATGTGACACTTCTAAGGCCATGGAACCAAGGGACGATATTTTTAATAATCGTCTGAATATTCCCCCATGGAAAATTACTAAGAAAGATGTGTAGACATCCCTTGCGAAAGATAAATAGGGTGGAGAAGTGGAGTGCCCCTCAGTAGGGTATTCTTAAAATCTACACAAACGGATCTTCCAAGGGAAATCTAGGCCCTGCTAGCATTGGTGGTGTTGGTAGAGATAGTAAGGGGGATGTCCAATTTGTGTTTCTATTTATAAAGGTCATCGCACTTGTAATGCCCTACCTAGGGATCCTTGGAATAAGGATAAAAATAAGCCAAGATAATTTTTTTTTTAAAACAAGTATGGATGCACACAACAATCAACATACAAGGATCACAAAGATCACAACAAAAGACTAACAAACATCCTACTACCAACAGATCTCAAACACCACTACTAACCAAAACATAAATGAGAAAACAAAAAAGATCACCCAAGCAGAAAGACAAAAGTTGACTCCTGAAAATTGGCTAAGTCTGAAATCCTAAAACCCTGAAATTTGGCTAAGTCTAAATTTCTAAAGCCCTAAAATTTCATAAAATCTTTATCTTAACCCATAAAGGTTTGGAACCTATCTCAAAAGACTCGTCACATATATTAAAATATATCTTAAGTATAAGTTGGCATAAATATACGTCAACTTAAATGATATATTTTAAACCCCTTAGGAAAATTGTTTTGAACTAGGAAGGTGTAAAACCTAAAAGGGTGTCCAAAACCAACTTCCAAACTTTTCTCAGACAAGCCTAGATAGCCCCTATTTTTCGTGCAAGGCCTATAGAGTGCAAGATTCTCATGTGAATATGTACAACACACCCCATGAAAAACTACAATCTACATCAGAAGGTGCACTAAGTGGCACGAGAAAGTACCTAGCTAACAGTACAAAATGGTGTTAGGTTTCAAGTGAAGAAGTACAAAAATTGCATGAAAAAATGTAACACGCCACATGAACACTTGTAGTCTCCTATGAGAAAGTGCAATTTTGCACAAGATCCCAATTCAGCACACCAAGAAAAGAAAAGAAAAAACCAAGATGAAAGCTAAGAAAACTAAGAAACAAAGTTCCTCTACACCGGAGAGTACTGGATCCACAATTCGAGGCGTAAACACTTGAATACAATACTAAAAGAGGAAATACAACAAACCATCTAAACATACAATGAAAGAAAATAATAGAAGGGAAACATCGCAGAGTACTGAAAGCAACATTGCAGTAAATGGAAATAACATCATAATGAACAAAAATAACATCGCAATGAGAAATACAAACATACTAAATATGTAGTTCCTCCCAATCATCAATAGCATCATAAGACTATCGTGGGCCCTAGCCATCCCCCGCACGTAACATCCCAAGCCACCAATCAAATTGTTAGTACTATCATGATAGGGACGTCACTGTTAAAACATGCTACAACATAAGCAGAAGTGTATCAACATGCTAGAAGTAAAGCATAAGATAATCCTACAAGGTAGATAACATCACCTATCATATACTAATCATCATAATAAGGAAATGCAATAGTAACTAACATCATTTGAACATGATACACAAGCATCCCAATGAAAGCATAAATCACAAGAAAACATACTCCAGAACCTAAAGCACCAAGTGAAAACATCCAGCAATGGTCGCACTAGGAAAACAGATCGTCTTTGTACACCGGTCCCTAGCAGTGGTGTAGGTAGCTATGCCTCCCAACCATGTGACACCCGTAGTTCCACACCTATCATGTTAATGGAGATAATGATCCAACCACAAACACACAAAATAAATGTCCATGGCTAACACACACGCTAGACAGTATGATGACTGAAAGCAAGACAAAGACAATGCATAAACTATAGGTCATGGTTAGACACTCAATGGGCTACTAAGTAGGAACTGACATCATGGAGAGTCACTTGGCATCAACAAGCCCAAGCTCGGATCGTACATTTTAACTCCTCAACGAAGGTCCCCATACACACATTTTATTATCTTGAATTTCATTACCACCCAATATTTTCTTTAGTTATCACTTAATTAAAACTTCTTCACGCCAACCCTCATGAAATAGACACCGAGCTATAGAGATAGAAGCCCCCTCCATATGCTACCCTACCCTACCCATGCTCATCGAACGATGAGTACCCATAGGCATGCAAATTCCCAACCCAACCCCAATGATCATAACTTTAAAAAATACTATGGAAGATCAAGTCCCACGGGTCACCCGAAAAATGTATGTGCACGTGCTTGTGTGTGGCGCAACACCATCACGAAGATCATAACACAAGGACTGGATGAGAACACAAGAAGAAAGTCACTCAATCAAAAATAGATTTAGGAGGATGGATGCAACACGTATCCCAATGCAACATAAAAATGCAATAAAGGTTCGACTAACATCCAAACAGATAATCCAGGTCCACAGCCAACTCATGCCAAGAAAACTTGAGAAAATAGGGTGACATGCAAAATGAGGTAAAAACTCCCAAAAATAGGAAAAAAATTGAAATTAAAACCCATTTGGCCTTTGGTTGTAAAAACCCTAAAAATCCAAAAATAAATGAGTTCGGATGCTGTATGCAAAAATAGCCAGCATAACGGCTCAAAACCCCAAACCCTCATCCCAAAAATAGGAAAAATGTCCATACCCAACCAACTGGGTAGAACCAGCAAACAAAAATGGAGGGGAACACTAGTTCTCAACCTCCTAACCTATTACTACAAGAAACAAAAGCTGAAACAAAGCAAAAAAAATAAAATGAGAAGGCCCTACCTGACAAGAAAAGGGCAAAAACTGAAACCCATAGAATAAAATAAATATCCTGCCAAAATTGTTGAAAGTGATGGCAAAGAAAGAATTCCCCGAGTTGGATCCAACAAGTTTGATCTCGTGAAAAACCCACGCTTACAGCTCCTAGAGTGAACAAAAATCCAATCCTTCAAGAAGAGGATTTAAGAAAAGTTCTCAAATTTCTCTTTTCAAAAAGTGAGAAGTGAATAATAAAAACTATTTTTCAATGCTTATTCACTTTTCGAGTGAATGGTCAATTAGGGCACATAGCCAATTAGACTAACTAGACTCTAAATCAACCCAAATGAAAATTGGTTATTCTGATCTATAATAGGAATTCGCCTAAGGGAAAGCTGCTTGAAATTAAATCTGAAAAGATTTAAAGCCCGAAAACCCAAAATCATAGAAAATCACTTAAACAACTTTTGTGACAATGTGAACCTCTAAATGCACAGACACACTTACTAGTCTAATCACATAATGCAAATGAGTTCAGATTTAATAATCAGGGAAGGTTTTAATTTAAACAATTTAAAATAAGGATATGTCAACTATACATGGACAACATTGGTAAATATGAATAGTTGAATCACTAACTCCATGTGTCACTGCCAAGGATATAATTCTTACACCTTAAAACACATGATCAAGTGCAATTGCATATAATATCATAGCCAAAGAAATATGCATTAAATACCTAATTAATCCATTTATATCACTCACATTCACATAAAGCATAAAGATACAAGAATGAATTAAATAACCATAGCATAAAATCCATCACATAATATAATTAGAAAGTATGTCCATTAAATACCAGAGAATCAGATATCATCATAGATCTACTGTCATCTCAAAATGGCATCAACATGCAAATATGATAAACTAAACAACATAGCAATAAGCATATATGGTACTGAATCAAAGTATAATATTTGACCCTCAAGTTATCTCTAAATACAATTAACAAGAGTATCAAGTATCTCTCGAATCAAAATAGACAAGGTACATACTACAAACACGAGAGGCACTACAACACTAAAAACCTGATGGAGGCCATAGCTATTTTGTATGCTATGAAGAATGCTTGTGACCTTGTTTGGAGAAGGTTTATCTGTGAATCTGACTCACAAGTGGTGATACGTCTATTGAATCAAGGAACATTTGGATTGACAAATATAATAGGGAGAATAATAATTTTAATCAATTCCTTCATAATGATATGGTGCAAGGGGGATCCATGATCTAAAAAAATGTTCAAAAAAATAAACACATAATAAAGAAAGGGGTTAGATGGAAGGTGGGCAATGGAAGGACAGTTCTTTTTTGGGAAGACGCTTGGATCTTGGATCACCCACTTTGTGTGGATCCAAGATGGAATAGCTTTATGGAGCAATGTAAGAATGTTATTGGTATTTTTGTGGTGGATTATTGGAAGAATGATATGTGGTTGGACCTTAAAAGGGTGAATGACAATTTGACTGACCTTAACAAGTGTCTGAATGTTGTTCTTTTTAATCAAAAAGAGGATGATCTGATATGGAAGTTTGATTCTAGTGGAATGTTCTCTGTCTCCTCAACCTATCCTAATTTTTTTTTGTGTACCATGAACCATGTTGGGCTAAGGCTTGGGTGAAAGGTATGACACCTAAAATCAATATTATCTTTTGGATTCTTTTACAAGATAAGATCTTGACTATTGATAATTTAGTAAAGAAAGGATTCATTATTACTAATAGGTGTGTTCTGTGCAAGAATGATTTTGAATCAGTCAACCATATTACTTTGCATTGCTCTTTTACCAAAAGACTCTGGGATAAAGTGTGTGACCTGTTGAATATGGTCTAGGTCACTAGTTGGATTCCCCCTTCCAAGAATTTTTTGATCTTAAGACTGTGGGATTTTATTCTTCCTTCCCTTTTTTGGGGGATATGGAAGGAGCATAATGATAGGATCTTTAGAGATTTGGAATCTAGTGTTGATCAAGTCTTTTATAAAGTTAAGGCTTTAATTATAGAAAATATTAAAGCTAATGGTTCTGGCCAGCAACCTCAAAATGAGTGGAAAGATAGGGTGATCCAAAATTAGAAAGTTAGAAGCTTGTGTAAAGACCAGCAAGGCCCTAATCCAAGGGATAATGCTAGATGGGATAGCCCACCAAAGAATTGGTACAAGATAAATTTTGACGGGGCCTCTAAAGGGAACTCGGGTATTGCTAGTTGTGGTATAGTTATCAAGAATTCCTTTGGAGAGAAAGTGGGATGTATGGCTATACTTATTGGAATTCAAACTAATCATTTGGATGAAGCTTGTGCCACCCTTCATGGTCTTATCTATGCTAAGAATTTGAATTTGAGGCAGGTTTGGGTGGAAGGAGACTCGCTTAATATCATCAATTGTCTTAATAAAATTACTAAGCCTTCATGGACTATTATCAATATTATTTTTTAGGCTATTAACATTATAAATTCTTTTGATAAATGTGTTGTTACACATAACTTTAGGGAAGCACATTGTGTTTCTGATTAGGCAACCAACGTGGCGTGTTTAAGTGATCATAAAGTCACTTGGGATTATAATAATCCTTTACTTGCGAAAGGTTGCCAAGTTATCAATTATGATAAAGTGAGGTGTAGGCAGAGATGTTTTAATGATGATGATGTCAGAGATTTGAAATTATGATTTGATTATACTTGGGAAACAACGAGTGATGATTTTTAGAACTCCCAGCTTCATTACACATAGATTGTGGGTTGCAATACTATTTAGTACTTCTACTGTGGAATTTATTTTGCTAACAATCTACATAGTGTTTTTTTGAGAAAGCTTTTTGGTGACATTGAAGGGAAGAAAATGGGAGGGAAAAGGAAGAGAGTGGAACCCACGAGCTGCAAGGAGTGGAAGAAGAAAGAGGAAGTATGAGACATATTGACGAATGGGAATTTCATGGGTTACATGGAAAGGCTCAAAGGTAATAATCCTATCATTACGTAACAATTTATTAAAACATGGAGGGATGGCTCTATCCTTGTCGAAAATTAGAGAATGGAGGAAATGGAAGAGGTGATTATAGAAGTGATGGGGTTGGATATGGAAGGCATCAACTTCTATCGAGATAGGAAGCTATCCAATAGGGCTATTGATGAATTTGCAAATTCAACAAAAGAGCAAAATTGACTAGTAAAAAGTGGTAACTCTTATTTCAACCCTACCTCTATTTCTTGACCTTGGAGATTCATGTTATTTGTTATCATGGAATACCTTACTCTAGATGGTTGGTTCACAAAGCTTTATGGTTGCCACTTTATGTTAGCTAACCACTTTAGGCATGGTATAAGGATCAATTTCCCCTCTTATTTGAGGCAGTCATTGGATTTCTTTATTCAAAAAATTCAAAATGACCTGAATGGGGAACATGTCTATCATGAGGGACTTATGGTTCTTATTATGAATGTTTTAAAATCCAAAAAGGCTAGAAAACCTAGGGGTAGTTTGAAGGGGGTGGAGTATGAAATGGAGGACAGCATTTCAGAGAAAGGCAATGATAAGGACACTGAGGATGAAGCAAAGGGGAGAAATAGGAGTTTGAAAGGGGGTATTCAGTGCAGCTCTCAGAAGAAGAAGAGGAAAGTTGAGGTGAGTGACTCTGACTATGGTAGCGACTTGGATGAGGAAAAGAGGAGAGCTTCCCGAAAGAAGGGGAGCAGTCGAAAGGAGCTAGATAATAAGGGTCACAAGGATGATAGGGTTTCAACTCCATTAGATGATGAAATTCTTACTCACAAAATGGAGAGGAAGAGAAAATTGATGAGGTCTCATGAGGAGGGGGTCAAGAATCATATGAAGAAGGTAGAGCTAGAAAAAGAGGATTTTGGGGATCAAGGGAAAATTCAAGATTTTCACAAGGAGAAGGGTGAGGCTGACATTACTAAAGGACCCATAGGAAGCCCTGGGACCATTTTGCAGGATGATGGAAATTTGAAATAGCAAATGCAGTTTATTGCTAAGGAAGTGGAGCAGGTTAGTAAACTGGCCAGAGGGGAGTGCACTTTAGGTCAACATATTGATAGGCTTTCAGAGGTTATTGGAAATATTGAAGAGGTTAAAGACCTTATGAAAAAGATTCCACAGATTAAAGCCAAAAATAGGGTGTTGGAGCAAGCTAATAGTGATAATCTAAAGAAGGTGACAAGCCTAGAGGCCAAGGTGAATAATATGGAAAAGATGATAAATAAAATGATTAATAATAATAGTAATGATTTAAAGAATATGGCAGATAATGTGAGCAGTCTCCTTAGTAAGCATGAGCAAGATAAATCGTAAGATTCCCCTACTGTTGTTGAGAACCAGGGACCTAGTAAACACACTCAGGCTCACTCTAAGAAGAATGAGGAGAAGAATAAGATGGAAGAGGTGGAGGCCACTACAAAGAATATGCACATCTTGGCAGACTAGGCTGCTAACATGCTGAAGACTATGTAGCTATTCGGGTGCTAGTTTTTTGCTATTCCTTTGCTATCTTTTCAGCTATGTTTCTGGTTGGCCTCCTATTTTACTATTTTTTTATTCTCTTTCTGGAGGCCTATTTTTTAGTGATCTATGATTTTAGACTTAGATGGTAGCTTTATGCTTTTTTCTCTAGACTTTTAGTTACTTTGTAAAAGGTTTCAAGTCCTTTAAAACCTATTTTTACCTAATCAAAACAACATTATGAAGTTGTTAGATGGAAGTTAGCTTTGATTGTAGACCAGATTCATAATTTGTGTACTTCTTTGGAGTCTATTACTTTCACTCATATTCCTAGGAAATGGAATAGTGTTGTTGATTGTTTGGTGAAGTGGGCTTCTGACCATATGTGTAATTGGAACATTGTTGATAAGACTCAACTTTCAATGGGCTTGTCCCATCAAATTGATCACTTGGTTGATCTTGACAGGGTTGTCTAATGCCCTTTCTCTATTTGTTCTTGTTTCTCTTTTAGCTTGAATAAATTTTCACCCCTCCTTTATTTCAGAAATAACAAAGAATAATAAGTAATTAGTTGAGGAAATGTTAGAGTGTAATAGTTATTAGGAGGTCACTCTAAACTATTAGTGGTCCCAATAACATTAATAAATTACCCTTAAAATTAATCATCGTAGTTGATTATTCAACTAATACTCTAAATAAATATTACTTTATTAATCAAAGATCATTTATATTCAAACAAACTTAAATCATTTGTATTGATTAATAAATTATTATGCATATCATTAAATTAAAAGAACTTGTAACCACCCAAATGTTATGAGATGGTTTAATATAATATTTGAAATTTTTTCCTATGAATTTGGTAATAAATATTTTCAAGAGGTATCTTGAGATCATGTGTTTAAGAAGAGGAGATGAAAGTTTAAAAATATTGATTCTTTGATTGTATTTTTTCACATTATAACTAAATTATTCTTTTTGTGGGGCTTTTGGTTGTAACATTTTCTTCACATAGATTAAGTGTACTATCTCTGTGTGTGTGTGTGTGTGTGTGTGTGTGTGTGTGTGTGTGTGTGTGTGTGTGTGTGTGTGTGTGTGTGTGTGTGTGTGTGTGTGTGTAGACATTGTAATAAAAAAAGATTGTCAAATCATGAGATTTTTCTAGATTTTGTGAATTTAAACACAAAAAATACTTAAATGGTTATTGACTATAAAATATATTAGGAAAATGTTGAATCTCATTTCCCTTTTTCAAAATCTAGATAAAAGACAACTCTTCAAGTAAAATGTATGAGTTTAAAAACTGGTTGTCTGATAACACCTACCAAGGAATTGTTAGAGATTTGTGATCAAATGTGTCACTTAACTTAAATTAGAAAACTTTTAAGCATAGAGTTTTGGAGATCAAGGTTGCATCTCTACACATGCAAGGTTAGAAGGGAGGATTTACTTTTAACTTTCAACAAACAGTTCATAAGGCTTATACAATTGACCTTTGATATAGCATGAAGAATTCAAATTTGGGCATTGGCACTATTTAAGGTTTGAATTGACCAATTTAACCTTTTGTGTAGGAAGAATATAAAACTAAGAAATTCATTCAATTGTAAGGATTCATGTAATATTATTATATCTCATGGGATCTTTATATTCAAGTTATCATCTCTTGATGAACCCATAGGATGTTATGATTAGTGGATGAAAACTCATTGATTTAAGATGTATTGGAGGAAAAAAGTCCTTTATTACTTGAGTGAATTTTCACTCTTTTTTTAGAATTTTTTAATGTTTTTTTGTAAGGATTATCAATTCTTCGATCATAGATGTCTAATCATAATCAATGTCTATTGGTGTTGGATTATGATTAATTCTATGAAATTTATATGTTTATTAGCTAGCTATTATATATTACTTAAGTGTGATTAAACATTTATATTCAGAAAGAGCAAGGTTAAGACCATAATTTATGTTTCAAATCTAGTGAAGATTGTTTTTCCAGATAGATGTATTTTTTTATTGAGAGAGAGAGAGAGAGAGAGTTGTGCCAAATCACATCTATTAGGGATTTCTCTAAACTGAGACATGTAATTATAAGGTTTGTAAACATGGTTCTCTACCATCTGACAATTTTTTGATAGCTCTCACAAGCTCTAGGATATGACCCTTAGAAGACATCAACTGAAACGTGCTTAGTGCACCTTGGGGGCACTTTGGTGCATGATAGTCATGATTGTTCTAGAGGCTCTATGGCTAAAATAAGGGTGTCACTAGGGTTCACTCATCTATGTGAAGCTAAGGTAATAGTCAACTTGATGCCATGATGAATGGTTGGAAAGATATGCATTGCTGCCCCAATTCACTAAGTAACATTGCAAGTTTTGGAATCAAGAAAGAATGTTGTGCCAAATCACATCCATTTGGAATCTCTCTGAACTTAGATAAGTTAATGTTGGGTTTGTCAACACAATCCTCTACCATCTAAATGTTTTTTGATATCCCTCATGAGCTTGGATTTATGACCCTTAGAAGATGACAACTAAAATGTGCTTACTGCACCTCAAGAACACTTTGATGCATGGTAGTCATGATTGTTCCAGAGGCTCTATAGGAAAAACAAGGGTGTCACTAGGGTTCACCTACCCATATGGAGGTAACGAAATAGTCAAATTGATGACACAATGAATGATTAGAAAGATATGTAATTGTTAGTACCTAATGTGGTCACAAATTTAAAACTTCAAGTTCAGAGTTTTTGAACCACTTCGAACTAAAGTTTGAAGTAGTTCAAAGTGCTTCAAAGCAGTTCAAATGGGTTCAAAATGCAGATTGGTTAGAAAGTTCAGAATTCTGTCCCAATGCATTCACCAAGTTTAGTGTGTTAGTTCCATAACTTCAAGAAAGTGCAGAGGTGCAGATTAAGATGAAGTACAAGTATAGTGGTATCCACTGTATGATAAAATGAGCTAATAAATTTCTAAATTCTCTACAATCTTTGGATCAGATGCTTAAAGGATACAAGCCATATATTTGTTTCACTCATAGAGTAACCGACAAGTTGTGAATATAACCACAACACTGTCTCCAATCATGTGACCAGTGAGCTCACACTTTGGGAAATATGTGTTCAGGTTTATGTCAGAGGTATATATGACTTGTTTGATATGAGACATATCTTGTAAAGAGAGACATAATTGCAAAAATTAGTTTCGTTTGCAATCCTTAGAAGCATGGTGAAGTTGAGCTCAAGCGCAACAATGGAAATATCAAAGGAACTGCAGGCCCCAGTTTACAAACAACGAAAGAAGTCATTTGAAATTTAATTTGGAGAGATATGTTGTTTTCCTCTGTCGTGAATGTGAAATGCTTGAACCCAAATAAACTTGTTCGCATTATACCACCAGTGTAAGGCCGTGAGAATGCTCATTGTAGTCAACAAGATGTCTGCAGCTCATCATCAAAGCCGAACCATGGATGCCCCTTGACAGGTACATTGCATAAAGATGGACATAAATGAGAAATCATATCCAAGTTTGGAGATTAACAAGGACAAGAGATGAGTTGGGAAGGATTCTTGAACACTAATGACAATTTCCAAGGTTTTCACATAATCATCCAAATGGATAAAATTATGCAAAGATATTAAAATTCTCGAAGTTTTGAGAGCAAAGCCTGTGTATGAATGATATCAAACAAAGTAGTAGTCAGGTGTCTACGAGGTAAGATACCAGCTCACATTCAAACTATTAAATACAGAATACATAAAATGACTCCTCTTCGCGGCAATGGTAATCAACAACTTGAACTAACGCTTTGAAACTGACACACAATGGAGCAGGGAATCGACATTGAGGGAAGCATTGAAGGTGCTAACTGCTCATGAAGACAAAATTGGTCATGTAGGACATATGTCGGTGAATGGTCGAATTACAGACCTGCACACTCTCTCTTAGAATGGTAATTCTTCATCAGAATATCGACTAAGCTTTGAGGAAATTCCTTTTGTAATGGAGATTCCATCTTCTCAGTTTCATGGAGTTTGCCACACATCACAATCATTGAACATTTGCTATTGAATGTAATCTTGATCGGCATACGTGGGCAAGAAGCAAATTTCGATCAATCTTCATTGTTAGAGCACCGACAATATGCATGAGTAATTTTATTACATGTCGATAAATTAGATGAGAAAAGAGCGAATTTCACAATGAAAAATAATTAATCAACACAAAATTCAGAATCTATTATGATTCTTATCATAAATTTGAGACCCGTGGAACACAATGCATCATGTGGCAACTACAGCAATTCTAGTTGGAGAAGAGAAAAAGATATTATAATGCTTCAATAAACATTATATTATCTCTGTTTGATAATATTACTCAAGGATCAAATAAAAATGGAAAGCCGAGAGATGTGGCAAGAGGAGAAGTATGATGACATGTAGAGCCCCTTTTTAAGTAAGGGTCATTTCTTAACGGAATGCAAACCCAAAGGAAACTTTTCATTCCAAATAAAAGAAGCTTAACGTAATGATTTAAAGAGAATCATGATAGATGTTTAATGATCAATTAAACGTTAGGGAAAGAGGTATATGGAAAGACACGGGACTGAACGGAAAAGAGGTGGTAGAAAATCTTTCAAGAATCAGTTATTGGAAGCGACTGAGAAACTGACAGAAGGAGGAATAAATAAGTGAATAGCAAGTGAGTAAAGGGGGGTTCCAGTTTTTTGAGTTTTGGTTGGGAGACTTTGGGCTACAGCAGAACAGAGCCTGTGAATACAGTGATAGGGGGGGAAGATTGGATTTCTCTGAGACTTTGTGCTACAGGGGGTCCCATTCTTTTTCCTGTTCGAATTCTTTTTGCTGGTTTCTTCCAAGCTGCAGACTTTGGGCTTCAAGTAGGGAGGAGATCTCACAAAATCATTTTTATTTCTTTGAGAGACAAGGAGAGGCAGAGCAGGAGAGAGATTTTCTTTCTTTTCAGAACTTTGTGTTTGAAATGAAGATTAAATTTTGGGGTTTAATGTAATATTGTAGGGAAAGTTTCTATTTTCTTTGAATAATGATCAAATTGTAATGTGTGAAAGAGGCTTTGTAATCTTTTACAGTCAGGGAAGGGAGGGTAAAGGTTAAACATATTAGACTTTGATGATAATGTATTTTTCCTTCCACTGAATTTGGACTTTGAGTCATTTCCAATTTTCTCTGAAATTACAGTCTATTCTTATTGTTCCTTTGTTACATTGACATTTCAAAATACCCTGCAAGGCTCTAATTTAATCCTCTCAGGGAGATGAATGATACAGTTTCATCCTCATTACATAATGCAGTGTTCAACAAATGAAATTTGTGTCATCTGTTGTTCTTTAGTTTCTTTTCATGCTTTAGTATAGATTTTTGCATCTACGCTATATTTATGGTTAGATGTTTGATATCCTTTTGTGCTTTCTGGTAAAAGCACCCACATTTGATTCATTGAGTATTTCATACGGGGAGCTATACTTGGTAAAATTCAAAGGAAGGTTATCAACCCCTTGATAACCTATCCAACTGTTGGTGTTAGTTTTTCCTTTCATTTGGGCATTCAAGGTCAGATTTACATGTATCTCTTCAAGGGACAATCTATTCACTAACAGTAATATTCCCCAATTCACTAAGGGGTAAGTACACCAAGTTGTGGTGCCAAAAGAGTGGTATAAGTGGCCATATTTTTTATTTTATTTTTCTAAAATCAACAATTTTTGAACTTTGACAAGAATTTGAAGAAAAGTTCTGCTCAAAATTTTAAGATATGAAAAAAAAAGTAGTCCTTTGAATCTAGTTTCTAAACTACTATTTTTTTTTTAAATGGTTTAGTTTTAGGTCCTCAAAAAAGGGGCCATAGAAAGTGGTACTATTTTTTTAGGAAAAAACATAACATAGTGGAAAGTGTGCCCCCACTAAAATTTTAACATTTTTTTTTAATTCTTTAATTGCTCTAGTCAAAAGTTACCTAACACCATATAGTTTATCCCATATTTTTTGGGTAATTTTATAATGTGTATTCTTTTTAATGAATTTTGTAATCTACACCCCAATTAGTACATGTTGGTCTTTGAGAGAAAATGGACATACATTCAAAAGAAATCATAGTTGAAAGGCTTGAAATAGTTCAAATTTGAAATAAATTATATGGTTATATAGCTAAAACAGAGATCTACAATATCATGTAACCTAATTTTATCAATGTTCAACCATTAGGAAACTTGAAGGAGAGCAAATAAGAAAATCCAATCATTTTTGTATGCTTGTTGCAAAACATGTCTTAGACTAGTTTAGAGACTCCAAAACTTTGGGTTGGATCCCCAAGAAAAATCCAAGCCTTAAGCTTGGTAGAATCCAAATATTTAAATAGTGCATGTGTGCCATAGCATACACATGCTATTTAAAGAATTTTTGAATTTAAGCTTAAATAG
This sequence comes from Cupressus sempervirens, assembly GCA_028749045.1. NCBI lineage: Eukaryota > Viridiplantae > Streptophyta > Pinopsida > Cupressales > Cupressaceae > Cupressus > Cupressus sempervirens. The sequence goes on along the minus strand of CM053790.1, from coordinate 234,941,012 downwards.
CACTCATGCATTATAATGTGTACACACACTTTGTAATCTTGAATTTCAATAGACAAGGAATGAGAGGGGGAGAGAGGGTAGAAAGGGAGAGAGACAGTAGAGGATGGGGAGAGAGTAGGAGATGAGAGAGGGAGGGAGAAATGGAGAGAAAGAGAGAGAGTAGGGGATGGGAGAAGGTAGGATGGGGGGGGGGGGGGGAGAGAGAGAGAGTAGGGGGTGGGAGAGGGGGAGGGAGAGAGAGAGAGAGAGAGAGAGAGAGAGAGAGAGAGAGAGAGAGAGAGAGAGAGGGGGGGAGGGAGGGAGGGAGGCAGGGAGGGAGGGAGAGTAGGGGATGGGAGAGGGTGGGATAGCGAGAAGAAGAGGGGGAAATAGAGAGAGAAAGAGAGAGAGAGAGAGAGAGAGAGAGAGAGAGAGAGAGACAAGGGGATGGGAAAGGATGGGATGGGGGTGGAGAGAGAGTAGGAGTGGGAGAGGGAGAGGGAGAGAGAGAGAGTAGGGGATGGGAGAGGGTCAGAGAGAGAGATGGATATTAGGGGATGGGAGAGGGTGGGATAGAGAGAGATGGTGGGACATGGGGAGAGAGAGACTAGAGGGAATGGGAGAGGGTAAGATAGAGAGAGATACGGTAGGGGATGGGAGAGTAGGGGTGGGAGGGAGGGTAGGGGGAGAGAGAGAGAGAGAGAGAGAGAGAGAGAGAGAGAGAGGGTAGGATATGGGAGAGTAGGGGATGGGAGAGGGAGAGAGAGGGTGAGGTATAGAGAGGGGGGGGAGAGGGAGGAGATAGAGATAGAGAGATGGGAGGAGATAGCGATAGAGAGATTAGGGGATGGGAGAGGGTAGGATAACGAGAGATATAGGGAGAAATGGAGAGAGAGAGAGAGAGAGAGAGAGAGAGAGAGAGAGAGAGAGAGAGAGAGAGAGAGAGAGAGAGACTAGGGGATGGGAGAGGGCGGGATAAGGGGAGAGAGTGAGAGAGAGTTGGGGATGGGAGAGGGTGAGTTAGAGAGATAGAGGGAGAAATCGAGAGAGAGAGAGAGAGAGAGAGAGAGAGAGAGAGTGGGATGGGAGAGTAGGGGCAAGAGAGGAAGAGAGGGAGGGAGGGAGGGGGAGGGGGAGAGAGAGAAAGAGAGAGAGTAGGGGTTCGGAGAGGGTGGGATGGTGTGAGAGAGGGTGAGATAGTGAGAGAGAGAAGGTGGGATAGGGAGGGAGGGTGGGATAGGAAGGGGAGAGAGTGTGAAGGAGAGAGAGATTCTAAGAGATGGGAGAGGGTGGGATAGAGAGAGAGAGAGAGAGAGAGAGAGAGATGGGCTGCAAGTTGCCACCTATAAATATTAATTTCAAAAAACATATCTGTGCGATTGCAAATTTGAAAATAAAAAGTTGTGTCATCTTTTTGGCACCACAACTTCATGCATTCACCTTAAGTAATAATGCAACTTTAGGCATCAAGCAAGTATGTTGTGCCAAATCACATCCATTTGGAATCTCTCCAAGATAAGACATTTATACCCTAACATCATTCATCAATTCAACATTATCAAGCTCTTTATTTTAGAAAATCCTTCCTACATATCAAGGTCCATGTCTTCAACAATCAAACTTATAACTATATGTCTTCAACACTAAGCATAAAAATTAATAACCATGAAATCAATGAAAAGGGAAAAACTCTTGTGATATTTTGCCTTTGATTTTGATTTGTGTCATCAAGATTAGGTGTAAGACTAAATGCATTTGGTATATCCTAACATTGGTTTATATATTCAACATTGCCAAGCTCATTTGTGACAGTAAAGCCTTCCTACATATCAAGGTCTATGTCTTCAACAATGAAATTTATAACCATGTCTTCAACATTGAGCATAACAAAAAATGACAATGAAATAAATGAAAAGGGAAAAACTCTTGCAACATTTTGTCTTTGAATTTGATTTGTGTCATCAAGATTAGTTGTAAGACTAAATGCATCTGTTATATCTTGGCACTGGTTCATCTATTCAACATCATCAAGCTCATCTTGTTCATTTTTTGAGTTTTCCTTCTCTGCTATGCATCAAAATATTTAGTATATATTATTATTACAACAATACTACAAATAAAAAATTGAAAACAATACATGACACCAAATATCAAAATACATTGTTGTGAAAATTCATTGTTAGAACACATATTTTTATAATGAATAAAGAGGATCAAAAATCAAGTTTCGTGCCCAATCAAATATGATCAAATATCGAGAGTACATGTCAAAATATAGCATAAATGCCACATCAAAAGTAGAGTTACAAAATGTGGCATCACTTATATGAAGGTAGATATGCACACCACATATGTTGAACATGTACAAAAAAAATACTCTCTAAATGACCACAATGATGTATCTACATAATATGCATTTATCAAAATATATGATGGAGTAGGATCATCAAAATAAAGCTTCTTCATAGCACTATGTGGCTCACTTTGTGTCTACATAAGAAAAATTCAAATATTAAGTTAGATTTCTTATTCGAAAATAATATCAAATTAACTATAAAAAGGACTATAATTTACATTGATTGTTGAATTGTTGATTACCCCATCTCGTACTTCTATGCTAGAGATGAATGATGAGGGTAAAGGGTTCAAAATTGAGCGATTAGGGATCTTAGAAAAGTGGATAGGTAGAGAATCCACCATTCATAATAGGGTCTATCATGAGGGAGGAGGACTCATCGATCAATAAAAATAATGTATTGTTAGTTATAATTAAGATATACTAAAAAATATAAGAGGCGTAGAATAAAGAACAAATGCATACCAAAGATGGAGTTGGAACCCCAGTGCTAGTAGGAGGCACATTAGTTGATGAAACTATTGTGATGTTTACCTATATGATAAAATAATTTTTTTTGTAAGACTTGAACAAAATGGTAAAACATAATAAATCACTTTCAAGTAAACAACAATCAGTCTTAAACTACAAATGCATGTAATCATATTTAAATTCATATGTTTAAAGTGTGTTTATAAAATTAGCGCATATCGTTGATGGTGGTTTAGTACTATCAAGAGGAAAAATTGATGATGATGTAGCTATGACCATTTCCTATGTGAAAAGTCATAACATATGGCATCCACTTGATGAAAGCGACCCAATTTCTAATATTTCTAGACAAACAAGAATGCAACTGAAATAAATTAAAGAAGGTTACCTCTTCCCTCTCTTGAACATCAGTGATATCTGGTACATTTGTCAATTTTTTGAAACCCATTTGTTTCTATAGATATTTACAATAAACAAGTCAGGTGCATTCATCAAAATAGACTATAAATTTTATCATCTTCAATCATAATCTATTTTAACAAATATAGTAGAATTGAACTTATTTACCAATCTTTATTTGGCGTCCTCAACGATTTCTTCCTCTTTCTCAATGACCTTGAGGTAGGTGGGGGATCCTAACAAAAGAATAAGTAACATAAGATAAATAACATGATACTATATGAGTTATATTAAGATTGTAAACAAGAGCAGTGCAAGATATGATACTGAAAAACTCTATATGACAAAGTCAATGACTAAAAGTGTCAAATCATCAATTTAGGATGCCTAACTTGTAAACAAGCCCTATAAAAAATTAAATTAAGTATAGCTATGTTGGAAATGATTGAAAGGATCATGAATGAAGAATAATGGAACTTATAAAGAATGTTTTCGATCATTGTTTTGTCATTGATGTCAAACTTGCTACTTGCAAGAATGACAATTGCTTAAGTGATCGAGTACTATCAATTGGTTGATTGAAAAGGAGGAGGCAATCAATAAGATGTAACTAGAGCACCTAGAGAAAGGTTGAAGTTATGATGTTGTAATGAAGTATAAGGACCAACTAAGCCATTGATGAAATAGTGTATTGATGACATACTCTAAGAGGATGGACACACTAAGACACATCAAAGATCTAAGGATTAACTAAGTCATTTGTAAAGCCTAACTAAGTTCATTTGAGAAAGAAAAGCAAGCTAGTTAGAGCCGAGCAAATTCTTAGTTGAAGCCGAGCAAGTTCATCTGCAGTGTGTGCCGAGCAATCCTTTAGGTGTTGAGTAACACAGGATTGTTCAGGTGCCAAGTAATTGTTTAGGTGCTGAGTAACACAGCATTGTTCAAGTGCCGAGTAACTCAGGAAAAGAATTCAAGTGTTGAGCATCAGTAAATCAATGATGTTGAGTTTCTACATTATTTGTTAAAGTCAAAAGATTCACCAAATCAATAATGATAAGTTTGTTAGACTGAATTTTGTCAATTAGTTGGATGACAAGGATAATGAGTAGATGTCACAGAATTTTATGTAAACCATGCAAACCAATTCAAGGCGAATGCTGGTGGACTTATCATGAAGTTTCTAGAAGAAGTAATTTGGCGAGAAAACAAGATCATTTTCTCAAATCAAATCAAGACTTGAGCGGAAAATAAAGAACAGGACTTCTACATAAGGAGTTATAGGTCAGAGATCAAATGTGTGTGAGAAGGAGTTGGTCATAAGTGTGGTCATGCAAAGAAGCCAAGAGAAGGCTAGTTTAAAGTGTCATGAAGAGGACACAGTGAGGAGTAAGCACAGAGCATCAAGACTCTGAGTTGATCTAGTGACCATAGAGTGCATTTGCATAATGAGTAGAAGAACTCAAGAAGATAGATTTTGAAGGGTGAACAAGCTATTAGCACTACAAGGGATAAAAGCCAAGCAAAGAAAGGAACTGAAGAGTGATCTGAAATCTGCAAGATTAGGGTTGCAATCTTTATCAGGTCAAAACCTTTCTAATACTCTCTTACCATTGTATTAGACATTGAAATCCTACATTGCTAGGTTAGCTTAACAAGCTAGGTGGATAAGCCTCAGGAAAAGGATAGAAGATCCCTAGGAGAAGGATAAGAAATCCTTAGGAGAAGAATAAAGAGATCCTTAGGAGAAGGATAGGAGATCCTTAGAGAGGGATAAAAGATTCTTTTGAGAAGGTGATTGTAAATCCCATGGACTTGGGTGGGCCTAAAAGCTCTATGTAAATCCTTTAAAAGGGTGACATTCTAAGTTGAATGTTCTTAAGTCCTCTAAATGGGCACTCTCTTAACAAGGTGTAGAAATCCTTTAACAGGGTCACATCTGACAGTGTGTAAAGCCTTTAACAGGGCAAGCCTTTAACAGGGAAAACCATCAAATGTGGTTGAAATTGATTGCGTAGTTATTTTGTGGGTGTCATCCCCACCCCAGTTTTACCTTCTTATTCTTGGAGGGTTTTTGGTTCATCAAAATCCTTTTTGTTATGTGGTGATGCATGTTTACTTTTTATGATTGTTTAATGTTTAATTGCATGCACGATAAGAAAGTAAAAATGATAGTACTTCTGATTCATCTATGTTTTATTAGAAAGTTTGATTGGACATTATTGGACCTTGAATAACTGATTCACCCCCCTCTCAGTTATTCTAAAGAATTCTAACAATTGGTATCAAAGCACACTGCTGATTTGTTTCAAGGTACTAGCAGTAGGAAAATCAAGATGTCCAAGAGAGAAGTTCCCAAGCTAAACAAAGACAACTTTGTTGCATGGCAAAGTCTGATGAAGCTACACCTTGGATCAATAGGTGACTATGCAAAGACCTCAATCACAGTTGATCATGTAGACCCTACAGGACCCCTCACTGCAGATGACATGAGCAAGAAGAAGGAGCACAATCAAGCGATGTTAGATATTGCTTCAGCACTAAGCTATGCCAACTATGATGAAATCAAAGAATACAAGACCTTTGTATACTTTTATGAAAGTATACCTAATAATGGTGAATTTGCAACTCAGAATGATAATCAGCAAAAAAATCCAGCATCTACCGAATCACAAACAGTGAATGCCGAGCAACAGACACATTCAAAAGTTGAGCTACAAAATGCAGAGAATGTTCAATCAGATTCTAAGAATCATCAACAGGAAGAAAATGAAGAAATATCTGACAAAAATATACATGAAGTTTCAAATTATGAAAGAGACAACATGAAAACAAGGAAAGAACCAGCATTGGAAAAGTATGTAAGAAGACATCATCCTATAGATCAAATTATTGGAAACAAAGAGTAGGACCAATGACAAGGAATAGACTCAGAAGTGAGACATGTCTACTCAGCAAAATGGAACCAAAAATAGTAAGTGAAGTCATAAAAGATGGTGATTGGTACAATGCTATGAAAGAAGAAATAGAACAAATTGAAAAGAACAAGACATGGACCTTAGTCTCAAGACTAGCTAACAAGAATGTAATTAGAACCAAGTGGTTGTTTAGAAACAAGTTAGATGAGAATGGTGAAATCACAAGGAACAAAGCAAGATTAGTTTGTAAAGGGTATGCACAAGAAGAAGGACTAGACTATGGAGAAACTTTTGCTCTAGGTTCTAGAATGGAAGGAGTAAGGACCTTACTGGCATATGCAGCCTTCAAAGGATTTAAAGTCTATCAAATGGATGTTAAGTTGGCATTTCTGAATGGTATACTTGAAGAGGAAGTCTACATAGAGCAACCAGAAGAATTTGTTGATGAAAATAATAAAAACAAGGTATACAAATTACACAAGGCTCTATATGGATTAAAGCAAGACCCTAGAGCTTGCTATGAGAGACTTCACAAGTATCTAGTGCAAATAGGATTTGAAAGAACTGATGATAACAACAACATGTACATCAAATCAGAAGAAGGTAAGGATATCCTTGTATCTGAAATCTTTGTGGATGACATAGTTTTTGGAGGAAAGGAAGTGCCTTACAAAATTTTTGCTGACAAAATAAAACATGAGTTTGAAATGTCTATGTTTGGAGAAATCAAGTTCTTTGTTGGATTGCAAGTACATCAACTAAAACATGGTATATTCATGACACAATCAAATTACATCAAAGAGATACTCAGGACGTTTGGATTGGAAGACTCCAAACCTGTCAGCACACCAATGGAAACAAGACATAAGCTATCCAAAAATGATGAATCAGCTGAAGTCAATCAAACAATATTGTACAAATCCATGATTGGAAAACTACAATATGTTATACATAGCAAACTAGACATAGCATTAGCAGTTGGAATAGTGGCTAGATTCTCTACTAATCCTAAAGAAAATCATCTCATGGTAGTAAAAAGGATAATAAGGTATCTCAAAGGAACTGATGATTTTGGCCTATATTACAAAAAGAATGAGAAGTTTGAGCTCAATGCATACACAGATGCAGATTGGGGAGGCAACATTGATGACAGGAAAAGCACAAGTGGTGGAGCATTATTCTTAGGTAAAAGGCTAGTTACTTGGACTAGCAAGAAGCAAACCTGCACATCTCAGTCCACTGCAGAAGCAAAATATGTGGTAGAAGCAGTCAATTGCACAAACATTGTATAGCTTAAACATCTATTGAAAGGAATGAAAGAAGAGGTAACAAAACCTATGATACTGTATTGTGATAATACAAGTGCTATAAACATATCCAAGAATCTATTAATGCATGCAAAAACTAAGCATATTGCAATCAAGTATCACTATGTTAGAGAATTGGTGGAAGACAAACAAGTGAAGATGGAGTACATTCACACAAAAGAACAAACTATAGATATCTTCACCAAACCATTTCCCAAGGATACTTATGAATATCTTAGAGGCAAGTTGGGAGTAATGCCCTTAACTCAAGCAGTTTAAAGCAACAAAGAAGCTGCCCTACATCAACAGGAGTAGATCATTGAATTATTAGAAGAATGATGTAGAGGATGACAACAGGAATAAAAATTCTAGATTAGTCACAAGCATGGTGACAGAGGGACAAAACATGAGGATGCAAAGCTTATATTTAGCATGTTGAAGATGCTATATCTTTGGCATTTATGCCAAAGAGGGAGATTTATGAGAAATTGATCAATGAAAGGTAAAGATATGGAGATGTATGAGATCAGTAGTAAGGATGCAGCATTCAAGAGGGAGACATGATACAAAGAGGAAGAGATGTAATAACAACAAGTTTTCTATTTGGTATCGAATTAGTTTTCTATTTGGTATCTAATTTTGGTGGTAACTAAGTTGATCAGCTCAATCAATTGATTATTTTGGTTTGCCATCAATGCCAAAGAGGGAGATTGTTGGAAATCATTGAAAGGATCATGAATGAAGAATAATGGAATTGGTAAAGAATGTTTTCAATCATTGTTTTGTCATTGATGTCAAACTTGCTACTTGCAGGAATGACAATTGCTTAAGTGATCCAAGTACTATCAATTGGTTGATTGACAAGGAGGAGGCAATCAATAAGATGTAACTAGAGCACCTATAGAAAGATTGAAGTTATGATGTTGTAATGAAGTATAAGGATCAGCTAAGCCATTGATGAAATGGTGTATTGATCACATACTCTAAGAGGATGGACACACTAAGACACATCAAAGATCTAAGGATTAACTAAGTCATTTGTAAAGCCTAACTAAGTTCATTTGAGAAAGCAGAGCAAGCTAGTTAGAGCCAGGAAAATTCTTAGTTGAAGCTAAGCAAGTTCAACTACAGTGTGTGCCGAGAAATCCTTCAGGTGTCGAGTAATTTTTTAGATGTCAAGTAACATAAGATTGTTTGGGTTCTAAGTAATTGTTCAAGTGTCGAGTAACACAGGATTGTTCAAGTGCCAAGTAACTCAGGAAAAGACTTTAGGTGTTGAGCATCGGTAAATCAATGATGCGAAGTTGTTGCATTATTTGTTAAAGTCAAAAGATTCACTAGATCAATAATGATAAGTCTGTTACATTGAATTTTTTGAATTAGTTGGATGATAAGGATGATGAGTAGATATCACAGAATGTTGTGTAAACCATGCAAACCAATTCAAGGAAAATGCTGGTGGACTTATCATGAAGTTTCTAGAAGAAGTAATTTGGAGGGAAAACAATATCATTTTCTCAGATCAAATCAAGATTTGAGCGGGAAATAAAGAACAGGACTTCTATATAAGGAGTTATAGGTCAGAGGTCAAGTGTGTATGAGAAGGAGTTGGTCATAAGTGTGGTCATGCAAAGAAGCCAAGAGAAGGCTAGTGTAAAGTGTCAAGAAGAGGACATAGTGAGGAGTAAGCACAAAGCATCAAGACTTTAAGTTGATCTAGTGACCATAGAATGCATTGGCATAACGAATAGGAGAACTCAAGAAGATAGATCTTGAAGGGTGAACAAGCTATCAACACTGCAAGGGAGAAAAGCCAAGAAAAGAAAGGAATTGAAGAGTGATCTAAAATTTGCAAGGTTAGGGTTGTAATCTTTATCAAGTCAAAACCTTTCTAATACTCTCGTACCATTGTATTAGATATTGAAATCCTACATTGCTAGGTTAGCTTAACAAGCTAGGTGGATAAGCCTCAGGAAAAGGATAGAAGATCCCCAAGAGAAGGATAAGAGATCCTCAGGAGAAGGATAAAGAGATCCTTAGGAGAAGGATAGGAGATCCTTAGAGAGGGATAAAAGATTCTTTTGAGAAGGTGACTATAAATCCCATGGACTTGGGTGGGCCTAACAGCTCTATGTAAATCCTTTAACAAGGTGACATTCTAAGTTGAATGTTCTTAAATCCTCTAATAGGGCACACTCCTAATAGGGTGTAGAAATCCTTTAATAGGGTCACATATGATAGTGTGTAAAGCCTTTAACAGGACAAGCCTTTAATAGGGCAAACCATCAGAAGTGGTTGAAATCAATTGTGCAGTTATTTTGTGGGTGTCATCACCATCCTAGTTTTACCTTCTTATTCCTGGAGGGTTTCTAGGTCATCAAAATCCTTTGTGTTATGTGGTGATGCATGTTTACTTTTCATGATTGTTTAATGTTTAATTGCATGAATGATAAGAAAGTAAAAAGGATAGTACTTATGATTCATCTCAGTTTTATTAGAAAGTTTGAGTGGACATTATTGGACCTTGAATAACTGATTCACCCCCCTCTCAGTTATTCTAAAGAATTCTAACAAGATATTTATTATGCATTAATATTTTCAAATGAACAAGTATTATTCTATTCTAATGAATATTTTTCACTTACCTCAAGTGTTCAAGCTACCCTTGTATGTCTACTCGAATGAATACTATGGGATGTGCTCCTATCACCTAATGCACACTGCAATATGCATAAATTAAAACATGTCAAATATCTCAATATCATGTAATAATATCTATTCTTCTTTAAATAAAAATATATTTAATTTTATCAAATTTAGGTATCAAACAAAAATAAACAAACCTCTGTCACCCTTTAGAAAACACCATCATCATCAGATCATCAATAAGGGCCATGTCCTCTAGAGTATATGCCTAGAATCTTGTCCCAAAATGTATACATGAATGGGATATCAATCCATCCTCATTCACATCAATGTTTATCCCATCACACAAACCATGGAAATGTACACATATATGTTGAATGGGCTTGGGGTAGAGCCAAGTGGAATATCTGACAATGTCCATGAGGTGGCATAGGTTGTGATGATTCTTGTGGAGTATCTAATGATGATGGAGATGATGTACCCCCTCCTAGGGCTAGCTATGTGCCATGCTTAATGATGACATCAGTCAATGATGTAACTGTGTGAAGAGTTTGTAAGTTCATAGGCTCCTTCATGATTGTGCGGAGAACAACATGAAACAAAGGTTTTTTCTCTAGACACTTCCTTTTCTTTGGCTAGGTGACTCTATGGGCATTAGGTCTATCCTATGCAGATCCCCCCCCCCCCCCCCATCTTTACCCTAGAACTAGTGGAAGTCAAAGTAATTCAGCTTCTTGTATTATGATTTTGTCAAAAAAATATAAGGCCACCTCATTATAATTATAGGGTGGTTGGTCAAACACCATATACCACTTATCTTAAAAACCTAATTTGAACCCCCTATGAGCACACCAATGAATTTGAAATAAATGGGTGGTTTCCTCTAGGATGAGGCTAGAATAGGGATTGATGAAAAGAGCACATATGTCACATTTGATCATAGAATAACACATCCATATAATATGCATGATATCTATCCCTTCATGAACCCTATATACTCACCTCCTTATTCATCTCATTAGCACTACTAGCCATTGTTTCTAATGTGTCAACTAGGGTGGAGTGGTGGCCAAGATTAGAAGACCTCAACCTACCAACAAAATTAGCTATGGTAGAAATATTTTCTGTGAGACGTTGAACAAGGTCTTCTTGACTATAGTTCACATGATCTAAAGGAAATCTTGGAGGCCCTAGACATGGTGGTGGTTGTTGAGGGGCATCCATTTGAGGGTTTTGTAGTTCATGTTGAGGTGTTTGTTTTGGGTTAATGTTTTCTTCTTCAACATGAGATGACCTTTGGTTTCATTTGCGTTTACTAGGTCAAGATGTATTTGATTATCAAATAATTATAAAAAACAAATCAATACAAAAAACCTAAAATAATATAATATACAATACAAAAAACAAAAAATAAAGATAACTTACATTTTCTTGGAGATGCCATTGAAGATTGTCGGCAAACAAGATGAATTTGAGGTTGAGGAAGCCAAACTAGATCGCCGTTTTTTTTTTGTGCACTTTCACCTCTATTGTTTATGTATTTTGGCATGAAAATGGCCCAACCTACAAAACAAAAATTTATTTTCAATAGTAAAGATGTGATCATGTTTTTCGTAAGTAACAATGTGATTTTCTTATGTTTAGTTTGATGTTTTTTTATTATTATTTTCTTGGCTCAATAACGAGCCAATCCTAATTTTGAATTTTATGAAGAGTGTGTGTAATGTGATTGTGTTATGTGCAATTTCCACTTTTTTTTACTACGGTGTCAACTTTTTTCAAGGAGGGTGTTGAGGTGGAGACTTTAAATTCTATTATCTCATTGACTTAGACCCTTATACATCATAATAGGCCTCTAGATAAATTATGGTTTGTACATATCACTATGTATATTGTTATGAAGGAGAGTGTTGAGGTGGAGACCTTAGAATTTATTATCTTGTTGACTCAAATCCTTATACATAACACTATGCATATAGCTAGACCAAGGTTTGCACATATCACTATCCCTTTTGTTGTAAAGGATAATGATAAGGTGGAAACCTTAGAATCTATTAGCTCATTAACTCGTACCCTTATACTAACTACATAGAGATTCAAGTTACAGATTTTTTTTAAAATGAAACTATTAAGGAAATGTGAGATATAGTACTCCATGGCACAAGGTATATTTTAGAAACATTGGATTGCAACTACATCTATTCAATATACTAATGTGTTGTGAGGGTCCTATGGGTTAGAATGGGTCATAAGATGTCTTGGCAGGTCTTAAGGTGTCCTTCTCTCATCCTTGACCTTCTCACTCATTCACTCTTCCTCCCTTTTAAGCCTTTTTGTATTACATTATATAATGCATATGTGCCATAAAACATACACACTATACAAATGTATTGTATTTTAAGGTTGTGTTGCACTAAATGCAATCTCAAAACAATATTTTCATTTAAATAGCATGCATGCACTATAGAATGTGCACATTAATCTATATACACTCTTTAAAGTGTATTGAAATCTACCAAGCTTAAGGCATAAATTTTCCTTAGAGACCCAACACAAAGGCTTCAAGGATTCAAATTAGGTTGAGACGTACTTTCCGGCAAGGATAAAAAAAAATCACAAAGTTTTTTTGTGTGTCATCCATCATATTCTACACACTTTATTAATTTTCTAGTAATTTTCAATGATTTCTAGGGAACACAAAAATTTCACATTTTCAAGATGTGTCCACTTAATTATTTTGTAAAAAATAAAAATATACATTAAAATTTTAGAAAAATCTTAGAGAAACTACATAGTATTAGCTAACTCCTCATTGTAGCAATTTAGAAAGATTAAAAAATAATAATATATTAGGAGTGCACCGTACATGTTATATTTTTCACAAAATATATGACTAGTCAAAAGTTTACATATGAACACTCTAAGGAATTAAAATTATTATGTTTTTAAGATAGGACTCTAACTACTTTATCACAAAATATATGACTAGTCAAAAGTTTACATATGAACACTCTAAGGACTTAAAAATATTATGTTTTAAGATAGGACTCTAACTACTTTGTTGTATGGTCTTGAAATAGAGAATATATTAATCTCTACAAAATTAATAACAAGACATTATGAATATAAATTAACAAATAAAAAGAAGGAACATTGAATTTTATATAAAAAACAATTCATGCTTGATTTATAGAGAAAGAAACCACAAAAATGATGAAGATATTATAGAGATCCATTAATCTCTATCTATATAAAAATTGTTTCTACCTATCTTTATTTTTGCTATGTCTATCATCATCAATTAAGCCATATTTTATACATTCTTCAAATATGTTAACTCTATTGTCTTATGAAAATTAAATACATCAAATGAAATATCTATCAAATATTCTTTGAAGAAATATTTTATAATAATTTATATTATATTTTGATATTGCTATAAGTGTGTAGTTTTTTAGTCAAACTCATTGACCATGTTTCATGAATTCACATGAATTCATCTCTTATGAGAATAAATTGAACACTTACACTCATTAGATATAGGTGACACTCACAGAGATGAAGCATCACTTCCGACTGGTTTAAATATCATAACATAATATAAAGCCAAGATACAATCCTCATTAAAATTTATTTATAAAATTTTCTACTATTATAATTTTTTTAATTTCTCTCAATTATCATAATAGAGGTTCATCACATTACATATTTTGAAGAAGGGTACTCCAGGGATAACTTTAGGAAATCCCCCCCAAAAAAAAGACCTAAAATGCTAGCAAATCCAACATTTTATGGGCAAGAAAATTTTCATGTTGAGGGCAAGTTTTATGTTCCATGTAGGAAAATAAAGTATTATATCTTGGTGATTTTTTCTTGCCCTAACAAAAATCATTTTAAATGTAGTGAATTAATTTTTTTTGTTGCTGACAAATAAATAAATGATGACTACTTTTTTTCTTGCTAGTAATTTGTTTGTAATGTCAAAGGTGAATGACTTTTTTTGTACGAAAATAAATAATAATGGTCTTGGCTGATCTTTAGTGGTAAACTAAAATTTGCTTAATTTGGAAGTGAATTTGCCAAGTGTATTAGCTAGTGACCTTTAAGACTTTATGGTTTCCAAGAATTATGACTAGTGTATTATCTATTATTAATAACATCAGTGTCACTATTACCAACTTGTCTACCATCACTTTGGTATCATTCATATGTTAATTTTATCAACCATTGATTATTTAGAGATCAACAACATAAGATACATTTCAGGGCTAGTTGCTTGAAAAGACCTAGAGCCTCATGAAATTCTTTGGAATGGAGACACATGGAAAGTTTTGCATGGAAACCATTTGTTGGACTAACTGCTAGCCTTCCCCTTCAAGATTCATGACATGGCTTAACTACCTCCTATGTTCTATAATTCTAGTGGTTGTATCGAGCATTAACAGGTCAATCTTTTTGTGCAACGACAACTCTAGCTTGTAACAAGTGGTATAAGAGCTTGGTCAAAAATTCAAATCCCCTCATGTAATGCTAAGGGGGGAATTGTTGGACTAACTACCAGCCTTCCCCTTTGGGATTCATGACATGGCTTAGCCACCTCTTATGTTATATAAGTCAATGGTTGTATTGAGCATTAATAGGTCGATCTTTTGGTGCAATGACAACTCTAGCTTATAACAGCATAGCTGGAATATAGTAAACATCATATCAAGATTAAAATCATAAATGTGAGATTGATAGTTATAATTATTATATTCCATTTACAGCTAGCTTGATAGGCACTCTGACTGTCTGATGTTAATGTTAGTACATTTCCCACACTTGCAAATTAATAGGAATATGAAAACAAAAGATATGAAAGATCACAAAAAAAATTAATGCAACAAAGAGTCTCTTCAATTCCTCTTTCACTATCATTTCTCAAATTCCCAATTTGGTTTGTAGAGTTTCTTAGGTTTTTAATTGGCATGGATACACCAATTCAGTTGAAATGCACCACAATGGGTTTGCAAAACCCCTTTTTGGGCATCATACCTAAGGATGTCCTAGCAATGGTTTGCAAAGAAGATTCTATAGGCCCTTTTTTTGGCTATTCTTTGTTCATGGTCCTCGATATCTATTCTCAACCTTGGAGGCAATCAAGTAAACATTTTAATGCTTCTACATAACATTTTTAAGGAAACATTTTTAGAAGACGATATCAAAATCCTTCTATTGTCCAAGAAGGTACCAAGACTGGGTATTGGCATATCTTTTGCACACATAGAAAACGCATTTTGGGAGCAAGGCATAAGGAGGATTGTACATAAGCATTCCTTCTTGTTTGACATTAATGAATGCCAATTAACTTGCCATCAGAAGGAGGTGTGACTTGGAAGGGATTTTCTATGGAAGTGGTTGTTGTTGGATGACATCAGCGACATTGACTTGAAATGGCTAGACGAGTTCAACATCATTATCATCTCCAAGATATTCCTCATCGAGGGGCTTGAAGAGCTTTTTAATTGAAGGCTTCAAGCCCTTAGTCAGCTCCTTATTCCCTATTCCATATTTCATGTTTCCTTGATCCTTGCCCTTTGGTCAAAAAAATGTTCTTAAGATTATTATTTTTAATAAAAATGATAAGTAGTTACTTCGGATTGGGCCTTGCCCTTGAATGTAAATTATGAAATAGTAAAATCAGGCTAATTTAATCAGTTATTTTTAATATCTTTGCTATGAATATGTACATTTTACAATCTCGAATATAATCAATAAAAATTATATTTTTTACCTTCTCAATTCATTATTCCTATTAGTCTATGACTCCATTTTTGGCTTCTTAATGTACAATTCAAATGTTAGTCTGTGACTTTGTTATAAATAATTAACCATTACAAAGTTAGAAACAAAAAAAGGGTTTCAACAATCCCTTTATGGTTTCATATTTGATTCATGACGTAAAGTAAAAAATTATTCAATTGAAAATTATCCAATGAAAATTTTTAATATGTATATGTATGACCTATAAATTTCAAAACCTATAAATTTTAATAATATATGAATGTAGGGGCCATGGCCATGCAAGTTATATAATTATTATTATTAATTATTGTAATTTGTAATTTTGTAGTCAATAGTTATAATAGTTTTAAATATTATTAATTTATTTAAAAATATTAAATAAATAAATAACTAGTTTGTTAAAGATAAACTTAAGGTACATGTAAGATCATGAATCATAATTCATGATCATGCAATTTAAATTATATAAATTATATTGAAATTTAGATTTGAAAATAGTTTAAATTATAACGTATATATAAATGTTCATATAAAACATTGAATGTTAATAAAGTTTAGTTAAAGAGGTAACAACATTAAAATCAATCATAGATAATTATATGAGTGCTTCCGATCAAAAAGTTAATGAATCAAAATCAGAAATATACTTTCTCAATAGATGGCAAATTGGAAAATCAGATTTGTCACACAATGGGTTACAAAAAAGGCTCGCTTCCATGTAAGTATTTAGGCATTGAATTAGAAAAGGTTATGAAGTCTTGTAAAGTTTGGTATAATGTTCTAGAGAAATTGGAATCTAAAATTGGATGCTAGAAAGGAAAATGGCTAACGAAAGCTGGAAAGAATATCAAGATTAGTTTGGTTTTATCAGGCATTCCTACTTATCCACTTTCTTGTCTTCCCCTTCCCAAGTATCTCCGTCATAAACTAGAATCTAAGTTAAGAGATTTTCTTTGGAATGATTGTGAGGAATCTAAAAAATTGGCACTCATTAAATGGGACAATATATGTAAACCCAAGGAGTGTGGAAGACTAGGTATTAAGAACCTTCAATGGAAAAATGAAGCTTTAGGGGCTAAGTTAATATGGCACCTGTACTCGGAGAGAGAACATAAATGGGCCAAGATCTTTTATAACAAATATATAAATATAGAAGACCCTACATCTATTTTCAAAAAAAAAACCCTCCCTAAGGATCAGAGAGCTAGAATTTTATGGTCAAATGCCACCATCTTGTTGGAAAATACTTAACTTGGGATGTTGGTAAGGGTGACAAAGCACTCTTTTGGGAAGACTCTTTGGACGGGCTTCCTCCTATTGATAGGGAAATTATTCCAGGGAATCTTAAAGAAAAACTTATCAATTTATGGCGCAGTAAGGTGAGTGATTATAAAACCAAGATCATTAAGGAAGACTATACTAAATGGATTTGGAAACCTATAAAAGAAATAGAAAAAGATCCATCTATCATTGAGGCATAAGAAAAGATTTTACAAGGAAGGTTAAGTAGCTTGATAGGAGTGACAAAGTGATTTGGCCAGCATCAAATGATGGGAAATATAGTGTTAAGAATGGGTTCCAAATGTTGATTAACTCTAAGAGTTAGGAGGTAGTGGATATCCCACTGAGATTTTGTTGGGATCCTACCTACTTACTGAAGGCTGGATTTTTCTTATGGTTGGCCTTTCAGAATAGGATTTTGACAGTAGACAAATTCCAAAAGATAGGTTTTGCAGGTCCTTCCAAGTGTGCCCTTTGTAAGTTTGATAGTGAGACTGTAGACCACCTATTATATAACTGCCCTTACTTGCATATATGCAAGGAATGGATAATTCAAAGGCTAGGTTGGTACTCCCCTCTCCCCAAATCATTTACTAATTTACTCAGAGGATGGCCTAACAACATTTGTAAAGGTATCTATAGTAAACTTTGGAACATTTTTCCCTCCATTCTTGCATGGGAAATTTGGAAGGAAAGAGACAAAAGAATCTTTGGCAATAGTGAGTTGAAAATCAAAAAAAATATGTTAAAATTAGAAGCCAACATAGTTGAGATATTCAATTCTCATCTTAGGAAATCTAGAATAGAAGAAGGCTCCTTTTCCACATGGGATGGTCAAATTAAAAATTTATGGTCTAATTTAATAACCCCTCCTCTCATCTATCTTAGGCATAGTAAGGAAGCTAGGAGAAAGTGTATATGGAACCCTCCCCTGAAGGGATGGACAAAACTCACTTTCGATGGAGCTACTAGAGGCAATCTAGGAACTGCTAAAGCAAGAATCATCATTAATGATGATAAAGGTCAATGGATAGCTAGCAAAGCCATATCCATCAACCCCACTTCCAATAACTTAGCAGAACTCAGAGCACTGGAAGAAGGGTTGAAGTTATGTATCCAATTAGGATTATCAAAAATATATATTGAAGGTGATTCCCAAATAGTTCTAAAGTCTAGTAGGAATAGATCAACTCCAAATTGGATAATTAATTCCAAGATGGAAGAAATTATTAATTTAATTAATATATTTGAGGATGTCAGTATTTGTCACATCTTTAGAGAAGGTAACTAGGAGGCAGATCATTTGGCTAACACAGGAGCAGATGGTGGTAATATACTAGAATTAAGAAATGGGTCTTGAATTGGTTTTTTGTTTGATTTCTTAGGTTAGAATGTTGGGCTATGTTTCTAGGTAGTCAATAAAAGGTATTTAGTTACTTATAGTTTTTGCATTATAATTCTTACCGAAGGTGGTATATCATATATGTGTATTTGGGATGGTTCCTTTCCGATAAATAGGAAATCTTTCTTTTTAGGTGCCTTTTATTTAATGATGAGGGAGCATTAGCACATATCTTGTACATCACATTTTTATCTTAGCCACTATGTTTAATAATTTGCATATGAGTTTTCAGCTGAAGTCTACTCATGTCATTATTTATTTGTGTCATTGAATGGTGTAGGCATTTCTAGAGCTTTCTTAGTCTGGTCTTTTCATTTATAGTTTTGGGTATGGTCTCTATCAGACAGTAAGAATTGTCTAATATGGATACAAATATCTGTATTTTCCATACTTATGAGGTTCTCACCATGGCCTTTTGAGGAAGTATAAAACTGGAAAGATGGAGTCACATTCTCAAACCAGTTGATGGGATGACTAAGATTGCAATTAGCAAAGCGATTGGTGAAGGTGTCTTCGACTATGAAAACACCAAGAGGACGAACAATGATATTATAGGTACTTTTATCAGATACATGGCCAAAACTAGAATCTATAAATGAGCTATGGTAAGACTCTATTTGAATATTTTTTATTCCACCTGGTGTCAAGGTATTATAGAGGCAATTATGACTTTGGATGATAATTTGAAAGTCCCCCTCCTAGAAATGTACATGAATCACCCTCCTGGGAGTCTTTTTGTGGTGATTATTCCCAGGAGGCCTGCTCTTATAATTAGGGATCATGTACTCTTCAACAGGGTTTGGCCAAAGGTGGAAACCTGCTTTCACTTCCTTCTTTGCTGGAGGAAAATTACAATAGATCCGGATCATGAATGGATGTCTAACGACCTTAGTCTTTTTAAGACATATGTTCACCTAGGAGTAGATCTCAATAACTTGGATATGTTAGACTTCTATACCCCTAACATTGAGAAATCCAACAGAGAGAAGTACTTCTTTGAATTTCCCCCCTTCTTTTAGTTAGAAAATCCTTATGATATAGTTGAAGTTATTATGGTGTTCTGGAAGAAGTAATAAGTAGTTGTAATATTTGGAATGGGAAATTTTTGGACCTTATTCCTTGACAACGGAAGAATTTTTTAATAATGCATCTCTGTACATTTCAAGTTTTTAGTAGTTCAATTTTTAGGTCTTCTATTCTAGATAGCATTCTATTAGGCTTATAGCTTGTTTGTGTTGGTATAGTTTTTGTTTCAACTTGTTCTTGGACATGATAGATAGGGGTAATTTGGTTTCGTTATTTGTAGATAATTATAATTTTCTATGTATATATTTGTACTCTATTAACTATATGCCATATCCTTTAAAGAAGCTGGATTTTGTTTAGTGTTGCTATTATTTTGTTTCTTTTGGGATAGCCATGTATATTGTTAGCATTTTGTGAGGTGGCTCTATTTCTTCTTCTTGTTTAGGCTTAAAGTATTGATTATGACATGAACTAAGATTTTATCTGGTTTGAATCGATATTAATATCTACCTTAAGTAGGTTTCTTTTTTAATTAAATATTGATGTTTGAGTATTTAGATTACTTCTGCTATTGTTTTCTGATATTGGGATATAGGGCCTTTTGTATCTAATTTGGTTGTCATTCTATAGAATAACCTATTTTAAGTACTTTTTTTGTCTGATCATCAGTATAATTTAAGTTTATGGTATTATCTAAGCCATTAAGGTTGATTAAGGATGGGTCTTTTCCATTTTTTTTTAGTGTATCTCTCAGATTTGTTTATGATCAGGTTGATTACTTTTATAATTCTATGGCTTTTTAGAGCTTGTTGTCTGCTAATCTTTTAAGTTGTGCAGGGAAATGCTTAGTATTTCTCTACATCTTATGACTGGTACTAAGGTAATGTGTATAAGCATCAAATTTTCTTTATTTTCTTAAATGTATTGGCCTAACTAAAAAGGTTTAGTAGTGGTGTGTGTCATCGAGATTTATTCAGCATACGATAGTTAAAGGCAGCAAGTTCTTTCTAAGTGTTAGGAAGAATTATATCTTCCAAGGTATCCTTCTTTTCAGTTTTAACTCTCACAAAGCAGTTTGTCATGAAGTTGCTTTAATAGATCAGTTATTCAAAAGATGGAATCCTCATTAAATTCATCTCTCATCAAGAATCCTTCCTTTGGCATTCAATTGTAATTACTTTCTCACATTGTAACGGTTGTATGTGAATTTATTTAACTAGGGTATGCCCCTTTTAAAATGTAATAATATAGGACCAAAGGTCCCGGACTAGACTGGATATTTTTTTCTCTGTTCTTTCCTACCAGTGCCCATTTGAATGGAGATACTCTATTGTAACTCATTTGTTTTAGTTAATATAATCAAGGCCTTGGTCGTTTACCAGTCAAAAAAAAAATTGAATATTAATTCTATTAACTCATTACTTCCTGTTTTCAAATCTAAATTTATTTAAATATCATGATCATCATAATATTTTTTATTTTTTATCATATTTCGAATTAACTAAAAAAATTCATGATTATTAAAATTTAAATTAAATTGTCATTATCAAGCAATTATTGATCGATGAATGATTACAAATTATATTTTATATTTTCAAAAATTTGATGTTTCATTTATTTTTCATGTTTAATTTTATTCTAATCCAAATCAGGGATTTTGGAAATTGTCAAGAAATTCAAATAATTTGTATGTTTTAACTAAATCATTTAGTTAAAATGTGTGTAACTGCACTTTGTGATTTAAATTTTAATTTGCATCAATAAGATAAATTATAATTTAATATTTGTTATGCGAAAGGTTTAATAAATTGATCTGGATTGTCCAATGAATGATAGATCAACAATCACAACTCTATTTCAAGCCTAATTTTAAAAGATCCAATTTCAATTAGATTTCTACTTGAAATCACATGTCTTAAAATCACTCAAGAAAGAATATAATAGTTGTAGTCTAAGAGTCTTTCTTATGTTTGACTATTGATTAAAATAAAGATTGATGACTTGAGATGAATTTCAGATCGATTTGGAGAATGCTTTCCCATGTACCTAGATTCATTAGGAATTGTGACACATGCTCGATCATCACAATGTTTGATTAAGTGTTAGTTATTAAGTTATTAAGTTTAGGATTTTTTATTATTAAGATCGATGACCCGATATAATTTTTGGGTATATTTTGGGAATGCTATCTCTGTTGTCAAGAATCTTCTAGAATCATGACTCGTGTCAAGGACAAATTTCTATGACAAGTCTCACGATTCCAAAATACTCTTGACAAAAATGATAACATTCGACAAATCGACCCAAAAATCATATCAGATGGGGGTGGTCGATTATTAAGTTTGATTTTAATTATTTAATTTATTTAAAATGTACAAATGTATTATGTAATTAATTACTACTTTTTATTATTATAATTATGTACATTATTGATGACAGTAACTTACATGTACATTGTATAGATTACAATACTTTAAACTATTAATTACTTATGTTTTAACTTTTAACTATTAGAAAATTTCTTTTATGTTTTTAGACTATGAAGTTCAAAGTTCTTGAGAGTCTGATATTGTAGGGTTTTCAAATTTCAACTTTTCAAAGACTATGACTAAATTCTATTTTCTATTTTGAAGATTGAAAGTTTGAAACTTGAGTATCACTAGAGAGCACCAATTATCTGAATATCTGCTAGCACTGGTATTATCGAATCTCAATTCCAGGTATTTAAATTTTTTTATTTTTTTTGCAGTGCACTTGTAGCAATAGAAATCTTATATTGTAATAGATTTACACTTTACAATGTTTTAAATTAGGACTCGAAGAAGAATTTTGTGTAATAACCAGTAGCAGGTATGGGCAAAATAAAATAAAAAACCTCCAGTATGAGTGCAAGTAAAAAGGAAAAGAAAGACATTATATAACTCAGGGAAGTGCTAAAAACCCCAAGGTTCACCAATGAATATTGTGATTTATTTTTATCCTATTATCCATAGAGATTTGGGAGTCATGAGATTTAGACATCCATTGTTTAATAAGTTGATGTAGGAGCATCTTAGGTTTTCTTGGTGGCTACTTTGGAGTTCATGGAAGGAGGCTCTATAGTTTCTTTGGAGGGTGCTTGGACTAGTACCCAGTTGAAGAAGAGGTGCTTGGTAGAGGTTATTCGATCACCTCTTGGCAGTTATTGGTTGAGAACTTGGTGGATGAATGGACTCAATAATCATGGAGGTGCTTGATTACCGAAGGAACTTGACATAGCTTGGGGGCACTCGATCGTCAAAGGAGTTCGATGATGCTTGTGGGAACTCAATACACACAAGGAGCTTGGTATAGCTTGGTTGCAGTGTTTCCTGAGTTGCTTGGTTATTGAAGGGACTCAATCTACAAAGGAGGAACTTGGCAATAATATTCCCGAGTTTCTTAGTTATTGAAGGGACTCAACATATACTTGGGAGCTTAGTTTGGTCTACATGGTTTGGTTTCAATGTTGATTGAGTTGACTCAGTCAATAAGAGGCTCGATTATTCTTAGTGAAGTTTGTAATGCTCAGCATGGTTTCTCTGATACTCAATTTGGTCTTAGCCTATGTGGTGCCTAAGTTTCCTATAGTGTGAGCTGACCTTGGCATTTTATTTGTGTATGGGTATTTAATTTGTGTTCTAGTCAACTTGTGGCTTGCATGGGCATTTAATGTAAGGGTATATTTTAATATGTAATGGGCTAGGCTGACTTGTGTCTTAGTTGGGTATAAGTAGGGATTCTTGTTGATTTTTTAGGCATTCATTCATTCAGAGGAGTGAATCATTAGACATCCATCTTGGAGAAGAGGATGAAGTGGAGGAGAAAACTTTGAAGGGCTAGTAGTTGAGGCTTGGTAAACTGGGAGATTTCTTCGTGGGTTGAGATTTCCTTAGGGTTTTCTACTAGAGTGTTGATCTAGACTAGATGGGATTAGGATTTTGAGTTGGATCTTCAGGGATCTTGCAAAACTATTTTGTAATTTATTTTGTATTTGGCCCTAACCTAGAAGGCCTTACAGTCAGGCACATTGCATGTAAATAGTTGTTTTATGAATAAAGAGTTGCATTGGGTATCAATTCCTACATTTGTGTATCTTGTTGTCATGTTTCCATTGTGCATTATTTGCAAGGATCCAAATTACCTCTAATAGGGGTATCCTCAGATTCTTGTTGCATTAAGTGGTATCAGAGCACAGTTGTTCCTACGTGTGTAGACCAAGTGTTGAAATTGAGGTAGTTTACACCAAGACCTTGGGTTGAGATAAGTTGATTTGAGAAGATCTTGATCTGGTGGTGGATTGTTCTTTCTGGAGTCCTAAATCTCTTGGTTGTGAGTGGAAACTCATGGTTCTTATAAGAATTTTCCTTAGGGAAAAATAATACCAAGATCAAGAAGCTCAAATACTAGCACAATATGGACCAATAATGGATGATCAAAATAACAATAATGAGAATATCATATGTACATACACACTAGAAGTGTCTGTATATAAAGGCATCTAGAATGACAAGGAATTAGCAACATGTCCACCAAGAGTGGATTATCCTCCATTGAGTACAGGAGTTTGTGCGATGATGAGAGGATAAGCTTACATGGGTGTATCTAATAAAGAGATGTTGTAGACACCATGTGCTTAATTAGAGTACAAATAATTGTGTTGTCTACATGACAACTCAGATGATTATGCAAACTCCTATGTTGTCAACAAGACAACTCATATAACTACGCATACTTCTAGGTGTCTATATGATAAATAATAAAATAATACATTTAACCTAAGTAAACTTAAGTGAAGTGTAATAATAATTAATTAATTATACTAATAGTTCTAACTTGTAATTGTAGAAGACTTGCAGATGGATCAATGGATGCAAAGATGGAAGGTTGATCTTGTTGGGGAAGATTGATTTGTTGGTGATTTGTTGCAAAGCTTTTGCGAATATCTTGGAAGATGGCTTTGACAAGATTGGACCCTAGGATGATTGCAAATCTCTGTGATGTGGCAGAGAGGAGGCTTTTTGAGATGTCTTCTTAGTTTGAAGCTAGTTTGGTTGATCAAGTTAAGGATGGGATGAGGAAGGGATTATGTATATGTTTGTGGAGATGGAGTCTACCAATCCAAAAGATAGTTGTTTGGTTGGTTAGAAGACTTGTTCGTGAGAGAAGATGACACCGAAAGGTTGAGGTAGAAGAGATTGGTTTTGATCAATTTTTTGAGTCTAATGTAGAAATGTAGAGAAACTTGACGTTGTTGTTGAGGATATTCCTAACCTTGTTGATGTTGAGATGGAGATTGGTTTTCATGATCAGTCAGTTGAGACTGACATGGAAATTACATAGCACTTATTCATGGATGATCTGATTGTTGTTAGTGGTGAGTTGTATGTTGTAGAGAATCTTGTTGTGAGCAATGAGATTGTTGGTGTTGAGAGTTTGGCATATGTTGCTAAGGAGTTACATATTGCTACTGATGTGGAGTTTGTTGTTGTTGGTGTGGATTCACTAGTTACTATTATCAATGTGGATTTTTTGATAAAGTATTATGTTCACTTTGTTCCTGGGAGTGAACATGTTGATTGGATGGTTGAGATTCTAGTGTTTAACAGATGGATGCAGATGTGGATGATTTACATGTTGATCTTCTTGTTCCTATTGGAGTGGAAATCAAAGCGTGGGACACACTTTTCTATTTACTCGAGGAGTCTGATGCAGGAGCATCTTGGGTTTTCTCAATGGCTACTTTGGAGTTTATGGAAGGAGGCTCTATAGTTGCTTTGGAGGCTACTTGGATTGATACTCAGTCAAAGAAGAGGTACTTGGTAGAGGTTATTTGGTCACCTCTTCACAATTTTTCATTGAGAACTCATTGGATGAATGAACTCGATGATCCTAGAGGTGCTTGGTTATCAAAGGAACTCGACATAGCTTGGGGGCACTCAATTGTCAAAGGATCTTGATGATGCTTGCAAGAACTCGACACATACTAGGAGCTTAGTATAGCTTGGTTGCAGTGTTACCTAAGTTGTTTGGTCATTGAAGGGACTTGGTTTGTGAAGGAGGAAATTAGCAGTAGTGTTGCTCACGTTTCTTGGTTATTGAAGGGACTCAATGTATACTTGTGAGCTCATTTTGGTCTTCATGGTTTGGTTGTAGTGTTGATTGAGTTGGCTCAATCAATAACAGGCTCAATTATGTTTGGTGAAGTTCCTAATGCTCAGTGTGATTTCTCTAACACTCGTTTGGTCTTAGCCTCTGCGTTGACCAAGTTGTCTATAGTGTGAGCTGACCTTGGCATTTAATTTTTGTATGGGTAATTAATTTGTGTTGCATTTGACTTGTGGTTTACATGGACATTTAATGTAAGGGTTTATTTTAATATGTAATGTTTTAGGTTGACCTATGGCTTAGTTGGTATAAGTAGGGGGTCTTGTGGATTTTTTAGGAATTCATTCATTCGGAGGAGTAAATCATTAGACATGTAGCTTGGAGAAGAGGATGAAGTGGAGGAGAAAATTTTAAAGGGCTAGTAGCTGAGGCTTGGTAAACTAGGAGATTGCTTGGTGGGCTAAGATTTCCTTGGGGTTTTCTACTAGAGTGTGGATTTGGACTAGTTGAGATTAAGATTGTGAGTTAGATCTTAAGGGATCGAAGGCCTTATAGTTGGGTACATTGCATCTAAACAATTATTTTATGAATAAAGAGTTGCATTGGGTATCAGATCTTGAATTTGTGTATCTTGTTCTTTTGTTTCTATTGCATGGTTATTTGTAGGGATCAAGATTACCTCCAATAGGGGCATCCTTGGATTCTTGTTGCATCATAAGTGGAAAGATCCACATAAGGGGAGAAATTATTTCAAATATAACAAAAGTATTGGTGCACATACAAATAAACTAGTTACTTTGGTTAGTGGATTAACAAACCTTGTTGTACTCAAAATATTCCCTTGCCCTAAAATTGTAATGTTGTACACTCAAAATTATGATGAAAATAGAAAGGCAATTGTAAACCAACACTCAAGAGGAAATTTTATCCATAACTAAGAGCAAATTTTGTACTCTATTAGACCTAGGGGAAGGGTTAAAACTATAAATCTTTAATGGGTGCATTGAGTTGGATACACTCACACAAGCTTATGATAAACTAGATAGAGTTCTTCAAGATTAATATATTAAGGGTTTAATAAATTAGAGTCATCTATTGATCATATTAGTGTTACTGTTGCACTGAACATAGATCATAAGCCTCCTTATCAGTATGATATTTTTGTGCCATGGGTTTAGAATTATATTTCTTTGTTATAATTTTTTCTAGGATTGGACTATAACAAGGAAGTTGGGACCAATGTTCTTGAAATGATTTTTAATATCCATTGTCAAGGTCAGTTAGTTGATAAGGTAGAAGTAACATATAATTATGTTTAGCACATTGTTGAATCTATACAAGAACAATTACTAATGATTAAATAAAGTACAACTATAAGAAAGATGAAGACATTTAGGTTCATAAGTTACTTGTGCTTGTTGGAAATGATTGAAAAGATCATGAATGAAGAATAATGGAACTAATAAAGAATGTTTTTAATCATTATTTTGTCATTGATGTCAAACTTGCTACTTGTAGGAATGATAATTGCTTAAGTGATCCAAGTACTATCAATTGCTTGATTGACAAGGAGGTGGCAATCAATAAGATGTAAGTAGAGTACCCAGAGAAAGGTTGAAGTTATGATGTTGTAATGAAGTATAAGGATCAGCTAAGTCATTGATGAAATATTGTATTGATGACATACTCTAAGACATAGAGGATGGACACATTGAGACACATCAAAGATGTAAGGTTTAACTAAGTCATTTGTAAAGCTTAACTAAGTTCATTAGAGAGAGTCAAGCAAGCTAGTTAGAGCTGAGAAAATTCTTAGTTGAAGCTGAGCAAGTTCAACTTTAGTGTGTGTCGAGTAGCCTTTAGGTGTCGAGTGAAGATCAAGTGCCGAGCAAGATACAGGTGTCGAGCAAGATACAGGAGCTGAGTGATATTCAAGTGTTGAGTTTTCAAGTGCCAAGCAAAGAAAAAATGCTATAGGTGTCAAGTGCCAGTAAAATAACAATAGAAGCCACATAACATAGAAGGAGCCAAGCATCAATAAATCAATGATGCTGAGTTGCTGCATTATTTGTTAAAGATTTTCCATATCAACAGCAATAAGTTTTTTACATCAAATTTTGTGAATTAGTTGGATGATAAGGATGATGAGTAGATGTCACATAATTTTATGTAAACCATGCAAAACCATTTCAAGGGGAATGCTAATGGATTTATCATGAAGTTTCTAGAAGAAACAATTTGGAGGGAAAACAATTCTATTTTCTCAAGATCAAAATAAGATTTGAGTGATGAAGAACAGAACTTCTATATAAGGAGTTATAGGTTAGATCAAATGCACATGCATGAGAGGGAATTGGTCATAAGTGTGATCATGTGAAGAAGCCAAGAGGAGTTAGTTCAAAGCATCAAGACTCTGAGTTGATCAAGTGACCATAGAGAGCATTGGCATAACGAGTGGAAGAACTCAAGGAGATAGATCTTGAAGGATGAACAAGTTGTTAGCACTGCAAGGGAGGAAAGCCAAGCAAAGAAAAGGATTGAAGAGGAATCTGAAATCTACAAGGTTGAAGTTGCAATCTGTATCAAGTTAAAACCCTTCTAATACTTTCTTACCATTGTATTAGATATTGAAATCCTACATTGCTAGGTTAGCTTAACAGCTAGGTGGATAAGCCTCAAGAAAAGGATAAAGAGATCCTCAGGAGGAGGATCCTTAGGAGAAGGATAAAGAGATCCTCAGGAGGAGGATCCTTAGGAGGAGGATAGGAGATCCCTAGGAGGAGGATAGAAGATCCTTAGAGAGGGATGAAAGATTCTTTTGCTTGGGTGAGCCTAACAGCTCTATGTAAATCCTTTAACAGGGTGACATTCCAAGTTGAATGTTCTTAAGTCCTCTAACAAGGCACACTCCTAAAAGGGTGTAGAAATCCTTTAACAGGGTCACATTTAACAGCATGTTGTAGCCTTTAACAGGGTCACATTTAACAGCATGTTGTAGCCTTTAACAGGGTAGGCCTTTAATAGGGCAGACCATCAGAAGTGGTTAAAATCTATTGCATAGTTATTTTGTGGGCATCATCCCCACCCCAGTTTTATCTTCTTATTCCCGGAGGGTTTCTGGGTCATCAAAGTTCTTTGTGTTATGGTGTAATGCATGTTTACTTTTCATGACTGTTTAATGTTTAATTACATGCATGAAAGCTCAATTATGTGCCATTAAGGATTAGAAGAAAAAGTTGAATTGGACATCATAGGACCTTGGATAACTGATTCACCCCCCCCCCCCCCCCCCCCCCCCTCTCAGTTATTCTAGAAGAATTCTAATAGTGCTACCTTCTTTTAACAAAGCATTGTCCAATATTTGAAACTAAGAACAACAAGCTTGATATCGAGGTCTATAAGTTTGATGAGAAAACCCAAGAAATCAGAGACTCCAAGTCTAGTAAATGAGTGGACACATAAGATGAGGATGACTAGTAATAATAAAAACTACAACCATTTTGTAGACTTATTTTTGTCACCTATTTACCAAAATATTATAGGTACTTTGATGCCTAGATTGCATGTGTCTTGTAAAGATTGCATTCAACTGGGAAGTCAAATTCAATTGGTTGACTAGTTCTTCATGAAAAACTACACAGTGTTAAGGTTTTATGATTCAATGATTGAATTGTGCAAACTTCTAATGCATGTTATAGAAAGGGTTTTTGCACTAGAATATGTACAAAAGGTGGAGAGCACAAATGAACTTTTCAGTGAACAACAAAAGAAAATGATATTCCCTTCCTTGTCTTTCGCAATTGGAGGCCTCACATTTGAGAGAAAGGCTTTCAAAGTGACAAATGAATTGGTAAATTTTGTTAGCTTTGATTTTGTCAATCACTGGAATTATGATCCAATGAACATAATAAAAATAAGACTTATTGCCAATTGGAAATCTTCAAGTAAATATCAACATCAGAAGATGTTATTAATAGAAAATTTTAAAAACATGGATTTGTGGGATGAGGTTAAGTAAGAGATAGAGAAACATGCAGCAAAGAATAATTCAATGCAAGAATTGTCATCCCAAATTATGATATTGCACATATCAGATTCACATAGATCAAATCCTATGACATACTTCAATTTCTACAAGAAATCATCTCAACCTTCTAAGAATTCCATGCCAAAAGAAATTAAAGAGCCATGCATATCTCAATTATGGTATCAAACTAAAATGAATGATTTTTGGGAAATGAGGCAAAATTTGGGGGAACCAAAGACCTCAGCAGCTTTTGAGGAAATTGAGGAGAATGGAATTTTAAGCAATTATTGGAATAAAGAACATTCATCTATAGTATATCAATTTGGCACTTGTAGTGACAATGATAGTCAAATACATAAGGACTCCATCTTTGATGAAGAGATTCAAGGTACTCAGGATCCTAGGTCAACCAAGCATATTGTTAAACTTCAAATGAGTGATTCTATTAAACAAACATATAGTAAAGGGGAAACTATGATACAAAACATGGGTTATGCAGTTATAGGGCCCATTAGTGCAAGTGGTGAAGGGATTTGGAATCCAATTGCACTAGGCTCACCCAAAAGTGGAAGTAAACCAATCATTGGACTATCTAATGAGATTGAAGATGATTCATTTAGAAAGGGAAAAAAACATTATATGTCTAGTTCTAAAGGTCATCCCAATACAAAATTTATTAAATCTTCAAATATAATTGAAGTTTATCCCACTAGCATTGGCACTACTACTAGCACACCAATGTATGCACTAGTAGCTTCTAGAAAAAACCTTAAAATAGTTCTAAAACACCATGATTTGGAATGAATCATCTTTAGGTTGTTGGCAATCCTCAAAATACAATTTTAGGTGGAGTAAGTGTAACTGGAGTTTGAGGAGAATACAAAAATACAACTAATAATTTACCTTTTAAACACTCAATGGTGTCAATAAACCTAGATTTTAGTTTAAATGACTTTGTAACAAATTTTGATTAGACAAGCAAAAGAAATAGGCAAATTATGAATACATTGAAAAGTGATGCAGTTGTTGAACATCAGGGATCTAATAGTAACATTACATTTCCAACATATGACCCAAACACCAAAATGATGAACTTCATAACTATTATTCCCCTGGCTATAGATAATAATCCACCAGAAAAGCTAATAAATTGTAATGATGTACAAGTTACCAATCTTCAAATGGATTTCTCAAAAGTGAAAAAATATTGACAAAATCAATATATCAAGAGAGACCAACAAAATGGTCTACTCTATGCTTCTGAAAGAAAAAAGGGAAAACAAAAGGCCTGCAAAGAAAATAAAAAAATTATAGGTGGACCTTGATAATATGAAGGCCAAGGAGAAAGCAATAGACAATAGGTTCAAAGAATTGCAAAATAGGATAAAGAATTCTTCTTCTACAGAAGGAATTGTCTAACAAGAAAATATGAATGAACAATTGAAAAATATGACTAAAAAATTGGATGAGTGCAAAAAAATATTTGAGAATTAAAAAGCCTCTACTAGTTGTTCAATTCTGTAGAGAATAGTGCATAGGTAAAAAATAAATTGAAAACTAACCTAGACTCTATTGTCAAGGAAAATAATAATTTAAAGATTGAGTTGGAGAATAAAAGGAAAAAGTACTCCTCTACTAAAATTACAATCCATAATTTGAAGATGGCATTGGAGAATGAAAAGAAAAATGAGGAGTAAAATACAAGGATAATTCATAATTTGGAGAAGGAATTGGGGAATGAGAAGAAAAAAGAGGATTCTAGTGCAAACACAATCCACAATTTGAAGAATATTAACAAAAAAGAGTATTCAACTACAAAGATATTCCTTGATTTGAAGAATGAATTGGAGAATTCAAAGATATGCAAACATAATCCACCATATGAAGAAGGAATTGGAGAATGCAAAGAAAGAGGAGTCTACTCATACTACAAATATACTCCATGATTTGAAGAAGGAATTGGATAATGCAAAGAAAAAGGAGGAGTCTACTACGAAGACAATCCATGATTTGAAAAGAGAACTCAAGGATGAGAAGAAAAAAGAGGTAACTATTGCAAAGACAATCCAATATTTGAAAAAGGAATTGGAGGATGAGAGGAAAAAAGAAACTAATTCGCAAGGGAAAGTAGAGGAAATATGGAAAAAGAGTGAAATGGAGATGTCTAAAATGAAGAAAAACATAGAGAATGCAATTGCACAAAATAGAACTACATATTCTAAAGACCATCATGTCAAGGATAGTATAATAAACACGGTTAAGCTTATCAAATAAGAAACTTGAGAGAAACTAATGCATAACACTGATAGTTGTTTGAATGGATTAATTTAAATAGCAATAATATAGATGTCTTTGAAAATGCTAAAAAAAAAGTATTGAGGATAAAAAATCATCTTCACCAGTTCCTTAGAAAATATTGAAAAATAAATTTTGTATAAAGTATAGAGATCTAGTGATAGGGAATTGACAAACCAAGGGATAAAAAACTGATGTGATGCCTCTGTAATAGCCTTAGCTATTTGTCAAAATTGTGAAAAATTAATAGAAATAGATGAAGCTATGAAATCTACTTCCAGAGACTTGATGAAGATGAATCACAACATACTTCAATTGTTGAATGTTAGATTACCAAATCTAGTTCACTCAGACAGAAAATTCATTGGAAAAGAAGATTACATGAAATAGTTGCACAACACCATGAACTCTAATTTAGGCAACTTTCTTGAGGAAACCACTCCAGAAATAATTGCAAGTTGCATCAAACCATTATCAACAATGAATGCAATTATAGATAAATTCCTCGATTCATATAAAAAATATCTCTTCAAAGTATTCATTGTTGATGAGGTTACAACTATTTATGTACAACCTTAAAAAAATAGAGCTCCCAAATGATGCAAAATGGAGCAACCTAAAGAATATCCTTGGAGCAGGGTCATCTACTCAATCTATTAGTGTCAGTCATAACACACACAAGTAACAGGTTAGTAAATGATAGTAGCATAAACATTTTTTTACTAGTTGATCTTTACTTTCAAAATTTGAATTTAATTTCAACTTTGTTTAATGTTAATTATTAATTTTTTATAGGAATCAAGAACTAGGCTATCAAGATAGTTGGACAACCTACTAGTACTACCTAGAGTAGATTGAAACTTTTTCCCTACTCCTACTTGAAAAAATTGTACAATTGGCAATGTGTCAATGTGATTGTACACACATAATGTAGTACTAATCTGATTATATACACAATGACAAAATGACTTATAGCTATTATTGCTCCCTTCACTAGTACATTTTGACTCATTTTTTGACCAAAATTGGTTGAATTTTTTACTCATATTGGGAAAACTTTTGACCAATAATTTTTTCGCTATTTTTTCTATCAAAATGTCAACCAAGTCTATTGGGTGTCAAAATATCAATGCACATGTTGGTCAAAAATGTCCTACTTGTCACTGAGAACATTGATGGATGGGTTCATCGAAAAATTGACCAAGTTTGGTCAAAATTTTGACCATTTCTAATCCTTTATTTACCAAGATGCCAAACCCATGATGACATCCTAGTCAATGGGTTCATCAAAAGTTCAATCAAACTTGGTCAAAATTGAGACGAATGCATACCAACATTGGTCAAATTTCTGACTAGCAGGGTTTGTTTTTTTTAAATGAAAATTGGATGCTCTTGATGATGGCATGTCTCTATCTAATCAAATAGGCGATGTTCTTTCACCATTGTTTAATCTGGAACACCTGGAGCACCTTGATCTCAGATTTAATAGCTTCTCTGGAGTTCCCATCCCTACTAGATTGCCCATGCTCAGGAGTTTGCACTACTTGGACTTAGCACAGGTTGGGTTCAGTGGAGATGTTCCCATAGACATGGGGAAAATCTCTACTTTGTAGTACTTGCACTTCTCTGGGTTTGGATTGAGATTGGTGGACATACAAACATGGAGGGGAAACATGAGAGATTTAAGGGAGTCTATCTTAATAGAAGTGGATATGTGGGTAAGTGCAAGAAGTTGGGTCTCACTTTTGGGCAAAAAGTGGAAGTGTTTTTCTTATTTTTGAATTTTTTTGTCAATTGATGTCAAAATTTAAGGCATTTAGAGATTGAATATAAAAAACTTCACCAATAAAAATTTTAGTGTTTTGGAATCTAGTTTTTGAATATGTAAGTTATTTGTATACCCATATGATAGATTTTTTTTTTGTGGTATAGATCTTTAAAAACCACTTTTTCAAAATGCCTATTTCAGGACCATACCACACTCGTGTACGGACACCATAATTTGACACAAATGAATGAATTTTCATAAATCCTTTTAAAAGGAGTTACCTAATACACCTAAGATTGATGATAATATTTTTCCTTAATTTTTTATTGAATATTTTTTTATTATTAATTATTAATTGGCTATAAAGGTAAATTTTAAAACCTCTCATGTACGGACACCATAATTTGATCAAAAATTCTTTTTTTTAACCTCAAAATAATTGCATGTAGATTGATGACATATAAATTAATTTAAGAAAAATTATAAAATAAAAAAGTTATTAAAGTTTTAGTGAACTTCACTATTTTACATTCAGGTACCACCTTTCATTAAAAAATAATGTAAAAATAGTAAATAAAATCATAGCACTATAAAATTTATATTTCTGAAATCAGGATAGTGAGAGCTCTAATTGATTTTTGTTTCATAAAAAAATTTGATCGAGAAGACCCTCTAAAAATTATGGCAAGGCGTGAATTTGTCAGTTCAATGCCTTAGCCAAATCTTGAGAGGTCAAGGCATAAGCTTGGTCTCACCAAGCCTATCCCAAACCAAAATTCAAGGTGGGAGAAAAAAATCCCACCCAATGTTGTAAGAAACAGGTACCCATTATTTGAAATTCAAAAAATAGGTACCCGTTTTGAAAATGTCAAATCGGCATACAAAATCCCCACAAAAAACAAAATTTTAATTTTTTTGAAATGGGTACCTATTTTTTAAAAGTAAAAAATGCCTACCTGTTTCTAAAAAATACAATTTTTTTATGTTTTCAAAAATGGGTACCCGTGTTTTGAAAATAAAAAATGGGTACCTGATTTTTGAAAAAATGAGTGCCCAATTTTTGAAAAAACGAGTGCCTAATTTTTGAAAAAATGAGTGCCTATTTTTTAAATCTAGGATCAAGTGCCCTATCCTAAAATGGGTACCTATTACCCCTAATTCTAAAGGAGTACAATCTCAATCTGTGGACTTTCGCAGAATTGAGACCCAACTCCTTGCATCTACCCATGTCAATAGTGGAAAGAAATGAGCTGGATATGTCGTCCAACTCATTTCTTTCCACTATTGACATATCCACTTCTATCAAGATAAGCTCCCTTAAATCTCTCATGTTTCCCCTCCATGTCCACATATCCACCAATCTCAACCCAAACCCAAAGAGGTGCAAGTACTGCAAAGTAGAGATGTTCCCTATGTTTGCGGGAACATCTCCACTAAACCCAACCTATGCTAAGTCCAAGTAGTGCAAACTCCTAAACCTAGGCAATCCAGTAGGGATGAAAACTCCAAAGAATTCATTGAAGCTAAAATTGAGGTGCTCCAGGTGTTCTAGATTGAACAATGGTAAAATAACATTCTCAGCTTGACTAGATAGAGACATACCATCATCAAGAGCATCCTCCAAACCATGGAGATTGAGGTGAATAATATGGTGTGTGAGAGGATGGTATTGGATTCCATTCCACTCATAAAAGTTGAAGCCATGCCATGATTTCAATATTTGATGGGAAGCATCATGAATAAATTCCTTGAAATGCAAAAGGGAATCTCTTTCATGGCCTCCACAACACCAACAACCATTAACGTGCAAGACTGTAAAAAAGGCCACAGTTGTCCAAAACATTTTTATTAGATTCCATAGGCACCTTATACTTACTTTTTTGTGGCAGCTTTCACTGTGTGTAGTAAGTAGTTGAATATAAATAGAGAATGTCTTGAATCCCTCTCCTATTCTCTATATGAAAGCAAGTGTGAA
The DNA here is from genome assembly GCA_028749045.1 of Cupressus sempervirens. NCBI lineage: Eukaryota > Viridiplantae > Streptophyta > Pinopsida > Cupressales > Cupressaceae > Cupressus > Cupressus sempervirens. The sequence goes on along the minus strand of CM053790.1, from coordinate 234,905,255 downwards.
GGTGACTATAGAAACCAAAGAATTCAAAACAAATTCAATGTATTCAAAAATGAACTTAATATGAATATCATTGATACATTTTTAGAATTAAGATTGGACATTGAACAAGTAGAATATTTCAAAGGTAAACCAGAACAAACATGATTGAATCTACACTCTAAACAAAGGGTACCCACCATGCTTGATATCACATTCATAAAATGACCTGCCCACCATAGAAGTCCGCTAATAAGAATATTCATGTGCTTCTACAATATTGTCTACATATACAAGTCCAAATGTGATTTTACTTTGATCATTTCCCACTCATACCGTTGCAAATCAAGCCACTTCAACCATGGAATATAATCTACAATATTAACACACCCATGATACACAAAAGACTCCTCAATCACCTTGGAAATAATCTCCTCTGACTTCCATAATTGTGGCAACTCTTTCCACAATAAGAGGCCATGTCACTGGTAGCTCCATCTCAAACCTCTAATTTTATTTTTGAATGTTATTGAAAGTACATTGGGTTACAACACTTATATAATCACACCAATAAAAATTGTGCCTTGGGAATTTTCAAACATCTAAGCATCTTTAGTATTGGAATATAATTGAACAAATTTCATATTTTGAATTTAATTTATCTATCATCCTCTATATTTTTGGCAATAAAGATTCTCACATTGTACAACTTAGTTAACACAATATACTATAATATGATATTAATTCTTATAACAAGTGAAAAGTTCGAGACCAAGTCACAGTTAGAGATAATAATGAAATATTTCTTCTTGCAATGACCCAGTCCACAATCAAGTCTACGTAATTATCTTTATAAAAGTATCATATAGACTAAAAAAGAAGTCCAACTCTCATCTTCCATTGGTTTTATGGAATATGAAATTATTTTTTTCTAATAACAAAGTAAATGTAGTTGACTCAAATTAAGATATTGTCAATGATTGCTAACTTAAGGTGGCTCTTCAGTAGTGCTACAACCATACATCAAAAACAAGTTATGCAGAAAAAAAGTATTTTTCAAATAATTTTTTTTTACAAAGAATGAAAAAAGACAACCCATTGCACGACATACCTTTTCTCAATAAATTCCATTCGCTCCTCTCATTAAATCCCACCCATTAGCTCCCCAAGCTGTGAAGTAGTGCACATAAGATTAACTTCTAACCAAATGATGTTGACTGCAATCATAAGCTTAGAAATCTATTAACTTAATTATGTTAACTATTGCCTAAAATGTTGTTGAGACTGGAGCTACTTTAAGTGCAATAAATAATTGTAAGAAAATAACCATGACCACATGGAAAAATATAGCTTGGTCATCAATATGGATTTTGCTAGCAAAATAGGATAAAGAAAACCTTAAAAAGCATAATAGAATTATGGAATCCTTTGTTGATAACTATCAAGTATGAGAGCTAGGTTTTGATCATGGGACCTATGGATTATGGGGTAATTCTAATAAGAAATCATATATCACATAAAAGCCACATTCAGTTGTAAATTTTGATCACAGAATGTGAAGCTACTTTTCAAATTATAAATCTTATACCTGATATAATATGCAACTTACAAATTGATCTATTAACAGTAAATAAGTTCTTAGTTGAACTCGATGGTCATAACACTCTCACCTTTCATCATCAAGCACAACCTAAACTAGTTCAAACATAGACCCAAGTATGGAATAGCACTGAATCATAACTGAATCTGCCTTAAATAAACTCAATAGTGTAATAATACTATAATTTTTAGTAGTGTGTAATTATCAGTATTATTTTAAAGAGAAAGTGTTACATACATGAAGGTTGTGCGCCACAACCCTCACCATATTGACCACGCAGTGTCGTAGGTGTACAAAATACTATAGAAGAACATACAATATTTTAGATCATGATCCATAAGATACTATAAAATATAAACATCTATTGAACTTCTATTATTGATTAAGATTAATTATTGTTTACCTTCAAAGAATTGACTCTATGTATCAATTATTCTTCTAGTGGCTCTGTCTCCTGATTTATGTTTCTCTCAAGGATAATTTTAAGAATTTAATCACTATATTTTTGTATCAGTTTGTGGGCCATGAATATGGGGTCAATGCTATAGGCGATGTCATCTAGAAATAACACCTTTGTTTCTGACTGCATTTGATCTACTATCATTTTTACTTTTCCCTATCAATAAGTATCAAGTTGTGACATCATTATCAATAAAATTCTATCAAAATAACTCCAAAGCCATAAAGAAAAGAACATAATAATATGACATTTTATCTATATAATTTGTACAATTACAATAATTAAGGTTTACCTTTGCTAAAGAAGGTGTGTGAGCTGGTACATCCTCGCTTGTGAGTTGTGGTGTATCCATGTCACCCTATGAAAAAGATTAGTAATTCTTAGCAATCAATAGGGAAATGAAAGTAATAGACTTACCAAAAGATATTATGAATAAAATAGTAGATTATGTATTGGAGTCAATATTAATTGGAGGAAATTGGTATAAATGTTATACTTACTAGTCCCATGATAGCAAATTTTTTTGTATCTACACAATTCAAATTGTAATATATCAGAAGCTCTTCCCCTACACTTATTGATTTTATCACACATGCAAAAATATGATTTCCCTCACGTTCCTTGAATATACAATTTAGCTACTTATTAGTTGACATAGGTCGAGAACTATTTATAAATCCTGCAATATGCCTTGTTTCTTTTGGCCTTCCATCAATATACATAGCGAGCCTTTTACTTTGATCATTTTCTTTGTATAGTTTATAATTTGGTGACAATGCATACTCACACTTTTTTTTTTTATATTGCACAATCCACATCCAATTGTTGTAATTGTAACAAGGTCCTGCATACTCCATCAATACAACAACTTTATTCTAACCGACCTTTATGCCATCCGTGGAAAATAGGCCCAAACCGTGTAATGAAGATGAATCTATGTGATGTATCCTTTCATTAACAAAAAAATTAGTGTTAACTGGAGGTAGTTTCTCGGGTACCCATTCTTTTTAAAGATGTTTGTACCTTAAGGGAACCTTCCTATCACCTTCACTCTCATTATCATAAGAACATGACCCCACCTCAGCAAGAAAAATTTGCATTCATTTATTGAATTTTCTTCTAATATTTTGACCTCTAGTCGATTTCCCTATTTTAGACCTACTAGATGTCTCACTTTTGTCTTCTATTCCCACATTTTCCTCACTCGAGGAAGACAGATCAGACAAATACCTATTTGGTGATACTTGCAATCCATAATATGAGAGACATGCTAGGACTAAAGTTGATGTTGACAGTAAAGAGAAGATATGCAAATAAAAAATTGTATCTATAGGGTCTATTGACTTATACTTGTTGATCCATGTGATTGTGCAAGATCCTAGTCAAAGGCATTGAATAGCCTGCATATGTAAATTATTTATCTTAAGTTTCAAAAAATTGGTCTAATTAATGTATATATATCTACAAAAATATTAGACATATTGTACTTAATGTTTATAATTGCACATATGGTTTTGAAAGGAAAATTTGGTCACCTCACTCAAATTCACCCATATTGTAATCAGTGAAAAGTTGTCCACTTACAATTCTCTATATACTTAAAATTACATAGAAGAGAAAAATTGCATGATGCATTCATCAAAATCATTTTATATTTTTTAATTTCTTACCTCTAATTTATAATTGTAGCTATGCAAAACCATTGTATATACTCCATGAAAATAGAGTTTAACACATAATAACTTAATTATTAAAACATACAAGTCAAAAAAAAATCTATAAATATATCATCACCCCATCATACTTGACATCCATCATACATCAATAGACATTTCATTGATCATCATCTCCATCCATGTCCTCATCATCATCACCATCATCATACTTGTCACTTTTATCTATTGGAAATATAAGATAGGATAGGTCACTGAGAGGGGAGGGGTGAATCAGTAACCAATAAAACTCAATCTTAATTCATTAATTAATCCCTCATGTGTATTATGATCTAATTGCATCCATGAAAAACTAAAAGCATTAAAACATTCATAACACTTTGACACACAATATGGTAACCTAGAAACCTTCCAAATAGAAAGTAAAACTAGGGTGGGGATGATACCCACAAGCTTTAGTATTATAGTATAAAGTTGGCCTGTTAAGGCTTACAATGATCACTTCTGATGATCTACCCTATTAGGAGCAATAATGACTGCTAGGTCCACCTTGCAAAAGGATTTACAAACATATGATGAAGTATGCACTCAGTAAAGAGATTTACAAAAGACTATTAAGTCTACCTTGTAAAATGATTTAACTGTTCCACTTGTTAGGATGAACCAGTAGATTATCTCTAATCTACAACTTGATTTGTTGAATGAGATTTCTTTGGAGTGTAATAATCACCTTGCTGTGGTAGATAAATCTTTGCTGCTCCTTATACTGCTTGTAGCCTTCTTCTTTCACACCTCTACTTTATATATATTTCTATATTAATTCATTACATTCATTGGATGTGATACAATATATTACATATATACTAATCCATTTTACAATTCAACAAAGTTGGTTGCAATGCAAGTTTCATCAAAATATACAAAGTCAGCCCATTTTCAAGTAATCGGGTTCTGAAGACAAACTTGATGAGGTTCTGACACTTGGCATCCATTTTCAATGCTCGGCATCATCATGTACTTGGTAGACATAGAAGCTTAGCTCATGCTAATTACTTCTAGGTAGTCTGAACTCAGTCTGCACTAGTGACTCAATGAACATTGCGAAACTTGACATATAAACTTAATCACTTGGTTGGCACTACATATTTTGGTCAACACTAGATTCACATTACTAAAGTTGTGAACTCAATAATCACTAGAAAACTCAGTTTGCATTGAGAAACTCGGTAAACACTAGAAAAATTGCTTTACACTGATAATCATCAACTTGATAGATATTGCTCAATGCAAATTGAATATTGTTCCTAGAACTTGGTAGCAATTGTAGAACTCGATATAACCTGAATTACTTGGTTAATAATGTAGAATGCAAGATAAGCTAGGTAGTTTCTAACCATCTAATTAAGTGTGTGTGCCACTAATAAACAAACTTAACTTTAATGTAAACATGATCATCATCGTCAGCACCACTATCTTCATCGCAATCATTATCATGACCATCGTCATCATGACCATCATCACCATCTTCATCAGCATGATCATGATCTTCATCATCATCATCACCATCATCGTCAACATCACAAAAATCATCATCTTCTTCATCATTGTGTAATAGTCATTTGTGATCATCATCTTTTGATTCTTCAGTATCTTCTCCTTCCATTAAATTACATTTTATTAGCTTTCCTCTTGGACCATGTCTAACAACAAATGACTAACTCAGTTTATGCAGAATGCCAAAGTAAAACACTTGCTCACATTGGCTTGGAAGAACATAGGGCTCATCTCCAATTGGCTCAAATGACGTTCTATTAATCATTGTAAATCCACTATCATGTTCAATAACAATCATATCAAGATCATTTTGATTCAACCATAACCTATACCAATTGACAATAAATAGAACTAATTTGAATAAATTAAAGTCGCATTCAAGTATATCATCCGAAATTCCATAGTATCAATTTTCATACTATTGAGGATGTATGTCATTTCTAGATGAAATATTGGTGGCCTCAAAGGTTGCACTTATCCCAGAATCACAAGTCTTCTTCATTTCGTCCAACTTTTTTATGCAAAATTTATTTCCATGGTAGTACATAGCTTTACAATTTTTGATATGCAATTATTGAAACATGTCAAGATTATTTGTATCGATCTATGAGTTCATATTGAACTTATGGGTCATGATTAGTAATCTTCTATGTACCTTTCTATCTCTTAAGCCATATGCTAGATCAAGTACCATTGGCGTAACATTGGGATCTCCATTATGATGAGTTTCTTTAACCAGTGATGCAACAATGTCTCATGTTAATGAGCGACCATTTTCTTGATACTGTTGAATCCATACCATCATCCAATTAAAGATTTTTTGCAATATACAAATGTAGTACATCTCACTCACAACCAACTATAAAGAAAATAACTAGACTAGTTAGAAACAAATTATATTGATGATGGATAAGAATTAATTAACTACAATAGCATCATATAACTACCTCTTACTTTTCTCAATCTACTTTTCTCTGTCAAGTACTCCCCTTTGAATTTTTTAAAGGAGTTGGGATCCAAAATGTGTTCTACATGGATCTTTGATGCAAACTTGGAAAGATATTCGTTAATGTACACTATGGTCTGGTATACCATATATCCCTCTACCATAGAACCCTCAAGATGTGCTCTTTGTCGAACGAATTCTTTCATAAATTTTAAGTACTTCTCAACCATCCACATTGACCTATTTTGTACAGGTCCACACAATTCAATCTCCTCAACTTGATGTATGAGCTAGTGTTCTTGAGCATTGAAAAAAGTTGAAGGTAGACACTTTTGCATTTCACAAATAAACTCTAAAAATTTTCTCTTCCAATATTTATATCTTTTTTATCAATTTCTTTAGATTATAACCACCTAAAAGAGATTCAACACACAAGAACATATAAACAATATTTTAGATAAAAATATACAATAGATTACGTAAAAATTAAAGCAAGTCATAAATATAATAATGTACAACAAATCTAAGAAATAACACTTCTAACATTGTGTATTTTTCAAGATCATATGTAACTTGTTTAATACTATTGTCAAACTGGTGTGGGAGGGATAGAGGTGGGACATACTTCAATCATTAAAAAATGATCTTTTCAATATATTATGAAATAATATAATAGGTAGTACATGCAATTTTACAAATATATTATAAATAGATAACATGACTTACCTTGATGAAGGTATGCCAATCATGTGTTTTCAACCCTAGCCCAAAATCACCTTTCTTTAATAGAAGTCTACTTATATTTGCATCAAATCCTATGGGAAAAAAAAAATTTATGACTTTTTTTAATGCATCACTTTGTTGCTTCGTTAATAACCAAGGAAGGGCACTTGTATATATGCGGTCTCCGTTGTTATTTGATTCAATGAAATCTTTCAGTATATGATTGGATTCTTGAATGTCATTACAAATTTTGGAAATTTTTTCTCTATCACACCTTCCATCTAATATTTTCCATATTGTCTCTATTACATTCTTTCCAATATGCATAGCATCAAACAAACGCACGATTGTGAGATCCTTGTAGTATGGTAACCTACTAAATTGAGTAGGATAACTTTTTATTCCTTTAGGAAGTTGGTCATTGATGCCTTGACAACCTTCATGAGCATCAATTACATCATTACTAAATAAAAGACAATATCAAAATGTAAATTTCAAACTTTGGACCAAAATTGGACATTACCTCAGTGATTTAGTCAACATATTCCAACTTCTATAGATAAGGTGTCATTCTTCATGGCCTTGATGTTGTCTCTTATTTCTCATTAAAAGGTGTTTTTCAATAATTTGATACTTATGATTATTGTAGAAAAAGTGTCTAAACTCATCAAACATCTACTTTCCTAAACTTCTTGAATGGCAATATTTCATCTTTGGACCACAAACTAGACATGCAAATTTTCTCTTTGTTTGAAGACCTAAAAGGTCATGTACAATTAGATCATGTGCAACTTAAGCATACAAAATTAATGTTTAAGCACTATAATAGACCAAAAATATGTGACCTTAACAATATAACATACTATAAAAATGAGTTAGCCCAGGGGCATCATGTATTGTTCATATAAGCATTGCACAGAATTGAAATTGTCTTTGTCCTATCGGTTTAGAGATGTCATGCATAGTGGCCCCATTCTATAATTTCAACAACTTTTCAATATGGGGCTCAATATAATTGTTCATATCTTTAACTTGTTACTTATCTAGTAATTTAATGAACAAAAATATTACATAATTATTATGACCATTTTGATGCATTGTTATAAATTAATTTAGATAACTATTAAATGAAAAAATACCTGATACAATCATTGACAACATTATGTGCTCCCTCTTAGTCTGTTTCCAATGAAAGCTTAAGATTACAAGGTTCTTCTTTAAAATGTGGCCATATTTTCTCTCTCTTTAAATGCAAAACCATCTGCAAGCATTCACATAATGTCATCTTGATTTCTATTGCATGCATGGTAATCCATAAATTATGTCAAGCTAGTGCACCTGTATAATCGTTCAAGACACAGAATAATGAAATGTACTAAAGAACCTTGTGAGGCACCTTTTTTGTTATTTTATTTGATCAATATCTACTAATATAAAAATCAGGGCATTCTGTTGCAAATTCATGTTGTTTATGATATAGAATGTGATCATTGGGGCATGCATGTATTGTCTGATATTTCATTTCAATTTGATTCATAATGGTAGATAATTCTCGATATGAATGAGGCAGACTGTTTGATGGTGGTATCCAAAAATCACCTATCAACCTACAACAAAAAATATGAATTGTTAATAAAATTAATAGTAATAGTATGCTAACATTGAAGATGAAAAAAATGGCATACTCTAGCATATGTGACATTGTTGCATTGGATAAACCATTCATAAACATCAAGTTCACCAACAACACTATAGTAGAGAGAAGAGTTGTTTGGGAGCCTTCGTATAGGGGCTTATGTGCCTTCTCAAATATAGGTATACCAAGACCTTCATCATCATCATTATCAGATGTGTTACTACCATCATTGTTAGCATCTTCATTACCTACACCAATACCATCTTCTTCTATCATGTCCTCTAGCACATTATCATCTTCTTCCATGGGAGTGTTATCCTTAGCTTGGATATTCACATCTCCATGTTCCTCTAGTTGGAAATCCACATTCACCAATCGAAAAAAACTGTGGCCTCCTTCAACATGACCATGTTGCCTACAATGACTCTGGACTGTTGTGATTAGAATTCTTTGATTCTTTAAGCCCTTACACTTTTTGCAAGGACAATTACATTTATCAACTTTTTTTCAGAACTAAGACCATAGTCTAGCAATTGTCTCATTATTTTGTTTTGGGTTCATATTGCTAGGCATGGTCTTTCTTCACAAGAAAATATATTTACAAAATTATTGGACATGTTGTACCTAATGTTTATATCTGCACATATGGTTTTGAAAGAAAATTTTGGTGTAATTAATGTGTATATCTACAAAAATATTGGACATGTTTTACTTAATGTTTATATCTGCATGTATGGTTTTGAAAGAAAAATTTGGTCTAATTAATGTGTATATCTACAAAAATATTGGACATGTTGTAATTAATGTTTATATCTGCACATATGGTTTTGAAACAAAATTTTGGTCACCTCGCTCATATTCACCCATATTATAATCAACAAAAATTTGTCCGCTTACTTAAAATTTCATTATTTGTGGTTAAAGATTTATTATTAAGGAAATTGGCAAGGAAGAAAGGACAAAAGTTAGAAGAAGCCAAAGATTTTATTACAAGTATCACCTCCCAAAATCTAGACACAGAAACAAAACAGAAAAGGAATTTGTAGAAATGAAAGATGGAGAAGTAAAAGAGTTGGACAAGGTTCCAATAAACTCAAAATTATTAAATCTTCCAAAAAAATTAGAATTCTTATATATTTGATGTACAAAAAGCCAAAGTGGGGCAGTGGTGTAGGGACCCAAGGTCCTAAACAAGATGGTCAAACATCAAATTTTGGATAGATTAGGTGATTAATAATTGTCCAAGTTGACACTGGTAATAAGTCAATCTCAAGCATCCTAGAATTCATTTTAGGCAAATTTCTTACATGTTGTAATAAGGCCTATGGGAAAGTTGTAGGGTAGTCAACATTGGCCAACACTATGAGTTGACCAAAAATCTTCAATTTTTTCTTTTTTAAAGTTCTTTCATGATTTATCAAGTTTTGGTAGGCATTTGAAGTCATTTTTTTAGAAATGTTGAAAAGTTGCAAAAATTGTCAAAAAGTTATCATGCAACTTTTCTTGCAAATTTGGAAGTTCAACAGTCATAGTTGTGTTTTGATCGAACAAGTAGACGTGAATATGTAAGGTCAAGAGGCTTGACCTATAAATTTAATGTTCTTCAACCTAGGAAGGTTGTTCGTGTTGTGATGTACATAATTTGAATCAATAAAGCAATTTTTGGTGGGAAAATAAGTGTAGACAACAAGTACTATTTTGACAAGCAATCAGGGCAATGAAGTTGTAGTAGAGGTTCATGATGAAAAGAAGATGGTGATGGATCAATTCAAGACCATATGCAATATAGAATCTGAGTCTCTTAATGCAAAGGCAATGAGTTATCCATGGACAATAAACACAATTGAAGTGCAAAAAATTAAAGTGAAAACAATAAGGTTAAAGTTGTTGAAGTCGATGAAGCCACCATTTTTTGCAATTGGTTTACTGAATAGTCAAAGTATGGTATTTATGTCACCAAGGAAGGTAAACCTTGTGTAAAGATGAAAAATATTTGGTAATGTGGATCTAATGTATCTTAGATAAAAGAGGCACTGGACATTGGCACAATTTTGGTTATTCCTATAATCCAAGACAAGGTTGAAGAAAAGAATATAATAGTTTTCCCTCTAAGATGAATTACAAAAATACTCATGATGCATCCACCATCCTTGTCCACCAAAAATCCCTCTACCAAAATTACAAATATACTCACCTCAATAATTGAAAATTGAGTTATTCTTAATATTTACAAACAATGATAGAAAATGATGTTGATGGTGGGTGTATGAAGTAGTGAATGAATGGTTTCATTTCGATTATCTATTCAACATACCAATTGCTAAAATTGATGGCTTCATCCAATTCAACAACTTACATAATTTTTGGCAATTTAATTATTAGTTTATATAAATGAAAACTTTATTACTTATTTTAATTTTCACCAAGTGTAAGGTCTAAGTGACAATTGTAAGGAAGAACCCATGTAATAAAACTTCTCTTTCCTCATCCTTAAGTGGCAATTATGTTTTCTCAATCACATTTTAGATAAATAATTGATAGGGGTATTCAAATTGGAAGAGACATTATTATAGTAGATTCCCAACATCATTCCAATTGAGAATTTCATGCACTTAGAGAACCATTACAGATTGTATATTGATATTGAAAATTAAGGGCCAAGAAGATCTCTGAAATTATGAAACTTTGGTAGTAAGAATTATATATAAAGAGGGAATTTTTCATCTAAGCAATCAAATCCATAACAATCAAGTGTCATGTATGTTTAATACTTGTGCCAGTCGTCATGTATATCTCCTATTGGTCTCCAACTATTTGCAATCTTAGGGCCCCAAGTTGCAAGGTTATAACCTTCACTCCATGCATTGACCTCATGAAAAACTTGCCCTTGCTTTAGCATTTCTTCTTCCTTGACTGAAATCATTTTTTCATAGTGGGTTAAATGGTAGTATAGTTCTCAACTTTAGAGAACATTTTAGATTTGTTACTTTTCTCATATTGTTTAGTTTCTTCTATCAAGTCTTGTATGGTGTACTTAGCAAAAAATACTTTGTTACAAATTATGAATATCAAGAAATTTAAAATATTCATCTAGATACTCATCAATCCATTTCTTAATCCACTTTTTTAATGGAAAGAGTAGATCCATAATGAATGACCTAAAATCCTGGTGTATTTCACATAACAATTCCATGGCTTCTTCAATCCATTCCAAATTTATGAATCCTTTTGGATTCATCAATTAGAGGTACTTGTTGACACAAAATTTTGTACCCTTTCTTGAGGTATGATCCTCAAGCAACCTTGTGTAACATGGAAACAACCTCCAAGTGTGGGAGTTGTGCTTTGAGGCTGAATCTCTAGAGAAGGCCAACTTCCTTACAATAAGGATGTACCTAAACTACCACTTGAGAGGAAAAGGGAGAAGGAATACATAAAATAAAATTGTTGAAGGGAAAAGGGGTGATGCATCAAGATTGAACTATGGTTACAACTCTACCCACAGCTACACAAAATATCAATGAAAGGCTAAAATACACTAGACTTGACTTCAATCTATCTCTCAAAGTGACATGCATATCTGAAACTGGTGAAATATTGAAAGGAAAGATAATTTTCACTTATACAATGATTGCCAACAAATTAAACACAACATGTAAGCTTATGAAAATAGAGAGAAAATTTACTACAAGGTATATGCATACACTAGATAGAAAAATGGAAAGAGAAGGTAAGGAAGAGAGATTCCATTAATGGAAGGCAAAATTTGTAGAGAATATTGTTGTTTCAATATAAAAACAAAGAAGAACTCAGAAAAAGTATTTACAACTGCCTTTTAAAGTGTCCAGGCATAACTCTAATTTAACCTTGAAGTTCAAACCCCAACCAAGGTGGAGTCAAGTTGTAGAGAGCAGCAATAAATGAATCTCAAAACTAAATCTGATCTTGAAATCAATTTGTTGTAATGAAGTGACGGGAAGGGAAAAACTAATGTACCCAATCATAAGAAATCAAATTCCTTGAGATTTTATCATTACAATCAATAAAGAGGCATGGAGATGTAAAGGTTTCATGCAAACAAGGCCCAAGAATATCGTTCAATATTAAAGAATAGTCCTAGTAACATGTCATGGTTGCAACAAATAAATTCGCATTGTTCTCAAAAAATGTGGGATGGAATAAAATGCAATATTAACCCATCGCAAAAATTACAGAGTTGACCCACGTGGAATAAATCTGATTTGCCTAGAAAATATGTGAGTTGTTGATGTAGATCTTCATTTGAATATGAACAGCCAAGATGCTACAAAAATCCCCTCAACAAGTGATTAAAATCCAACTATAGATCAAGATCCCTTCATTCTCCAATGGATGACTGTAATGCACTTCAAAATATCCAAATATGCATATAGATCTGATGGTCATCGCATCTTCACAAGAGCAAAGGGTAGCAACATGAAAAATATGAGAACCATGTGATCAAAAGCAATTCAACATGATAAGAATCTGCCACATGGAAGAAATTGGTTGGTTGGCACATTTCTCAAATGCACGATTGACAAGGCAGTAGGGATTTTGGGATTTTGTGGAAGAAAGAAAAGTCACTCCCCGAAATAGCAAAAAATGGTTAACATGGGATGTTAACCCTGACAAAAAATGCATGTTAGCTTGCAACTCGGTAAATAAAGGAAAATGAGCCAACTCGATCAAAGAAAAACCTGAACTAGCTCGGTCAATGAAGGAATCAAGCCAACTCAGTTCATGAAGAGACCGAGTTAACACAAAATATTAACCCCAACCAAATCGCATGTTAACCCACAACAACAAATCTAGCCCATTGAAGATATCTCTGATCGGTTATTGATGATGGGTTGAATGGGGAGAAAAAATAGCCAACAATACTTTAGTATTTCTATTAAAGAGGTCTCAAAATCCTTCAATGTCTGCATGTGCCTTGAGCTAAAGCTCTCTATGCATTTCTACATGATAATCCTCAAAGGTTTTTCAAAGAGTTTCTAAAAATCAACTATGAGATATCACTATTGCATTGGACAATATGTAAGCAATGATGGGTATTTTTAGAGTGGTACTTTTCCTAGAACATGCAATTAGAAAAGTAATACAGTGGTAAATATGTATTTAGAATTCTTTTAAGTTAAAAATAGAGCAGGCATATGAACCATTTGCAAAAATTCCTCATATTCAAAGGACATCTCATGGGACACATAGTTATAACATGTGAAGAATGATAAGTGGGTTGCTTATGCAAGCCTTGGCAGATGGAATGGTATGTTCAAATATGCAATAGTTTTAGGATAATGCAAAACTATAATTTATAACATTTAATTTCTTTTTATATTGATATGTGTTCTTCAATTGATGAATCAGATCCTGACATGTTAGAGGTTGGGAACGGAAACATGACCATACAGGAATATTGATCTCATGATGCACATGCCTCCCACAAGTTCAAGCAACAACTCCCACAATCCTTGTTAAACTTTTCTCTGGCATGTATGAGAGATGGGTATTTAGCTCTTGTAGTCATAAGTCCCTAGCCCACACCAAATGCTCAGTGCCAATAGCTTAGTTAGTACTGGAAGTTCCTTTGGGGCCTTGAGTTCAAATTCTCTCCCTCTGCATGAAGACTGCTTATGAATAGTAAAATTCCCTATGTAGCTCTCTCTATTTAGGTAAAATTCTTGGTACTTGTATTGTGGAAATCTTTTAAACTAGTAAATAAAAAATTTAAAAGCATCCCAAGCTGCCAAAAGGAAAATAATTTCTTAGTATAATATTATTAAGTTGAGATACATATAAGGTATTAATAAATAAGTTAGATAAAGAAGAAGAAAAATAAAATGTTTAGAATTCGTTGAGAAGCATAACATATCAATGCTTTTGTCCCCAGTGTTATACAAATTGGACGTTGTGTTTGTATAAGAGAAAACCACTCCAGCAGGAGATTCAAGAAATAGTAAATTTGTAGTTGCAATGGTAAGAGTTATTATTATTGAATAAGAATTATATAACTTTTGCAATTTGAATGTCATCAAGTTTTAATCTTTTTATTCCTTGTCTTCTCTTAGATTCTGATGATAGATCATAGATCAAGGAATGTGATGGAAAATATTGGTGATAAATATTTATATGTGGATCTCTATAGTTAAATTTTGTGTATTCAAGGAGATCATGGCGCAATGTGAATAGGGATAGCACATATCCAAGATGAATATTTTTTCCATTATGAAGTGAATTCTTAGCTTGTGTGGACACATAGAGGGATGAAGGCCCATCCACCATGGAAATTTTTGAGTAACAAAAGGAACTATGCACCATTTTGGTCACAATATGTGACAACAGCAGTTGGAAATGCTACATTGATTTCTCAAATAAGCGTGTGTAGACATGATCAAGGAAGGATATACCATCTTGGGCATATGTATGCATAGGCTTACAAGGGGGAGGTACTTAATGAATTGAATAACACTTTCCCAAGATCACAAGAAAATGTGTGGATTAAATGAAAGATAAATTAGAGCTTGATGGGAGCATTCTATAGAGGTGTCTGTATTTCAGTGGGAAGTTTTGTGTTGACTTCTTATATGTTTATATGTTGACATGGAAAAATTAAAGAAGAATCATTTGCTAAACCTGATACAGGAGCTATGGTGAATTACTATGTTAACTCTCCATACACACAGGTAGAAGTTCTCAGGAACCCATGTTGGAAACATAGAAATGACACAGAGAGGAGCTAAATATGGGTGATTTCCATTACTAGTCTGGATAGACTTAGCCATATGTACATGCATAAAAAATGCAATATCATTCATAGTATAGAAGATGTCATTGATTGTTGTTTCAACGTAGGGGTTTGCCTCATTTTCTAACTATAAAGGTCATGCTGAAAATGATGGCAACAATGGGGTGCGTGGAAGCATAGACTAAAGATAAATGCAAATATCCCTATTGCCAATTTGAAGTGGGTTTTTTTAGTATGGTGTACATATCTGACACAATCAAATTTGGGAAATCATTATTAGAACCAATATTGTTAAATCACTAGTCTTAAACTCAAATGAAAGTAGTGAATATATTATTACCTCTATTCCATGAGAATCTATTCAAGGAAAGTAAAGTGTCATTCTTCAATATGCAAAAAGGTCCAATTTCCTCTGAAGCTCAATAAGCCATTGATGAGCTTCTAGGACCAGTGGGAGAGGAAGGAAGGCCCAACTTGTCATTCTCATTTCAATGGCTTGGATTATTGGGTGACAGAAAGGGTTTTCTTCGATGAATGTCACACACTAGATGCTTAGCACCAATAGCTCCAATAGCACATGGAGATGAAAATGAAATAAACAAGTAACAAACAAAATTTTCCATTTTATTATTTGAACCTGAGTTGGTCAAAACTTAGAACAACTTGGGAAACCCTAAGTTGGTCAAAATTTTGACCACCTAAGGCACAAAAACCATAAAAAAGCTATTGAATAACTCTCTACCTAAGTTGGTCAAAAATTTAAGTCAGAATTTAACCTATAATGTACTAGTGCTTGTATTTGTAAAAGGGAATTCAAAGTCCTTGATTCATTTCGAAAGGGTTTTAATATTATACTTCTCTAGGCTCTAAATTTGTATAATTATTTGTAATTGTTAAATGTATTATGTTACACATTGATTTATAAATTTATAAATTATAATACAATTCTTTTAAAGAAAGTTTATCATGTAAATTTCATTATGTTACAATTTCTTAAGTAAACTAGAATCAATAAAAATCTAAAAATGTCTAAAAATTAGAATGAATAAAAATCTCAAGTTCAATATGTATAAACACTAGAATTAATGAAAATCTCAACACGTGTAGACTCTAAAAACTAGTTTCAATGAAAATATCAACATGTTTTAAAAAAATTAAAAGTAATAAGCACCTATAATAGGATAGTTAAGGGTATAAATTAAATTATACAAACATAATTAAGTAGTAGATAGAGTCTTAGACATTGGCAAGACCATAGCACATAAATTAATTTGAATTGAAATTGGTAAGACCAGAGCTACTAGCCTACTACTTGACTCACAGAGAACTTGAGAAGTTGCTATAGTTGTCACTCTAGCTAGATTGGCTCAGCATCACTATCATCAAAATCCTCCTCATTTATTAAATATAATATTTGATTATTCATTCTTTTTCCTTCATATTCACTATCAGTATGCATGCCAAAGTCAAATTCATCGTCATTGCTTCCAATATCAGGACATGAACCACTACCACTGCCACTTGGGTTTGAAATGTTGGTCATTCATCTTCTTTGACATTTGCTTCTCCAAATCCTAAAAGCCCTATCATAAGGAAAGCAATCTACCTCATACCTATAATTATAGAGCGTCAAACAATTCTCCAATTTTTTGTATAGTTCATTTCTAACCTTTAATGTCAAGAAGCCCAAAGTACTGAAAGCTCTCTCATCCTCCACTGAACCCAATATCATTGTCAAACATAAATCAGTAAGCTTGAAATGTTTTGGTATTGACTCTCTCAATTAGTTGCTCTGACCAAGGTTTTTCTAAAGCTTTGTTACTACTTCCTCTTCATTTGGATTCTCCTTAAGATCATATTGCTCCCTCATTATGTTTGTAAAACAATATGATTGATCACTCAGTCAAGAGTCATCTAAAATTCCATCTATAGCTACTCCATTGATTACTTTAGTCTTGCAAAAATTCTTAATCAAAGTCGTTATCCTTCTTCAAAAATCACTTACATAGTTTAGAGACTAATATTGAGGAAAAATAATAGACGTTGCTTTGAGAAGTTTCTTTGGAGGGAATTTGTATCTAATTTTTGACAAAAGATTGTATAAAACTCACTCACTTGATAGAATCAAGCAATGAGTCAATGATCTTCTTGAAGTCTTCACTTTTAACACGTGAAAGTGCCTTCTTTGATTCAAATTCTACTTCGCTTCCTGATTCGTTGGGGTTGGACTCAGGGTTGATGCAAGCATAGTGTTGCATTGGTATGTCAACTCCATGTACCCTGACACATACAAGTTCCCAAGATTGTTTAAATCTGTGATTTCTATCCACTTTGCAAACTTTGATTCATCTAATGGTTGTAATCAATAAAGAGTATCCAAGCTATTTTATGTCATTTTACACAACTTATTATATTATGTAGTGTATATATCTTTTTGTTGAACCTTATTCATAATATTTCTCATGTCCTATAGCATGGGGATAATAGTTCCTAAGTTAAGATTATCTTAACATTAGTTAGACTCAAATACAACTGATGAAATCTATCTCACACATAGTGGATTAGTACAAGAAATGATGGATATTCAGAGAATACTCGATGTGTTGGTCCATCCAAAGAGATCCATCTGATATCATTTTCTTTAAGAAACTTCCTCCCATTAGTAAGTCCTTAAGCAAAGTGTTGAAATTCTTGGACTCATTTAAGAACTTAGAGCCTTTCCCATAATGGATGGGGCTCTTCCTTGGACGAACTCTCAAAAACACCCTGTCACCAACAAAAAAGTGACGATCCAACCTATAGGCATCTACATACTTCTTCTGCCTGTCTTGAGCAGAAACCAAATGCTCCCTAATGCAAACAACCTACTGCTCCATATCCTAAAGCATCTCTGGACCCAAAAGAACCCGATCCTCTAAATGATCCCAACTCAAAGGTGTACAGCATGGTCTACTGTACAAGGCCTAAAAAGGTGACATACCAAGAGAACTATGATACCCATTGTTGTATGCAAACTCAACAAGGTACAAATAGTCCTCCCACTTCACCTGCCTATCCATAACATACATGCGAAGCATGTCCTCCAGAACCTGATTTACTCTCTCAGTCTGACCATCGGTCTCTGGGTGATAAGTTGAACTGAAATTGAGCTATGTGCCCAAAGCATGCTGGAGAGATGTCCATAGTGCAAAAGTAAACACTGGATCTCTATCTGAAATGATCCGACGAGGAATCCCATGCAAACGAACAATATCTACCAAGAAAACATGCGCTACCGAAGAAGCTGTGTAGGATGCTCTCATGGGCGAAAGATGTGTTACCTTGGACAACTTGTCCACTGTCACCATGATACAATCATGTCTTCGCGATGACATAGGCAACCCTATGATAAAATCAATAGATATTATATCCCACTTCCACTCCAAAATGGTATGTGGCTGCAAAAGACCCATCGGATGCTGATGCTTTGCCTTCACTCTCTAGCACTCAAGACATCTAGCAACAAAATCAGCAACATCGCATCTCATCCCTACCCAGAAGTACAACTATTTGAGATCAACATGCATCTTCTTGACTTTAGGATGTGCAAAATACGGTGCACGATGCGCTTCTGACAAAACCAAGGTACGAAGATCACCTGACAAGGGTACATAAATACGCCCTGAGTATCGCAATAGTCTATTAGACTCAAGCATATAACCTAAAAATATCCCTTCAAGGGTATGTCCAGACTCAATCTCTTCCCTCACCTCTTGATACCAAGTGTCACTAGGCAAAGCCTCCAAAATATAGCTTCACAAATCCACTCCCAATGACATCACTGATACCTCATGTCGCCTCCTGCTCAAGGCATTTGCGATGAAATTTTCCTTCCCTTTGATGTAATGAACATCAAAGTCATACTTGCATAGGAACTCCATCCAATGACGTTGTCGTGCATTCAGGTTTGGTTGAGTAAAGATATACTACAAGCTCCTATGATTGCTATGCAACTCAAACCTGTGTCCCAAAAGAAAATACCTCCAACAGACAAGGGCATGCACTAGGGCCGCAAGTTCCAAATCATGAGTGGGGTAGTTAAGCTCATGGTCCTTGAGTTTCCTAGACTCATATGCAATCACTTGACCATCCTGCATCAACACCGCACCCATGCCTTCCAATGAAGCATCTGTGCAAACCATGAAATCACCTTCAGGATTAGGCACTGCAAGGACTGGTGCACTGGTCAAACACTCTTTAAGAGTAACAAATGTTGCCTCGCACTAGTCTGACCAAACAAAATTCTTCCCTTTGCACTGAAGAGAAGTGATGGGATGAGCTACTCGTGAGAAATCCTTCACGAAGCGACAGTAGTAACCCGCCAGTCCCATAAAACTATGAACTTCTGAGACATTCGTGTGTACTGGCCAACCCATGATAGCACGAATCTTCTCTGGATCCATAGCAATTCCATCACCAGCGATGATATGTCCCAAATACTTCACCTCTAATTGGAAGACCCCACATTTACTCAGGTTGCCATACAGCTGATGGTCTCTCAAGCACTGCAATACTTGACGTAAATGGACTTCGTGCTCCTCTACAGTCTTTGAATAGATCAATATGTCATCCAGAAATACAATGACACACTGATCAAAGTACATGTGAAATACCCCATTCATCAAACTCATGAACACTAATGGCGCATTGGTTAACCCAAAAGGTACAACTGTGAACTCATAATGCCCATATCGTGTATGAAACATTGTTCGATGAATATCAACCTCTTGGATACGAAGCTGATGGTATCCCAACTTCAGATCAATCTTTGAGAACACTCATGCTCCCTTCATTTGATCAAACAAGTCATCTATCCTTGGCAAAGGATAACGGTTCTTCACCGTCATCTTATTCAATTGCTGGTAGTCAATGCACAAATGCAAAGAACCATCCTTCTTCTTCACAGAGATGACTGGTGCACCCCGTGGGGATACACTAGGATGAATATGGCCCTTGGTCAATAATTCCTCCAACTACAATTTGAGCTCTCTCAACTCCTGAGTAGTCATGTGATAAGGAGCTCATGAAATCGGCTCTGCCCCTAGTACAAGATCAATCTGAAAATCAATGTCACGCTCTAGTGGCATACCAGGAATCTCCTTAGGAAACACATCGGCATACTCACAAAGGAGTGGGTGATCATCAAGTGTCACTGTATGGCTCTCGGCTTCCTCGAGATCACTAAGAGACACAAGAAACAACTGGCAACCTTTCTACATACTTTGCTTTAGCTGATTAGCTGAGATCATACAAAGCGAGACTGGTCTCTGAACTCCCAAAAGTTCCACTTGCCCACCTGTGTCATCAACACATTGTACCACCTTATGATGGCAATCGATATTTGCCTGATGAGCGGCTAACCAATCCATGCGCAACACAATGTCATACGATCCTAGAGGTAGAATGCATAGATCCACTATGGTGGTGATGGTTCCCAAATTCAAACAACAGCTCCTAACCAACAAGTCAACAGCCACCTTGGAACCCGTGGCTAACTCAACTTGCCACCTATCAACTTGATGCATTGCCACTAACCCACATCGATGAACGAGAGATGGTGAAATGAAAGAATCTGAAGCACCAGAGTCAAAGAAAACTAAAGTTGAAATACTGTGTAACGTACCTGTAGCCTCGACTACTGTACCTTGATGCTCAGCTTGACGGTTGTCAACTGCCGCAAAGACTCTATGATTTTGACTTGCATCTCCTATAGTAGGCTCAGATCTCACTACACCCTTACTAGGTCTCGTAGATGGTTTGATGGAATAATCATAAGATTTATGGCTAGGTTGGCCACAAGAATAACAATTCGCAGAAAAGCTGGGTCCTGTCCCACAACTACCCTGAGTAGCACTAGGATATGGTGCACTACCTCTACAAAAATTTTGCTAAATATTCTGAGGAGGACGATCCTGCTGAGATTTATGTCCTTTGTTCTGATTATCTCCCTTCCTTCCTGAGGTACCAGAATATTGCCCCCCTTTAGCCCTATGTCGATAACGGCCTTTCTTACCACCTTGAGGGGGTTCTGATTGGGCTTGACCCTTCCCAGTGGACTAAGAATACGGAGAATCTTGTCCGAAATACCTTACACTTTGGTTTTGAGAACCAAATCTGCTACTAAATCCTCTAGCCAAATTCTCCTCTACAATACAAGCTTTCTCAACAGCTAGATCAAGAGTCCTAGGCTGATGCATACAGACTTCTCCAATGAGGGAATCCTTAAGGCCTCAGATAAAATGATGTGCTAAGAGAAAATCATCATTGTTGTAGCATGAATACTACCTGAGTTCAAAGAATCAGATTTCGTACTGATCCACAGTCATGTTCCCTTGACGGATTGCATGGAACTCATTAGCACAGGCCTCTCTGAACTAAGGAGATAAGAATCTCTCTCAGAACCTCTCCTCAAAGATCTCCCAGGTGAGATCTGCAATGCTAACCTGAAGCTTCTGACTCTCAATATTCCACCAAATGGATGTGTGGTCCCTCAAATGCATAATTGCACAACGGGCCCTCATGTTGGTTGAATATGGATACATGGTGAAGTAGCGCTCCATGTCCAACAACCAAGTCTTAGCCTTGAGGCCACTTCCCTTGCCATCAAATGGTGGCAATCTGGAACTCTGAAGGGACTTCATGATATCCAATCTGATGGAATCCTCACTGTTGTGGTCTGGACCACCTTGACGGTGCCCTCTACCGCCAGGTGGAGTAAGAGAGCGCTCACATTCACGTTCCTCCTCTCTATGCTCAGAGTGATGGGAATCTCCATGATGAGATCCCTCTTCCCAATTTTGATCATGTTGGCGCTCCTCAACACGAGGGCCCAGCCTAGCAAGAACCTCCTGGAGTACTGGCATCAATACCCCCATGCCATCCTGATTAGCATTATTACCCTGTTCTCCCCCTCCTCCCTGACGTTCCTCTTCATGGTGTTCATCTCCATAGTTACCACTACGGGTACCACCACAGCTACCAGGTCTATGTGTAGGAACAACAAGGTGATATTAGAACAGTCGGAACATAAGCATAAGAGTTAAAACCATGAATGAACAAGATATCAAATAATAAAACATAACATAGCAACACACAACATCAAACAAAACCATAGTGGAAGCATAACACAGAGATCCCAATGTTGCAACATGGGCTCTGATACCAGATGTAATGCCCCGCCTAAAGATACTTGGAAACAAGGATGAAAATACAAGCCAAAATTTTAATTTTTTTAAAACAAGTGTAAGTGCACATGACAACAACATACACAAATCACAAAAACCACAACGAAAGACCTAACAAACATCCAACCACCAACGGATCCCCAAACGCCACTACTCACCAAAAACAAAATCAAGAAAACATAAGAGATCGACCAAGCTAAAAGATCAAAACAAACTCCTGAAAATTGGCTAAGTTTAAATTCTGAAGCCCTGAAATTTCCTAGAATCTTTATCTTAGCCCATAGAGGTCTGAGACCCATCTCAAATGAATCGTCGCATTTATTAAAATATATCTTAAGTATAAGGAATTATCCTTATACTTGAATGATATATTTTAAACCCCGAATAAAAAACTACAAAAAAGACACAACAGAATTCCAAATTGCGCCGCCAAGGGATTGAAGAACACCTAAGAGGGTACCCCGAACCATCCTTGAAAAGTTCGGATGGGACTGAAAAGTGCCCGCTGCCCACCCGCGCAAGTTTCAAAAAAATCGTGCAACACTTTATCAGCGTTGTGCGATACTTTACCAGTATCACGCGACATTTCTCCAGAAGTAGGGCGACACAATCAGGGGTTGGGCGATACTTCTCCAAAGGGCGTGCAATACTGGAACTGTATCATACGACATTTCTTCTAAGGGTGTGCAATACTTTAAAATATCATACAACATTTCTCAAATGGGCATGCGACACTATATTGTATCGCACCATGCTGACACATGGTCGCCTAAGGAAAAAGAAAAAAAACTCTAAGGAAAAACAACAAGCTAAAACATAGATAAAAACCTCCACACCAGGGAGTACCAGATCGACATCTTGAGGCAAAAACACCCGACAAACTAAAAGACGGAAAGCTAAAATCTAACCATCTAAATCATACATCAAAGGGAAAGAACAGAAGGAACATCATAGTGTACTTAAAGCAATATCACAATTAAACTTAATTAACATCACAAATTATAGAACAAACAAATTAAGTATGTGGTTCCTCCCATCTGTTAATGGCATCATAAGACCATCGTGGGTCCTAGCCATCCCTTGCGCATAACATCCCAAGCCACCGATCGGATCATCGGTGCTGTCATGACAGGAACATCACTACTAAACATGCTACAACAATCATAAAGAAATCTAACATGCTAGTAGTAAAGCATAAGATAACATCATCTAACATACGCTAATCATCATCATAAGGAAATGCATCAAACTAACATCATCTACACATGATAAACAAGCATCCTAATGAAAGCATAAATCACAAGGAAGCATACTCCGAAGATCGAAGTACCAAGTGAAAACATTCAGCAGCGGTCGTACTAGGCTCAAGACCGTCTCTGTACATCGGTTCCTAGCAGTGGTGAAGGTACCTATGCCTCCCAACCACATGGCACCCGTAGGTCCACACCCGCCATGTTGATGGAGATAATGATCCAACCACAACCACGCAAAACAACATCCATGGCTAACACACACGCCAAGCAGTATGATGACTGAATCCCAAGACAGAGACAATGCATAAACTATAGGTCCTGGTCAGACATCTCAATAGGCTACTAAGTAGGGGCTGACATCATGGAGAGTCACTTGGCATCCAAAAGCCCAAGCTAGTATAGGCAGCTACTCTTCTCAACAAAAGGCGCACAACCTAGGGTAGCAACTCTTCATGACAGAAGGCGCACAACCCACACATTTTATTATCTTGTATTTATTACCACCCAATGTTTTAATTTAATTATCACTTATATAAAACTTCCTCTGCCAATCGGGGAATAGTCACCAAGTTGCAGGATAGAAGCCCCTCCATATGCTACCCTACCCTACCCATGCTCATCCAACGATGAGTGCCTGTGGGCATGCAAACTCCCAATCCAACCCCACTGATTAAACTTCCAGAAATACCACAGAAGATCAGGCCCCGCAAGTCACCTGACACATGTACTCGTGTGTGGCACACCACCATCACAAAGATCAACACAAGGACTGGATGAGAACACAAACAAAAAGTCAATCAACCAAAAACATAATTGGGAGGACGGATGCTACACGCATCCCAATGCAACATAAAGTGCAAAAGTGGTCTGACAAATATCCAAACGGATCATCCAAGTCCACGACCCACATTGTGCCAAGAAAACTCAAGAAAACAAGGCAATACGCAAAACGAGGCAAAAACTCCAAATTTTGAAAAAAAAATCCAAAATTAAAACCCATTGGGCCTTTGGGTGCAAAAACCCTCAAAATCCAAAAATAAAAGAAATTAGACACCGTATGCAAAAATGGCCAACATAACGGTTCAAAAACCCAAACCCCCATTTCAAAAATAGGGAAAACGTTCATACCTGACCAACCGGGCAGAACTAGCATGCAAAAACGGAGGGGAACACTAGTTCTCAACCTCCTAACATACTGCTACAAGAAATGGAAGCTGAAACGGAGTGAAAACAATAAAACGAGAAAGCCCTACTTGACAACAAAAAGGGGCAGAAATAGTAACTTGCACAATAAAATAAATCACCCGCCAAATCTACTGAAAATGACGGCAAAGCATAAACTCCCAGAGCCAAATCCAACAAGACCAACCTCGCAAAGATCTCACGCTCATAGCTCCCAGAACAAACGAAACAAGAATCCTTCAGAAGAGGATTTCCAAATTTGCTCTCAAAATTATATTCTTAAAAAGTGAGAAGTGAATAATGAATTCACTTTTCCAACACTTTTCGAGTGAATAGTTGATTTTGGTAATTAAACAACTAGAGTAGCTAAACTCCGAATCGACCCAAACGAAAAATAAGTTATTATCCGAAACGAAAATTCACCTAAGGCAAAACTGCTAGAAATTAAATCCAAAAGATTGAAAACTCAAAAAATCCAAAATAAGATAAAATCACTTGACACTTTTGCGACAAATGCAAACTTCTAAATGCACAAACCCACTCACTAGTCAAATCACATAATGTAACGAGTTCGGATTTACTGATCACCAAAAGGTTTTAATTTAAAACAACTAAATAAGGATACGTCGACCATACAAGAGCGACATTGGCAAAATATGAATAGCTGGATCACTATCTCCATGTGCCACTACTAGGGATATAATTCCTGCACATTAAAACACCCGATCAAGTGCAATTGCATATAATATCATAGCCGAAGCAACATGTATTAAAATGCCTATTTAATCCATTTACATCACTCACGTTCGCAGAAAGCGTAAAGATACAAGAATGAAGTGAATAACCATAGCATAACATTCATCTCATAATCATAACCAACAAATATGTCCAAATAAACCATAAAACCAGATATCATCATAGATCTACTATCATCTCAAAATAGCATCAACATGCAAAATGATAAACTGAACAGCATAGCAGTATAACATCTATGGTACTGAGTCAAAGTATAACATCCGACCCTCGGGTCATCATAAGGTACAAAATAAGAGTATCAAGTATTTCTCGAATCAAAAATAGACAAGGTACATACTGCAAACACGAGAGGCACTACATAACATTGTCCAATAAGAAAACAATATGTAAAGGATGGCAAAAAATTTATCCAAAATGTATATTACAGTGGTGATTGGATCAGGATTTTCGACCAATCACATGAAAACTAATGGGCACTTTGGACCCAAATTTTGTAATTTTTGATGACGCAGTTGACCAACTTTACATGCTCTATTCGCCAAATGATGATCAATCGATGAGACAAGATCACCAAATGACGAAGATTATCCACTAAAATAATCTCTAGGGTACTCTTGCCAAGATTCAAAATATTGTGTTTACAAACTTGTACTTTAAGATTACCTACATTTGAGAAAGACCATGAAAAGTTACAAAACCAAATCCCTTTTATTTGTTTTATTATTATTTATTATTTAATCTTCATACTATAATTTGGCAGCAAAGAGCCCACCCGGGATCAATGGTGAAGTTGAATGGCTCACAAAAAGCCCACTAGGGATCAAATCTTGCTAAGTGCAAGGTCCAAAGACATCAAAAAGGGATGAGGTCGAGATCATGCCCCAAGGGAATTTGGCAGTGTGGATGCTCTTTAGTCATTGGCTCTTAGCCGAAGAGGTTTCAGGCATGTGGACCCGTATCAGAGACCTAAAATGTCTTTGTGGATATCAAAAAAAAATACTATAATAAGGAACTAAAATCTGCAAAAATTTAGCTAAATTTTAGGTAGGCGCTGATTATGTCAAATATAGAGAGGACAGTGGGGCCTGCCAAATTTGAACCTATGATGTTTCGCCCACGTTCCTTTCCCGGCGTGCTAGGTGAGTAAAGATTCCTAAACGAAGCATAGAAATCATCGCCCGTACCGTTATGGCGTCTCGCCATTCCACCAGAAAGAGCCGTTGATCTGCATTTACAACCGTTTGATTTTAAATCATAATATTCAGTGCGGCTTTTAAATAATAATAATAATAATTAAAACAGCTGAGATGCCCCCAACGTTCACCTCAAACGCCCGGCACACATGATAATCCCACTCTTTTATGGCCGTTAATCCCATCACAACTGCTTAAAGCACATCATTTCTGCAGAATCCCCAAAAACGGGCCTGTTTGTTATCTATTCCCGTGAACTTTCCTCGTGTTTCGATTCAATACCCAAAATATACGTTTCCACAATTTGAATCTGCGTATTGAATTTCAGAGCCTACTCAGGATTTCTGCGTGATGTTTTTCATAAATAATTGAGGGAAGAAGCCCCGCTCTTGATTTCAAATTTGGTGCGATTTAAAGCAGCGGATGGAGATGGCTCAGCAAGATCACTGATTTGTAGGAGGAGTTGGAAATTCTTTTGATTGAGGAACGTAATGGCGAGCCCTAAAGTTCAGCATGTAGCGAAGGATGCATCGGATAAGCTTCTGGTGAAATTCTCCGATGTTTCGGTTTATGATTATGTTTATAATGAGAGCGGGGTTTCGTCTCCCAAGCCGAAGAAGAATGGCTTGAAGAAAAGGGTGGGAGCTGTGACTGAGGGGGTTCGAACGGAGAACCCCAAGCATACGAAGAATAATAATACTAATAGTGTCTCTGCGTCGAGGGAGCTGGACTCCATTGTCACTTGGAAGACACCTTTGAATGGCAACAATGCTGTGCGTAAGACGGGTTTGTTGAGATCCGCAGGGAGCCTCAAGAGCTCCCACCGAACGGCTGCACAGATTAAAACTTATGCTTTGCTTTCTACAGCTGCCGGAAAGGTAAATGATTTTTCTTTGCTGCATGTATAATATTTTTGTTTCCAAAGTTAAAAGTGACCAGATTGTTTCGTGTTTCTCAGAGCTGTTTTTTATATGTGATCTTATTTCCATCGGACATATTCATTATATTTGACAAAGAGTGACTACAAAATCCATTTAGATCTGTTTTCTCATTTCTCTGTAGTCTCTGTGTTTCTTAAATATTTCGATGACTCTTTAATGAACTGACATTTTTAATTCTTTTGGTTTCTTCATTTTCATGATTGATCAATTTTCTCTAACCGGCGCCCTGTTATAACATGCTCAATTCAGGGCTTACGGTCAGAACATACTAGCTTAAAAATTCTCTGGTTTCTTCAGATTAATGATGGGTCACAACATTGGACTGACATTTTGATGATAAAAATTAGTATAGATTTGATTCTAAAAATACTCATATCTGTATTATAGACTGGAAGTTTGAAATCTTGGATCAATTTTCTATATCTTGGATCAATTTTCTGTAAGTCAAGCTACTGTTATAATTTTCTCAATTCAAGGCTCAATATTTTTGAAGAATGGATCTGAAAC
This sequence comes from Cupressus sempervirens, assembly GCA_028749045.1. Taxonomy (NCBI): domain Eukaryota; kingdom Viridiplantae; phylum Streptophyta; class Pinopsida; order Cupressales; family Cupressaceae; genus Cupressus; species Cupressus sempervirens. The sequence goes on along the minus strand of CM053790.1, from coordinate 234,876,866 downwards.
TTGAATAGATTTGTTTGCTTCTCCTTCAGGATTAACAGAGGATAATGCTTTGGTAAGTAATAACTGGAGCATTGAACTGTTAAATTGCCAAATATAGCCCACAGTTGAAAATAAGCATTAGAAATGGGAAATTTACAATATTTTTGTAGTTTGTATCAGTGAATAAAAATGATCTTAGATAATCAGTTATGCATTATGAGCTTCGACCTACAAAAACCTCACACAATTAAACCCAATTCAGGAAACGTGCTATTTAATTAACTATGAGATTCACAGTTTCAAATAACAAACAGCTGTCTTGTTTAAGCTCTTCTCAGTCCAAATCTGTTTAAATTTTCTTCTTTTTTTCTGGATCCAGCTCAAATAATTAGCACTATCTAATCTGAAACCCCTCCTTACATTGAACTTAACTTACAACTGTTTGAGCATTGTCATTACTTTGGGACCAGATCATATAACCTATCAAACCTATCACTGTCCTGCGCTTTAAATTCCTATCGCTCAGCCCGACAAGAAGAAAAAGGGTGCTTAATTTGAAGTTAAAAGGAGGTGCAGATGCCTGGTAAGCCGGAATTATTGCATAAAATTTCAAAGCTGTACAACTTTGAATTATATAGAAGACAAATAGAAAACCAGTGTCTTTGTCGATTTGGACAGGCAGATAACATCACTTCAAAAATTGTTTTTAGTTTTTACGTAGAAAAGAAGACCATATGTTTTTAACTTGATTTGACAAATGGTATTAATTCAGTGGCGAATTCAATTGCATCCATAAACTAAAAACAATTCCTTGCCTACCCTGTTAGCTAATGAATCAATTGATTTTTTTTTCTGTAATTTTATTTCCTACAGTAAGAATCCAACTGTTAATTTTTCCAAAGACCTGGTAAACCGGAATTATTGCACAAAATTTCAAAGCTGTACAACTTTGAATTATATAGAAGACAAATAGAAAACCAGTGTCTTTATCGATTTGGACAGGCAGGTAATATCACTTAAAAAATTATTTTTAGTTCTTACTTGGAAAAGAACAGCATTTGTTTTTAAGTATACTTGATTTGACAAATGGTATTAATTCAGTGGCGAATTCATTTGCATCCATAAACTAAAACCAATTCCTTGCCTACCCTGTTATGGATCAATTGATTTTTTTCTGTAATTTTATTTCCTACAGTAAGAATCTAACTGTTAATTTTTCCAAAGACCTTTCCCTCCCCTACAAACTAGCCTAATGCCAACCAGGCTGTTTTGTCCTGTACTTCTCTATTTTAGTCCTATTCAAGGCATAGGATAGGATTATTAAGAGTGGTCTAGAAAATAAAACCTAAGTAAGACTTTTTATTTTCTTCCAGATTATACTAATTTGATTGTATTTGGTGTTCTAATGCCGGGGTTTTGATAACAGGCATGGCAGAAGGCCTTGAGAGGGGCTTCTAAGTTTCTGATGGACAAACGTGCAGTGCAGCCAGTTCGACTTCGTAAGGAGCTTCTCTAGTCTCTAGTTATTTATTACTCCTTTTCAATAAACTGAGGCATGAATCCGGTTTGATCTGGCGGACTCTGCTATCAACCGTTCACTGAATGCCTCTTCCTTGTGCCATCTTTTATCCTACTTACTAAATAACTATGTAAATATAGATATAGACCCCCTCCTCTGTAGCTGGAGATGCGGTGAATAAGCCATTTTATATCAATTTATATTGATTGCTCTGTTGTTCTATGCTACTGTTACATTCAAAGGAAGTCTCTGAAGAAAGTAGAACAAATTATTTTCCTATTTGATCCGTCCGGATGGCAGTACTTTTTTCATGCACGCTTTTTAACTTTTTATCAAATGGTTGGTAGCTTAACTGGTTTAAGCAATGATGTTATATATTTAAAATATTTAAAACTAAGATTATGGTTCAAATAACTTTTAAAATCGCTTGACAACTGAAAGAAGTATAATTTAAAGTTTATGTTTCCTTAAGATTTTACAAAATGATCTTGTGGATAAAATTATTTGTTTGTGCACAATTAAGGTTTTTATTTTTTCATTGTAGTAGATTTAAATATGGGAGATGTGAGATAGGGAATGAGACCACAATCATTCTTCAAATAACTTTAATGGGATAGAAACTACAAAAAAGTTTGATAATTCAAAGAGGCTTCCATTTATATTTATATTTCATGATATAAAATCCTCTACTCAAAAAAATACATATTTATCATTTTGTACATGCATGAATTGATAAGGAAATTTGGAAGTCACATAATTTTGTGAGAAAAAAAAATTGCACATATATAAATTAGTTTAAATAAATATGTATATTTGGCTAAATATATATGATCTAGAATAGAGATGATAAACATAAAATTAGTTAAAAAATTTAAACACCACTAAATATTTAGTTAGAATTTTAAATAGTGAAATTTAGTACTAATGATGTAATAATTGTAATGTCCCTTATGAGGATTTGGATTGTGTTTGGAAATGATAATTCACTTTTTCACTGTAATATGTCCTATTATAAAACTGTCGTTTTTCAATGATTAACATACTTTGCTATGTATTTAAATCAAATTGATTTAAGAAACAATGAATGATTCATAATTTAAATCAAATTGATTTAAGAAACAATGAATGATTCATAATACATTTGAGGTTAACAAACTTAAGCCCCAGCGAGGATGGGGATTTATTTGTCACAAGGCTCTCGACACCAATCTACAAGTAGGTTTCCTCAAGGGTTCAAGAGCTTGTCCATATCTAATCTTGGAAGTCACCTACCTTGTGAGAATATTTACTCCACCTCTTCCTACAAACTACAAACATGTCCACTTAAGGCGCTATAGAAAGTGATTAAGGATTGGAATGTGAGTATACTAATATATATATATGAGAGAGAGACCAATCATAGTTAACCATATCATTTGCATTATATTAGTGTATAAATCTATTGTTTGTGGTATAATAGTTTGATCTATTGCTTATATTTAGATATCTATATCTCTTGTTTTGATTGATTGAATACCTTTTCTCTTTTTATTTAAAAAACCTTTTCTCTTTTTATTTTAAAAAATTATCCTTCTTCCCCCTTTATATCTTTTGGGAGGAAAGGTCGCACCTCTTACCCTTCCAAAGGGCTAGAACCATTCATCATTATTGCCCCTTTACATGCTATGTCCTTCTTCTTCCTCAATTAATCCTTTGCTAATTCCTATACCATCTTTATACATATCAGATTTATCTCATACCTTTGAATGAAACTTACTATTATTATCTTTCTTATGGCGATCCCTTCTTTCATGTCTTCAACAAATGACTCTTCATCCTATTTATATTTTCACAATTGGAGAGTCATAACCTTTCATTATTACAACCTTTCAAGAGAGTCAGAACACTTCATCTTTTTATGTCATTTTAGCGTCACAACCTTTCATAACTACTTATTTTAAAAGAGTCATGTAAAACCTTTATCATTTACGCTCTTTGAAAGATCTTTCATAACTCTTCCCCTTTTGAAAGAGTTACAAACCTTCATCAATGTTTCTCATTCTAATCTTCTTCCATCACTCCTTCCTTGGTCCACATTCTCCCTTCTTTCATCTCTTCTCCTTGACCCCTTTCCAAATAAAATTATTTTCTCCCTTTTATATCACATGTTTGAGAGAGAGACATCTTTTCATTTCATGTTTTTGGTCATTTACTAAACTTAATTAAATTTTAGTTAAACTTTATTATATAATTCAACTTAATTTGTATTTTTTCTATATTTAAATTATGTTATTAGACTCTAAATTAAAGAAGAGAAGAATAAAGCTTGAATTAAGTGAAAGTGTTATAAACTTTCATCAATTCTTCCCCTTCTAATCTTCTTCCATCACTCCTTTGTTGTCCACATTCCCCCTTCTTTCATATCTTCTCCTTTGGCCCCCTTCCAAATAAAACTATATTCTCCTTTTTATATCACATGTTTGAGATAGGCACATCTTTTCATGTCATGATTTTGATCATTCACTTAACTTTATTAAATTCTAATTGAATTCATTTATGATTTAATTTAATTTGTATTCTTTCTATATTTAAATTCTAAATTAAAGAGGAGAAGAATAAAACTTGAATTAAGTGAAAATTGGTACATGACACTAGCTAAGCAAAAGGGTTTGATGAACTATAATAATTGTCAAAGCTCCCTTTAATGTAGGAATAATTGTGTTTGTATCATTGTAAAATATAACTAGCAATGAAATTGTGCATATGAAGGATTTTAAAAATTGGAGGAAAGATAAAAAAGAGATATGATCATGATAACATGTCATATAGAATATCATTCATGGAGATTAAATGTTGAGGACTAAAAAGTAAGGGTATTCTTTTTTGTTTCATGTGCACTACAATTGTGATGTTAATTTAGGACTACAATTGTTTCATGTGGACTACAATTAGATAATCAATGTGATGTTAATTTAATCAAATTGTGGTGTTTAATTTGATGTTTGATTTATTTCAAATAATAAAGATTTTAATAGGAAAGACAAAAAAGATTTAGCTCTTAAATTGTGAGGAGATGGTCTCTTTTATATTTAGGATTTTTTTTTGTTGACTCTACTACAAGTTATTTGCTCGTGTTGTTGTTGATAGGGAATTTATAAAATATTTGAAGAATTGCATAGAATGTACTCAAATAATAGAAAATGGATTAACGTACATAGAAAATTAGAGTCTTGATAGCACAAGAGTTGAGTATAGCTAAAATGATGGTGATGGTTAAAGTATATGAAAATAACTATCAAATAATATCACACCTCTAAGATTTAAATCTATGTAAATTTAAAGTAATTAAGAAACATAATATCACCTTGAAATTTTTTATCAAACCAATTAAATTGCAACCCTTTTATACTCTATTAAATATAACTTTACATTACTGCGTGAAATAAATAGTGGAGAAGCAATTTTTTTAAAATTTAAATAGTAGCATACAAAACTAATGTAAAAATGACTTATTCAGTGCATCTCCTATTACACAGAAGAGTATCTATGTGTATACTTACAAGGTTATTTTGGTAAGGAAAATAAAAATCGATACAATGAATCATTAAATGGTAGGAGAGTCCAATGGATCAAACTATATTCATACACCACTTAATCTTCAGAATTGTACTAAAAGCAAAAAAATCCTAGGTGAAAAACGCACTGTTTTTTAACAGATTTTTGTAGATTCACAGTACAAGGGATGGAAAACGTAAAAAATAATATGCTGAAATTTTCATAAGATAATATGCTGAAGATTTCATAAGATTTAAAAGTACATTTTGTCTGAAAATAGTCGCGCCTCTGTTATTGAAGACTAAAGAAGCTCCTAACGAAGTTGAATTTGGCTGCACTGCACGTTCATTCATGAAAACCTTAGAAGCCCAGCACCTTGTCCATAAATTACATTACATAAGTTATATAATAATAGAGGAGTTATGAACCATATCGTCAGGATGGCCGAGTGGTCCAAGGCGCCAGACTCAAGTTCTGGTCCTCTAACGAGGGCGTGGGTTCAAACCCCACTTCTGACAAAACATTATAATGCTTTTTTAATTTTCTTTCGTGAATCAATAAACTGAGAAAAACATCCATCAAGGGCATTTGGTCTAGTGGTATGATTCTCGCTTAGGGTGCGAGAGGTCCCGAGTTCAATTCTCGGAATGCCCCCATGTTTTAGACAGTTTAAAACGAAACTTATTTTGTATTGTTAATGGTCAACGTTGTTTCCACAGTCACTAACAATCTAACTACAATTCATTTTTCCATCTCAATGGGAATTTTTTTAAACGCTGTAGTAGAAATCAGACTCTCTTATGCATCACAATTTAAAACAAACTTATTTTCTTTGTACTTGTTAATGGAGAATTGTTTCCCCAATCACTACCCACTTTTTAATTGCTGTAGTAGAAATCAGACTCTCTTATGCATTACATTTGAGTGAATAGGCCACCTTTAAACATTAAACATCACATACTAAGGGAAAAATTAAGTTTGGAAAAAATAAGTCAACTTTGACTATTTAACACTTTTGTCTAAGAATCAAGCTTAATGTGTGATGTTTAAGCCGTTCGGACTAGATATGGCTATTCCTTATATCCCTACAAAGCTTTTCTTACTGACAACTTCAAATTATACTACATATCCTCACCAAGTTTTTCATATTGATGCCAAGAAATTATACTTGCAGATGTGGAGATAAAACTATTAATTGATTGTGTACAATAAACAAATCCACATCTATTTAACTTTTTCTTAACAGAGTAAGTTGATTTTGATTTCATTTCGTTGATCATAGAGATAATCAGTGGTGCTACACAATTGTCATGCACATTTTCTCATAGAATAAATAGAGATTGAAAACAATATAAATCTGACAATTATCTAATATGATTAAATGTTTCTATCATTTATGATCAGGCAGGGATTATAAAAGATCACACACTAAAGGAAGAATTAAGCTTGGGGGAAAAAATCAACTTTGACTATTTAACACTTTACATAATTGATTTTATCCAAATGAACAACGGAGATCCTACTTTGTCATTTTATTTGTAATGAGCATTATTAGTCCCTGCCGCCATAGGCAGGGACTAATCATTTTACCATGTACTTTTCCAATTAATCGTGCCTTGAGTTGAAAGCCATCTCTCGCTTAGGCTTGAAATATTTCACTTCCTAGGTTTTGTGGTTTTTATTTTTGTTTTCAGATTTTGGATCTATATGGATTCAATTGCCTTAGAGAAGATTTGCTTGAAAGAATCATTAGTTGTGCAAGTTTGAAGATAATTGAATCCATTCATTTGATGTTCAACTATATGAGTGTTAGTCGCAAGAAACAAAACCTATATGTGGGATCACTTATTTATTTTTCTTATCTTGTACACTCAAGTGACTACGAACACAACATATATCTAGATGGCATCACTTGTTCTATTACGCATGAAAAATATCAGTCTATTTTTGTAAATTTGCCTTGTGATTTTATTTGCAAGATTTATGTTTCTGTAGTGACCTATTGTCATAGTACTATCCTTCATATTGAAAACCCTATTCATACATATAGCCTATATGTTGTGTGTTTCTAATTCTATGAAGCATTTTTTGTTTAATTTAATGCATTAACAAAAAAATGTTGGCTGATTTTTTTCTTTGATCATTGGCAAATAGAATTTTGTTTGTGGCATTAATTTTAACTTTTGAAGTTTGATTAAAATGTTTGTACTAAATTCTACTAATGTTACTACTTTACCAAAATTTCCCCTTTGACATTTCATTAACATATTGATTGTTGGGAAATGCTACTGTTGATCAAAGATCCTAATAGTTTCTGACAACAAAAGATTAATGAATTATTTTTTACACTAACAATTACAGTGGGATGTTATATTTCTCTATCTGTATTGTACAACCATTGTTTCCTAAACAACATATGAGATATTTCCCAAAGATTTAGCATTATATGTACCATGTTTAAAATGTTTGTGAAATTAACACAGATCATCCCTATTTGGGAAAAAATGATGCTTAATAGAGTGCAAGTTTAATTTTTTTCTTTAGAGTTTGTTCCTTTTTGCAATGATCCATTCCTTAGTATATTTCAAATTATCTTGCAGTGCTACTATAGCTATTACTCATCGTATGCTGGGAAAGTTGAACCTATCTAACTCTTCTTGAGGCTTTTTTGGATATTAAATTCTCATGGTTAGAGAAAGCATTTTTTTAATTTGGTTTCTTTTTTTATTATACCAAATCACTTGTATATGACTTAAACTCCCTCCCTCTTCCTCTTTTGCCAGTTATGCTGATGGAAACTTTAATGGCATGTTACCCCATTCCAATTTGAAGCTCTCTTAGAACATAGAGATGAAACCAAAAATATAGTGGTTTCCATTTTTCCTAATATCATCCTTAGTTATCCTCTGTCATTTTTGTTAGGAATAAGATGTCCCAACCTTGGATAATTCTTATTCTTATTATTTGTTTTGTAAATGTATTTTTTGCAAATAATGTATTAAGTGTGAGTGTACATGTCTAGTTGGCATGTTGATGTGTCACTCCACTTGCATGTGTTGGCATCTTGAATTGTGTGTAAGGAGATCATGACTGAAATGGTTATGACGGATTCCTATGACGTGTAAGGGTAGACCTTTAGAAGATTTGATGATGGCTGAAGGCATGAAGACATGTGGCAATTGATCATTAAGTATTGTATACTCGAGCCTCCATCTAGCACGCGGGGTTTAAGGCATCGCCCTAAAAAAAGATTGGGTTCCTACTTTTCTGGAGAATGGTAAAACCCTACTACAATTGTTCTTTGGAAGTTGCCCTAAAATGGAAAGCGCATGATGAAAGCATTTTTAGGGTTGCATTTATAGGTGAGAGTGAAAAGTGTATTGTTGGTTGCTACTGGATTAGTCTTATGTGTCCTAAAAGAACTTGCATTGCAAGTGTGTTGTAACCTTTGTGTTGAAGATAAGACATTGTGTAGGTTTTAGAGGGGTGGGGTTGTTTTACTGAAAGGTTTTTCCCCACCAACATATCTTTGTGTTTATGTATTTTCTTTCTTTGTCTATTTTCTGTATTCATGGTTGACTACAATATTATTGTTTACATAATATCGAATTTGAAATTGTAAGGATTTAATAGGAATTTTCACAATACTTTCCTTAAGGGATTAGTGTAGGAAGTTGTTTCTGCACCTAAGTTTTCTTACAATTTTTTTATTGTTTTGATCTTCATCTTGACACATTATAATGACGACCTCTCAATGTTAGGTTGCATTCTTCTTTTCCAATTCCCTTACAAGACACTGAAATGTTCTACAACTTAATAAATCCATCCACACACACTTCTTCTCCTACCCCACCATAGGTAACGATCAAAGCTACACACAACCCTTGTTTAATTTCATTTGGATGGTAATATGTCGGCATGAATATAATAAATGCATAGAAAAATTACACTTTGAAAGTTTAGTAGGAGTTGCCTTATTTATTTATTTTATAAATGCTTATTGAAATATCATTTAAATTTTCTCTTTCTTCCATAGCTTTGGGAAAGAAAAGAGATATTTCTATGGTGACATTCTTTCATGATAATTTTAAGTGTAGGAAATTGAGCTTTTATTCTTCCTTTAAATTTTATTACAAGTGCATATGAATGTATATAGACATGCTTAAATGGTTATTTGAAGTATCTAAATGTAACATTTGTTCTCTTTTTTAAGGAAAATGTCTCTTAAACACTCACTTTTCAATAGCATCAAAGGTTTTACAATTATTAAATTCAAGATTTTAAGCTTATTCAACACTTGAGTCATTTGAGAAAAAGTGTGGGCATGATATGTGGCTATTTGATTGGTACAGATGAATAATGGAAGGAGTCTAATATAGAAATTAATTATAATGTAGGAAATAAAGAAATCAAAGTAAAATTTCTATGAGATGAGAGCTAGATAAGAACATGTATCGTGGCATTCCTCAAACCTATATAAGAACATATTATTTGTATCTCAAACACGATTTGTACAAAAAAGAAGAACTAGAAACCAAAAGTTGTTTTTTTAAGTGATCAAAATTATGGGTCCAAACTAGGTGTCAAAGTCCACATATGATGCTCTGATGTTTCACGTATCATGATTGCAACAAATCAAACTTTAATGAGAATCCTATAATAATTTTGAATAAGACACGTCATATTACATCAATATGACTCCTAAGCATTCAACCATGACAAATAAATTGCTCATGGAACTTGCCCACTCAACAATTAAGATATTACACTAACTTCACAAATTAAGATTTTCAATACAACCTCCCATTAAACCTCACTTGCAACAATATTTCCAAAATTTTGTGATGAAATATTTAAATTTGAAAAAATAATTTAAAAAGATTCCAATAAAACATATATGTTTTTACCCTGTATGCCCCTAATATGGGGGAATAACTTGATTCCTTATAATGACAATATCTTTATATGACCTTATGCATTGACTTGGTAGGATAATATAGAAGTGGGACTTCAATATGTTTCCATGTAATTCTAATTATTCCTCAAACATATGGGTGAATTCTCTTGCATTACATCCCCTCGTCTATAAATTCATGTCATTAAACTCAATTTTCAACTCCATAAATTATAGGTTTTATTGAGTAGTTCTAGGTTGTCTTGAGCCCTAGATTAATTCTCACTCAAAGTGTTTGTTTTTAAATCCAAACTTAAAGTGCTTAATATTAGTAGACAATACCATAGTCATAGTTGATGTGGTCAATACCACCAAAATAAAAATATTGTACACTTGTGTGTCATTTTTTTACCTTGACTATATATCTAAATCTAATGGATTAATCAAAATTTTATTTCTCATACACTTTCTAGATTCAATATCTAGATTATACCTCCTTAGGAATACTTTTATTCCCATAAAATTGTAATGATATGTTAAATGGAAAATCCCACTTGATATTTGGAAGGCCACTTTTCTTAGCTTACACCTTGTTATCCTAAGTCCCATTTTTTCTATTCAATGACCCACTTTGGACTTTATTTATCATTTTTCAAACACAACATTCTTTCTAATTATGGATCTTTCTTCTACATTCATTTCTTTTATAAAATATTTTTCTCAAATAAGCAGCCAAAACAAGGGGGCTAACCCTTACAAAGCTAAATCCATAGGATTGTTGAGAGATCAACAACAAAAACTAATGTGTAACAAATTACAACATTAGGCCACTAACAACACATAGTCAACAAATAAACCTTATAGAAAGACTAGCCAGAGAGAACAAGGCCTCAAAAGTCCTTGTAACATAGGTCATGAGAGACTCCCCAACAATAATCAACTTTCAATCTAGACCGATTGAAACTTTCTTGACCCCCTTGCTGTAAAATAGGCTATCAAAAACTTCATGTGAGTAAAAAGAACACTCTTATTGCAATTCTTCGCTCTAGCTATTGTATACCAAAATGTTGGCACACTTTTATAAACCATTATTCTTGAGAATACCCATGATGAAGAGCATCTCAAGAGGTGACTTATAGCTTCCTATCTATGACACGTAAAGGCAATGAGATGATGGATCTCAAATGAACCTAGCTTATGCAACCCTTGCAAAGTGCACAATAGAATGTAAGATTAAAACATGGGAGCAAGAATGCTAGCATCCAAGAATCACTATGCAATGAAATTCAAATGCAAGCTAAACTAGAATAATATGCAAGATTCAAACTAATCTAGTAAGATGAAAGTATTACAAATTCTCCTATTTGGACTAGGTGAGCTAAGCTATGAGCACAAAAGAAATCTAGACTAAGAGTGCCATGATGCAAGTATGAAAAAACAAATATGAGATGCAAATGCAAGAGTACTCCAAAGTCCTTCAAATATCTAAAGCACCTAGAAACCCTATAGCATAACGTTAGCATGGGAGTGTAAGAATAGAGAATAAGGAGAGAGCCCTCTTTTTTAAAGAAAAATGGACAGTTGAGATTAGAAGTCAAGAGAGGCTTAATCAAGGGTGGATGATACATCTTGAGTGATCCATGTGAACAAGCATCTCGCCTAATCAATATCAATGGTGGAGTTAAAAAGGGTGCAAGATGTGTGGAGGAGAATGAAGATTCCACACACCTTGGAAAGTTTGCACCTCATGTGAGACAAGTATTTTATTTTCATTTTTAAAATAGGAATAATGCTTTATGTGCACACACTTAGGATAAAAGAATTTGGGGATTTTATTTAATTAAAAGGGTGCAAGTTCTTTCAATTAAATAAAAGACTTAGAATATGATAGCCAACCCATAGGTTGTAATCAAATAGATATATTTTTGAGGATTTGATCAAAGAATAAGAGATAGATAAACTATGAAAAATGCTAGAAAGGGGGCTCATAGTCTAGATGACTATTTTTGGGTGATTAAATTTGCCCCTCTTTGACAAATGTGTGATCAATCTGGGAATACATTACATTAAAGAATGAGAAGCCAAACAAATAGAAGATAAGAAATATTTGACTCAAAAGAATGAAGTACAAAGATATAGCAGATCCTAAATGTACAGTCAATTAATAGGAGAACCGAGCACTAGGAAAGAGCAATAAACAATACCAATACCAAAGATGAGCACTAATATGTTCGGCCAAGTAGCCAAAAAACAAGTAGATAGATCTAGAGAAACTGAAAAGGTCAAGCATATGAGCCTAAGAAGTAGATAGCCATAGCGAAAAAGCAATTTGCAGCGATGACAGAATATTCTTGCCCACTCAAGATCAAAATCAAAATGACATGGAGGAGATGCATAAATAAGTTGGATCTAGATCAAATCAAGATAATGTAAAGTCCAAGAGGACAAATAAGTGAGTAAGACCAAAGAGCAACCACCAATCAATGAACAAATGATAGCATCCAAGAATCACTATGCAATGCATTTCAAATGCAAGCTAAACTAGAATGATATGCAAGCTTCAAACTAAGCTAGCAAGATGAAAGTATTACAAATTCCCCTATTTAGACTAGGTGAGCTATGCTATGAGCATAAAAGAAATCTAAACTAAGAGTGTCATGATGCAAGTATGAAGAAAAAAAATATGAGATGTAAATGCAAGAGTACTCCAAAGTCCTGCAAAGACCCAAAGCACCTAGAAACCCTACAGCATAACATTAGCATGAGAGTGTAAGAATGGAGAATGAGGAGAGCCCTCTCTTTTAAAGAAAAATAGATAGTTGGGATTAGAAGTCAAGAGAGGCTTAATCAAGGGTGGATGATACATCTTGAGTGGTCCATGTGAACAAGCATCTCACCTAATCAAGATCAATGGTGGAGTTAAAAAGGGTGAGAGATTGATGGAGGAGAATGAAGATTCCACCCACCTTGGAAAGTGTGCACCTCATGTGAGACACCAAGTATTTTATTTTTATTTTTATTTTTAAAATAGGAATAATGCTTTATGTGCACACACTTAGGATAAGATAATTTGTGGATTTTATTTTATTAAAAGGCTGCAAGTTCTTTCAATTAAGTAAAAGACTTAGAATATGATATCCAAACCATAGGTTATAATCGAATAGATAGATTTTCTAGGATTTGATCAAAGAATAAATGATAGATAAATTATGAAAAATGCTAGAAAGGGGGCTCATACTCTAGATGACCTTTTTGGATGATTACCTTTGCCCCTCTTTGAAAAATGTGTGATCAATCTGGGAATACATTGCATCAAAGAATGAGAAGCAAAGCGAGTAGCAAATAAGAAATATCTAACTCCAAAGAACAAAGTACAAAGAGATAGCAAATCCTAATTGCACAATCAGACTGAGCACTAGGAAAGAGCAATAGACAATAGCAATACCCAAGATGAGCACTAATATTTTGGCCAAGTAGCCAAAAAGCAAGCAGATAGATCAAGAGAAAATGAAATGGTCAAGCATATGCTCCTAAGAAATAGATAGCCATAGCCAATCAATATCAAAATGAGATATAGGAAATGCATAAATAAAATGGATCTAAGATCAAATCAAGATAATGTAAAGTCCAAGAGGACAAATAAGTGATTAAGACCAAAGAGTGGCCACCAATCAATGAAGAGATGCCCCAGTTTGACTAAGTTTAACCAAGAAAGATAAAGCATAAGAATTAGATCAAAGCAAGGATAAGGGTGGAATAAAATGAAATGGAATAAAAGAGAAGAGTAGAAGAGAGGATAAATGATGAAGAGATGAAGAAATGATAGTTTCCCCAACAAGAGTCAAAGATTAAGCCTTAGAAAGTCAGCTAGCTACATAGAAGAAGGAAGAATTTTAAAATGCAATTTTGACCATGAAGAAGAACCTAGATTTTGATTTTAATCCTAAAAATGGATCCAAGACATCAAAATTAGGTAGGAGTTCAATTATTGTACAAATATGAGGAGTTCAAAAATTAGGTCAAAAAGGTTAGATAGATGTCATGATGAGATTAACCCTTTTGATGACATGATAGAAAAGAGGTGAGAAAAACCCAAAAGGAGGTGACAAGATATGATTGAGAAGAAGCAAGAGAAGATTAATTTAGTTAGCCAACACATCCATAAAAGATGAAGAAGACTCTCTCGACACTCACATGTGAGCTAAGCTAGAATGAACCCTAGAATGAAAGCTAGTATGCTAAGGTACAATTGCAAGGCTTATATAAGTAGGTCCTAGTTTTTATCATCGAGCCTTATTAGGAACATTAAAAAATCATACAATCATCACTAGCATAAAATATGTGGATATAAATATGATCTATATCATATAGGTATGTGGGAACCAACCTATACATCAAATACATAAAGGTCAAGATGACGGTGCAGTTAGATTCCCTAAGTCTAGTGTAGCAATATTACACATGTATGAAGGCATAGATGCTAGGATATCCCCTAAGTGTGGTCTTGCAAAAATAGACAAGGATGATATGTTGTAGATCCTAAGTGTCAAGTGGGACAAGCGAGACACTCAAGACACGTAAGATCAACAAGATATACCCATACGTAGAAATCAAAAGAAAACATGCCCCATGCCCCTAATCTTCTAGTCCATGACATCCTCGAGAAACTATTAGAGAGGAAACACTCAACAAGGAGACTAGCATAGACAACACACAAAGTAAAATAAGTCAACAAGTCTTAGCTATTTTTAGTGTTTTAAGTGTGTGTAAGTCACATGACTATATCTTTAAGACTCAAGTTTGCCAATGAGAAGGATCACAACATCCTAGACTAAAGCTAAAGTATCTGATAAGTGTTGAGAAACACTTCATGTCGAGGGGAAGTGTTGAAAAATACTATTGAGTTTCCAAAGAAACTCCAATGCAACAAGGAGATTGTAATAAGCATAAGTAGTTTGTTCCCCCTAGACCTAGACAATAATTGATTCCAAGCTAGGAAAAAAAAAAAAGAAATATGAGATGAATGGATCATGAGTGCAAAGAAAGATGATGATAGACATAATTACAAAGGTTCTCAAGTAGTGCTTGTTTTCAAGTTTCCACCAACTAGAAGGATTGACTAGATCTTAAGAAAGATCACATCATTTTGTTCCGGTGTCTAACAAGGTGTAGGGAAGGATGGACTAGCAAGCTAGTGTATAAGATGGATATGGAAGAATGGATGGAGAAAGATGGAAGTGGTCATAAAAGACTGAATCCTCAAGAGTTCTTAAGCTAGGGAGAATAGCCATATGAAGTAGGTTTTGGACAAGCCAAGAAAGTCATGAAAGGAGATAACATGTAGGATAAGTAGTTAAATCCAATAAGCGAGATAACATATATGATAAGTAGTTGAAGCCAATAAGCAAGATAGCATATGAGATAAGTTGTGGAAGCTAGTGAGAAAGCTAGCATATAGGATAATGACTAGATTTCATGAAAGCATATAGCCCAAAAGAGTGGATATGTCAAGAAGCCTATGATAACCATGGTTTTTCTTATTTATTATGATCAAGACCAAGGGGTCAATTGAACAAGATAGTGACAAGATAGAGAAATAAGAGTGCATCTAGATATGAAGGCTTTGAGTGAATGAGAAAAATTATGAGAGGGAAGTTGATGGATAAGATAGCCAATGCTCATGGATAGACCAACATTGTCAAGATCAAAGAGGAAAGATGGAATTGATGGATGGTGGAAGAATTATGCATGATGTCTATGGAAGAATTATGGAAGAACAACACATGGGATCTTTGTCCTCTTCCAAAATGAAGAAAATTGGTTCGGTGCCAGTGGGTGTACCATACAAAGTATGTTGTAGATAGTTCTATTGACAAGTACAAGTCCCATCTTGTTGCAAGGGGATTTTCATAGGTTGAGATTATTGATTAATCTAAGACCTTTGCTTCTATTGCCAAAATGAATTCTATTCACCTTGTACTCTACCTCGCAGTTTCATAGGGATGGATAGTTTTTCAAATGGATGTGAAGAGTGCCTTTTTGCATGGAGACCTTCATGAGGAAATCTATATAGAGCAACCTCATGGTTTTGTGCAAGACTCTTCATTGGCATGTAGGCTTCGGAGGTATTTATATAGTCTTAAACAGGCCCCTCGAGCTTGGTAAGAGAAGATGGATTCCTTCTTGCTTGCTTCATAGTTCACTCAATGTCATTCTAATCCTACAATTTACATTCAAGGTCATGGGGCTACCTTATTGATACTTTTTTTTTATTAAGCCGATAGGCTTCTCCTATGGAGCAATAGCTCTAAAATAGATTTTTTTTTGTCTCACATACAGTCAGTTATCTCACGCAATTAATAGACAACTAAGTCACTACGTGCTGTTAAATGATTCTCCACGTCATGTGTTGTTAATTAATTCAACCCGGTGATTCCAAAATTGTTAGAGCTCCCAAAAAACATATCGTCAGGAGCTCCATGACATCTGGGCCATTGGCGGAGGCTTTTGACCTATACTCATGCCGCATAAAGCTAGAGAACAAATATGCATTAAATAAAATGAACAAGCAAAATTAAGAGTATCATAAACCTCCCAACCACATAGAAACTACATGCAAGTATGACAAAAATAGAACAATGTAACATGTTGATAATTAAAATAATGAAGAGAGAATCAAATAGAATTTTCTACTTTTTAATTGACAAAATCAGATAAAAGGTAGACATGACTTGGTGAACAAAAAATTGTCATTCACCTAATTATATTCGTCCATATTATTATTTTCACATAGCACAAATTGCTGAATGTTTTCACTCTTCCGATAATTCTTGTGAAACATTGGGGATGCGTAATTGTTTTCCATTATTTTCCTGGTAGCCAGCTAGCGACGTGTGTTGAGAATGTGCTATGTCGGGTGCTATGTGGTAATTTCTTCGCTTGAGTTGATTCTTGGCAATCTCTTTCCTTCTCAAGCAAATTATATTCATAGCAAACTCATCGACCATGTCAATCACCTCACACAACCACCTTTCAGAACTGAGGTTAAGGAGATGCTTGACCCTCCAGAGAAATGGCAGGCTGTAAAGAAACCTCCCAAAGCTTAACTTTGCGACGTTGCTGAATTGTGTTGCAAGAGGTAATTGGGGAAGAGAGGGATGGAGACAAGCAGGATCTGCAGTGAAAGCAATTCTACAAATGTTGTCAAAGGTGAATCTCTGTAAAACATCTTGCAAGTCAAGGGAGAGTCCTTCATCTAAGGCCTTGGAGAGGACAGGAATGAGGCACTCCAGAATCTCTGATTGCACCGTCTGCACTACGAAGTTTCTGAGGGACCTGTTGTTGAATTCATAGCTGGCAACCTTCCTCTACCTCTTCCATGCCTCCCCGTTGGCATTGAAAATCACCCTGCCCAGAAAGTCATGAAGAATGAGGTTGAACTGCTCTCCATTCTTGTAATTCTCGAAATTGGTTTTGAGCACATGTTCCACAATTGCAGGATTGACTGTGAAATACCCTTTCAATCCTCCTGGCTGATGGTACTTGAATGTATTGCTAGGAGAATTTAATAGCAACTCAATAATCCAATCATGGAACCTATGGCGATTTTTATCTATGCGCCTCAGGAATATCGCTATCATAGGAGAATTTAATAGCAACTCAATAATCCAATCATGGAACATATGGCGATTTTTTATCTATGCGCGTCAATGACAATCGCTATCATATCAGCAATATCAATGACAATCGCTATCATATAAGCAATATCAATGACAACCTGACATAAAAATCTTTGAAACTCTCAATCATCACATCTTGAAAGCACTGAAAACCATACAAACATTGAATGCTCTTTGGGAAACACACACTGATGGTACCCGACAAGTATTTCTTACATGTCAAGAGTTAAGGGGAATGACCATAATACTTTGTTTGAGCCAAATAAGATTAAGTTGCAATGTCGTCATGTTAATCATTACATTTCACCCTAAAACAATTCTGGTATCTTCAAAATTGAAAGTTATGAATGAATTGGTACTACACAAAAAAAATGTGGCAACACTTTTTCTTTGAGTCTTGATCTAAATTACAATATTTGAGTTTGAGATTGAATTTAGCTAAAATAAACATCAGATGAAATTTACTCAAATGAATATTGACATAAAATTCACCTTAAATAAATTTTAATTTTAAAACATAAATAATGCATCTAATAAAATATAAAATTAGTTTTTCTATACATATATTTGTGGATTGAATCTTCCAAATTCTTAGGTCATTTTTCTTCAGCCTAGGGTTCAGAGTCCGAACATCTAAATCTATATATTCATCACAACATAGAACATAGGTCAAACTAATTGATAAAATTATGCTATTGGCTTTTCCCTTGAACCTCTCACAAGTACAAGTGCTAGTGTATATTATCTCATCATTACATGTAACTCATCATCCATGATACAGAGTGTTCAGGAGCCTTGAGAGAGAAGTTTAAGATGACAAACCTTGGACTTTTGCTCTATTTTTTAGATCTAGAGGTTGTTTAGTCTTCAGATGGGATAGTCATACTCTTACAGAAGTATGCTCTTGATATGCTTCAAAGATTTAGCATGCTTGATTGCAAGCTTTCTCCCACACCTTTTCATTCGGGTGTTGTTTTATCTACCACTTGAACTACTCCTACAATGGATTCCACTTTATACAAATAGCTTGTGGGTAGTTTGTTGTACCTGACACACACACACACACACACACACATCCTAATATTTCCTTTGCAGTTGGACTTGTCTCTTGATTCTCACGTGATCCACATGTGTGTCATTGACAGGATTCCAAACATATCTTGAGGTACATTAGGGGTACTACATGTTATGGCATTCACTACACATCAGGTGATCCTCCAATTGTTGGTTACACAAACTCAGATTGGGCTGGTACTATTGATGATCGCAAGTCTACTTCTGGATTTTTCTTCTATGTTGGTTCTAGTCCTATCACATGGTCTTGCAAGAAGAAGCATGCTCGCAAATTATCATCTATTGAGGTAGAGTACAAGGCAATTGTGCTAGCTAGTCAAGAGGTTTTGTGGCTTCGACAGTTGATGACAGATTTTGGATTTCCTCTTGATAGTCCCACCCTTTTGTGGTGTGACAATTAGAGTGCTATATACATTTCCCATAACCCAGTTGAGCATCAACAGACCAAGCACATTAAGCTTCACATGCACTTCATCAAGCATGTAATTTAGGATGGCACTCTAAGCTTGGAGTATATTCCCACTATTAAGAAGGTTGTAGACATCTTCACTAAACCTTTTGCATCCTCGTGGTATCTTTAGTTGCATTCTATCTGTTGGTGTAAATAAGTATTTACTATTTACACTTAAGTTTACTTAGGTTAATGCATTATTTTATTATTTCTTAGGTGAGACACTTAGGAGTTTGCATACTCTTATGAGTTGTCATGTTGACAACACTAGAGTAAGCAACTCTAAATCAGCACACGGTGTCTACAACACTGGAGTTTGCATAATTAACTAAGTTGACATGTAGACAACATAGTTATTCGCACTCCTAATTTAACACATGGTGTCTACAACATAATTTTGCATGCTATACCTTTGTAGGCTTATCCTCTCATCATCACACTTACTCCTATGCTTAATGGAGGATAACCCATATTTGGTGGACATGTGCTTGGTTCTATGACTTATCATATTGTTGATTCCTATGCATTCTAGAAGCATTCTAGAGGCCTTTATATATAGGCACTCCTAGTGTACTTATATCCACATTGAATGAATATTATATTATCATTCTAATCATACTCTTTTTGGTCTATTGTTCTGCTTGTGCTTGAGTTCCTTGGTCTTGGGTGAATTTTGCCCTAAGGCAAATTCTTACATGGTATCAGAGCTCGAGGAGATTCTCTTCACATAGCCATTTGAGACCATTCTTGCTTCAGCACCTCAATCCAAATCTAGAGAATCCACAAAAATTGGGAGCGCCTAGAGCCAAATCGGACCTCACCATTGCATCCAAAACTTTGATTCAATAAAAATCGGCTATAAATTTGCCTATGATGGCCGAAAGTCAATTTTGAAGCAAAAAAAAATTTGCAAACCGACACTCGAAGGCCCAATTTGCAACTTGGGTATGGTCATTTGTTGATTTGCAAATTTTTTTTAGATCTAAATTTTTAGTCTTTACAATTATTTTTCAAATTTCTAGTTATTTTTCAGAAAAAAAAATTCCAGCCCTACAAGCCCCTACAGAGAAATTTTTTTTTTACAAGAACCAGGCAGTGCCACTTGGCCCTTGCAAGCCGAATATTCCCTCGGCATATTTTATCAGCGGCCACATCAATATTTCTGGCTAAACAATTCTCACAATCTCACACACCGGACAGCAAACCTACTGGCAACCAAATTCACACCGAAATTCATCAAACTTCTGGCACATAGCGAGTGACATCCAAATCTAGTGGTCGCTTTGGTTTATTTTATTTGCATAGGGTATTGTTTTTAAACACCCCTTACACTGACACAAGGTGTGTGGGACTAAAGTCCTTGTCAATTTTTAATCCCAACAGACGCTACTCCAAACTTGTCCACTATCATTTTTAAAACCCAACGTCATGAACACATATTCGTCAGTCATCCAATTACTTTGACAACCACAATCTACCTTTGGTGACGGCTCCATTTTAATCTTACGGTGCCTAAATAAACTTGCCGCATGGCACCATGCTCTCCATCCATGTGGCTAAATACCAATTAGTGACATGTGTACAGTGCCAACTCGGCCTCACTACACCCAATCACGAGTCCAACTCATCATACTTGTGGACATCTGACTCAGCAGTCCATACATGTGGACACATTGAATTTTTTTGTACTATTTCGTATGGTGTTGACATTGTCATTACATTAGCGTGATGTCACCATAGGGGTTGAGTACGCTGGCATCAGCAGTTCACTATCCTAAATTTGATGGCTATTTAATTGTCATCTGGGGGTAAATTTGAATTGTTGTAATGGTCGTATGATTGTCAACTTTAACCCCATCTTTTACTGATCCAACCCCTCTCCAGATTGATTTTTTATTTTGTTGTTCAATTTTGGGAGGCCATATCTCAGTCATCTGGACTCCAAATCAGGTGTGATTTTTTAATTTTGGGTAGAACTTCTTAAAAAAATTAGTGTTGTAGCTCTTTTCTAGTTTTGGTGCACGGATTTATCAAAAATTGCATTTTTTAGTGACTGTACCTATCCAATCGTACATTTTGTAACTTCAATTGCTCCATACGGGCTCATTTGGAGATGAAAATAGGTTCCATTTTTTTTGAAAGTGCATTATTTTTTGTCTACTTTCTAGATCTACAATCAAATTATAGGGTTGTATGGACAAAAGTATCACTTTTAGAAATAGGTCCTCTCATTGATTTGTATTGCTTTAAAATTAATGTACATTGTAAAGATCTAGATTTGTACTCTATTAAGAGGTTATAAACAAGCAAAATCAAAAGTCCACTAAGGCCAAAATTGGCAAGTGGCCATTGTAAACACACTACATATAAAGTGCCAAAAGCATCTTTTTTGGGGAGGTTTCTTCATTGAGTGAAAAGAGGGGGTGTTCTTGGTGTTGTGTTCCTCTTTTCCTACTATTTTCTTTCATTCTCTGCATCATGGGACATTTTAAGTTTCCAAAATTAACTCCACATAACTATGCTACATGGTCCATTAAAATGTTGTGTCATTTAATGCATAAAGGAGTTTCTCAATATGTAGATGGTACCCTTCCAAAACCAATAGGTAATCAAGTACCAACAACTAAAATTTCAGCTTGGAAAACAATGGATAGGAAGGCCCTAGGTGATATTTTTTTGGGGGTTGAAGACAATATTATATATCAGATTTAGAAGTCTCGCAAATCCAAGGAAGCTAGGGATACCCTCCAAAACCTATATGGTAAAGTGTCTGAGGAAGATGTTTTCAAAATTGAAGATGAGCTTGTCTCCTTAGATCCAAAGACATTTGATTCCATACAGGATTTTATCATAAAGGTGAATGAATTAAGAACGAAGCTTGATGATTGTGGGAGTCCTATTAAAGATGATGGGTTAATCTATCTCATTTATAATAAGTTGTCATCTGAGTACTCCACATTTGCTTCTTCTTATAACACCTTAAAGACTACATTAGGGTCTACCTATTAGAAAGTCTCTTTTGATCGCTATGCTATACTATTGGATGAAGAAGAAAAGAAGTTGAAATCAATGGGAATTCTCCAGTCATCTACGTCTAAGGCATTAGTGGCAAATAATGAGGGTTCTCAAAATTCAGCTAGTGAATCTTCAAATAAAGGAAAGGGCAAGAATAAGAAGTGGAAGAATAAAAAATTAGAGGATGCAGAAAAGACAACACCATCATCAAATTAATAAAGGCAATTCTTCCTCGAATTCAAACAAGGGGGACAGTAATAAGGAGAAGAAAAAGTGTGCTTATTGCAAGAAGTTGGGTCATGAAGAACAATGTTATCATAAAAAGATTGATGAATTGACCACCATCATGAAGAAACATAATGTTCTGCTTCCTAATGTTTATAAGGAGAAAGGATCCTCTTCTTCATATTCAAAGGGAAAAGGGCAAGCACTCATAGAAAATTCATGTTCTTCAGTGAAATAGATTCTTGACTCAGGTGCCTCATATCATATGGGTTCATCAAAAGGAGATTTTTCTTCATTGAAGTAGTCTAAGGCACTGCACATCTTTGTAGGAGATGATACAAAATGGAATTTGAAGGGAAAGGAAATGTGGAGATAGAAAATGGAGAGTTCAAAGATGTTCTCTATGTTCCTAGCCTAAGTTCTAATCTCCTCTCAATTTACCAAATCACTCACCTTGGAGATGGTCACAAAGTTGAGTTCCTTCCTCACTCAGTAAAGGTGCATAGTCTAAAAGATGACTCATTGGTTGTAGTGGAGAAATTTAATCATGACAAAAGGTTGTATTCTTCCTCCCACTTTGTGCCCAAGTCTCCTTCACAAGCCTTGTTGACTCAATCAAGTTCACAAATCAAATTATGGCATGAGCAGTATGGACATCTTGCCTTCCAGTATCTTCAGCAACTTTCCTCAAACAATACGACCAAAGGTCTACCTACAATCAACTTTTCCAAAGGTGAATGTTCAACATGTTCAATGGATATGCATCTAGAGGAGAAGTTTAATAAAGGGAAGTCTTCAAGAGCACCGGTAGTTCTCCAGTTGGTTCACATGGTACTAGCACATATTTTTGCAGTGGCATCAGTCAACTAGGGTCGCTACATACTTACTTTCATTACTGACTTTTCACGCTACACATGGGTCTATTTTCTTCATCATAAGAATGAAATGTTGGATAAGTTTCTAGCCTTCAAGGCTCATGTTGAATAGAAATTGAGGAAAGCCATCAAAGTTCTAAGGATGGACAATGAAAGCAGATATGTGAATAAAAGACTTAAAGACTTTTGCAAACTTGAGGGTATTGATCTTCAAAATCCACCAACATTCAGTCTGCACAAGACAGATGTTGCAGCATTGAGGATTCAAACTCTTAAGTCAATGGCAAGTTGGATGATACAAGCCAAATCTCTAGATCCATCACTTGAAGTCGAAGTAATCAGCAGTGCCAATCACATACTAAATAGGTCTCCTCATCCTACCTTAGATAGAAAGACTTCTTTTGAGGTATGGTGTGGTAGAAAACCAATTGTGACACACTTCAGAGTCTTCGATTATCCAGCATGAGAAAACATATCTTCCAAGGGATGCAAGGCACCACCACCTAGGCCTTATACTTTCATTAGATATGAAGATGGTGTGAAGGCATACAGATTTATGGATCTTGAGACTCATGAGATTTTCATAGAGAGGAATGTATACTTTGAGAAAAATTCACCTAGCTTATCCTCTACTCCTCTCCACACTTCATACATCGTGGAAAATGATAGTGACACCAGTGATAGTGCTTCAATAGATTCAGATATGTGGGGTTCTATCGACAGTTACAGTGAGAGGTCATGACATCAGCATACTCTACATGCATATATTGCCATAGTGATAGGTCCAACATAATAGGGTACACCTAGTTTTCCAGTTCTAGCATTAGAGGATGACTTCTTAGTAGACATTTTAGGTTTATTTGTGGAGTCATACATAGCAGATTTGGAAGGCATCATTGATGATATACATATTCTCTTTGATGGAGAAGATCCTTCTTCAGTTGTTGTGAGGGCTCACTCTGACCCTCATGTCCATTCTTTACATGATTGATCTTTATAGGTTGATGTGATTATGGATACTTATGTACAACAGTTGCATGAGGTTTCTTTATCATTTGAGGAGACAGTAGATTCTTTGGGACAAGTTCTAGATTCATCCTTGATAGGGACAATTGAGCAGGTTTTAGAGACATCGTCAATCATCTTGATTCTTTCCACAAACAGTGGAAGCATCTCATTTGTACCTATGGTATTGTTTATTCCAAGGGGGAGGAACACTATTCATCAGTCTTGGATTAGCTTCTACATCGGAGCAGCTATCCTTGATCGACACTCTTCATTTGGGGGGGAGACTACCTTATCTCTATTCTTCTTCACTCTTGTTTGGGGGGGGGGCCTTTTCCTCTTTTGGGATAGTTTTCTTCTCACATTTATCTATTGTATATACTTGATGTATGTCATAATGGGGGGGTCTTGATTACTCCATCCATCCATGCATCTAGTCTTTTCATCTCTCTTTTTGGGGGAGGGTTTTTCCCATGAGGTTTTCCCTCTTTCTCTACTTTATGAGAGATTGCATTTAATTATATACATGGGTAGCTAACATGACCTAGTAATCGGGACCCATCTTGTATTTTATTCTAGCTTTCATAAGCTTAAGTGCATTCCCCTAAGTTGCACTTAAGGGGAGGTGTTGGTGTAAATAAGTATTTACTATTTACACTTTACTTAAGTTATTTTATTATTTTTCATTATTTTATTATTTATTAGGTGAGACACTTAGGAGTTTGCATACTCTTATGAGTTTTCATGTTGACAATATTGGAGTAAGCAACTCTAATTCAGCACATGGTAGCTACAACGTTGGATTTTTCATAATTAACTAAGTTGTCATGTAGACAACACAGTTATTCACACTCCTAATTTAGCACATGGTGTCTACAACATAATTTTGTGTGCTACACCTCTCTAGGCTTATCCTCTCATCATCGCACTTACTTCTATGCTTAATGGAGGATAAACCATATCTAGTGGACATGTGCTTGGTTGTATGACTTATCATGTTGCTGATTCCTATGAATTCTAGAAGCATTCCAGAGGCCTTTATATACAGGCACTCCTAGTGTACTTAAATCCACATTGAATGAATATTATATTGTCATTCTGATCATACTCTTTTTGGTCTACTATTGTGCTTGTGCTTGAGTTCCTTGGTCTTGGGTGAATTTTTCCCTAAGGCAAATTCTTACACTATGCTTGAGGTGAAGGAAGTTGTCCTTGGGGGGTCTTAGTGATGAGTCCTTCCTTCCTTCTTTTTTAGCTATCTCTTTTTGGAGTAGAGTTTTTCCTATTGGGTTTTCTCTATTTCTTTGTTTCATAGGGATCTAGTTGTGATTGGGTACCTCATCAGACCTTGTTGTGTGGACCCCAGTTTTCTTTCAACATTGCATTGTAGTTTCCTTGCTCTTTTTGCATTGTTTGTAGCTACATTGTTTCTCATCTTAAGGGGGGTTGTTAGAGTAAAGGGTTAATTTTATTTATTTATTAAATTACCTTTACTCCCTTCTTAAGATTTCAATTTATGCACTTTGCATTCCCATTTAATAATTAATTAGTAATTATTAAATATCATTTACCTCTTAGGGTTTCCCTTTTAGGTTTTAGATATCGTTCTATAACAATTGATATTTTTTAATTATCTCATATTATTTTCAGTCTAATAATATAATTTGCATATTTTTAGAGAAAAACCCTTACCTCTTCTTTGTTTTTTCTTCTCTTTGACAAGTTCTTGCATGCAAGTATTCTTCGGGCTTTATGGATTTATCTTCCTCAAATCCTTCATCTTATGCCCTAGAGGTTTAGAGAAAGTTTGGATTTGAGTTTAATTTTTCTTCTATGGTGTATTTACATCTTATTGCATAGGTTAGAGGTCATATGTTATTATTTGGTACAATGTTGGGAAAGTTGTCAATTTGTTGCAAAAGTTGTCAATCAAGTCAAAGTGGTCAAAAATAAGAAATACATGTGATTTGATTCTCTAAAGGATAAATCATGCTTAGAAATCATAAAGAGATCATAGTAGACCTATTTGGAAGATTCCAAGTGATAAATGTTAAAGTTGCTAAGAAATGCAAAATGTTGTTAGCAACTTTTAGAAGTTGCATGGCAATATTTCACAATAATGTTGCATGCCATGAGAATGGTGTTGATAGTTATGATAACTATCTAAAACCTTTTGAGAAACCTATAAGATCATGAAGGAGACCGATTCCAAGGGTTGGATGTTGTAATAAGTGACTTCGAAATTGAAAGCCATGAAAATGTTGTTCCAGAATTGACGGTTTTGGTGTTTTTGATTGCATGAGTGCTTTAATGGATTGAACGATTTATTTTTGTATTGGATCCTTTTATTTCATGTTAATACCATTAATATGTGTTTATATTGAAGATTTATAGGAGTTCATTTGTTCATATTTTAAAAATCATTTGTGTATAGCCAGTTTGTTGTTCCTATTTTGACATTTTTGTGAAACCCTTTTATACTGTACATAGCCAAGGAAAAGTCTAGACAAGCTTGTTTACTATTTTTCAAGTGATGCCCTAGGCAAGTCTTTGGTGAAATGGCTAGGTGATCACAATGCTTGCAAGTTATTTTTGGTAGATTGAATGTGCTAGGATGTTCAATCTAAGAGTTGCAGAAGGAGGAGGCATGTATGAGGAAGCTATTTGTGAGAGTAGAAGTTTTGAAGACAATAATTGCTAAGAATTTCATTAGACCCTAGTAGGTTCTGACATGAAATTCTTGAAACTCGTACTTGCAGGCATAAATATAGAAAAAAGATGTACAAACAAGTTGAGAACCAGATATCTATAAAATATTGAAGTACTTACAAAAGGGTATTCAAATTTGTAATCATTTTCCACCTTTTTTGACAATTTGCTTCTGGATTTGATTGTGTTTGCTATTTTTTGGCATCAACGTTTCGGATCACACTCTGTGGTCCACACATTTTTTCATTCTTGCATTCTCTCATCCTGATGATGGACCACAGAGTGTGATCCGAAACGTTGATGCCAAAAAATAGCAAACACAATCAAATCCAGAAGCAAATTGTCAAAAAAGTCTAATGGATTGTGGAAACCTATTCAGATTGATTTTCCACCTTGTTAAGGGAGATTTGGAGTTATAGTCAAAAAACCAAGTTCAGAGGCCTAATTAGGATAGTTTTGCCAAGTTTGAATGAATCGATAGAAAAACCAATATATTTTGAGATCAAGAGTATAGGGGAAGTCTAAAATCCATCAATTTGAATCCCTCACTCCATTTTGAAAGAAGAATGACCATGTTTGTTGAAATTGAGAATTTGGAGAACAAGTTGAAATGTCTCTATGATGTATGCAAGTTATAAAAATAATAGTGTAAGCGGATAGTGAAGTGTGGAGGATAAGATAGCAATACTCTTGGGATTAGGGTGAGAAAAGGGGAACCCTAGTAGGCTAGAGAGAAGCATAGGTGAGTCCTTAGTGAAGAAAAGGGCTAGAAGCAATCTAGTTACATCATTCTGATTCTTCTTTTTCTTTTCTCCTTAGATAATATGTTTTCATAGCTCTTTCCACCTAAACAATGATAGACTTTTTCACTTTCTTTTCTTTAACTATCAATTGTTAGAGATGTATTCAAAGTAGTTTCAATCTCTAGTACACTCTTATCATAATTATTAAGCTCATATGCAGTCATTCTATCGATCATAGCATCAAAAGTAGTAACATTGGCAAGTTTGGATCTCAATTGTTAAATAGAAGAAACTATAATAGCATATATAAGTATAAGAGATATAATAAATTTTCTTACTACATATTCTTCACTTATGATTCCACCAAATCCTCTTATAGTACTAACCACTTCCTTGATTCTATTGCAGTAGTGTACAATTTTCTTAGCTTCTTTCATTCTCATGTCATCAAAATTTCCTACGAGACTGTCAGCCTTCACTCTTAGTATATTTTGATCACTTCTATAAATAAGTGCAATTTTTTTGACATCCCCTTTGTAGCAACACATTTCTTGATATCATCATATTCAACATAAGTCGGGGAAGAAGTTGTCTCAATCACCAAGGTGTTGTGCTCCATATTTTCCTTCATCTTCTCAACTGTCATAGGTCCAAGTGGTGCTAAAGTATAGCAATTGTCCAGATAGTGTAAAGCATAGTCTCCAATTCCAAATAGAAAAAAATTAATTCTTCTTTTCCATGAGAAGATGTGTTCCTTTATCAACTTGGGCACCTCTCTCTTATACATCTTCAGATCTTTAACTCAAGTTTTTCAAACTTTTCCCTCTAAGAAACATATCTTTGATACTAATTGTTGGATAGTTGGTGGAGATGAATCAGTTATTACAAGTCCTTCAAAAAAATTGTGCCCTTTTTAATTTATCATC
Source organism: Cupressus sempervirens (assembly GCA_028749045.1). NCBI lineage: Eukaryota > Viridiplantae > Streptophyta > Pinopsida > Cupressales > Cupressaceae > Cupressus > Cupressus sempervirens. Next base: position 234,848,238 of record CM053790.1, on the reverse strand, counting down.
AAATAACTTGGTTAATTATTTAACCAACCAACATAAGTTTACAACTTAATGCATATAAACAAAATAAATAACATGAAACACATATCATCACATATTAACACTAATATTTAACATGGATACCAAATTTGGGTAAAATTCACCACTAGAATTCTCACCCACAAATAAACTCTCTCTTCTAGAGTGAGCTCGATTAAGATTCAACTCTATTAAAGATTACAAACAAAATTGTTTGATGCTACCATATTAGGTGATTTTAACCAAAGATTGTCTATATATGTCACTCCTTAATGAGTGTCCTTATTAAAGGACTTAGGACATTTGTTATAATAACACCTTATAAAGTATTTAAAAATAGGAGTACTAAATCCACTCAATTAAGAGATCTTCTATTAGAATGGTTAGAAAGTAAAAGTGAAATGATTTGTGAATATAGCAACTACCTTTTCCAATTTAGACCTCATTTTTTCTCAATGCTCTTCTTCACACTCTTCTTAAATTGGATGATCAACACACACTTTCCTTCACTTGATTTGCACTTTCCTCTTCTTGGTATACCCTTTTGTTCTTGTTCTTCTATCAACAACCATCAACCACTTTAACATTCTTGCTCATCTTTTATATAGATGTTGTTTTGTCATTTAATCACATTAGTTAGGGTTCTCTTGAATCCCTCTCATTCATTTAAACACATCTGAACTTACATTTAATGTATTTGATACTTGAAAAAATGTTTTATGCATTGTGCCAACTATAATTCACCTTGGAATTTGTATTATTCTTGGATCATGAACCTTTCCTTGAGTCTCTTCCATCTAATCTTACCTAACCAACTTCATCTGTAGATTTCACTAAAAAAATTATTATGTTCCTTAGACTATTCTAGATTAATCTAAATTATGACTTGATGGTGTCCATATTTGATTTAATTAAAAAAAAATATTTTGTCAGCTTGTGTTATTCACTTACCAAATAACCTCATCTTCTCAGTTAACACTGTTCACTTGGTTACACTTTATTTCTTGGTAACACTTACAAACTTTTTTCTCAAGTTGAGTTGGGCAAACTTCTAGTGAACAATATCTTTGCTTACCGACTACTATGTCCAACTTGGCAACACATTCATATTCCTTATCTTTTTACTTCACAACTTCAACTCTTTCTTACCAATCAATGTAATTGACTTGTTCATCTTTATAAATCTCCATTAAATCATGTACAAAAATCAAAAAAATATTTATTTTTCAAAGACTGTTTCATCAATTATCCATTTAAGCTCAAACACTTAACATTACTTCATCATTTCATCTTCCAACTTTACCAACCTTTTCTTTTCTCAACACACATCCTTCAAATGATTTGGAAACTTACATAAATCAGTATCTATCTTATTGAATTAGTGATATCCTTCAATCTAATAGGCTTTACATCAATGAAAAAATAACAACTAATCTAATTCTCCTACATTCCTTTTAGTACTCAGTTTGCTAATCTTGCTCATCATCAACACCATCTTACACATCAATATATATCATAGTAACATACACCTATGTGATGGATGGGGAAATTTTTATTGTGATTATGTATAATGGAATAGGACATCAAAATAACCCTGATAGATAGAGAAGATAACTTATCACAAATAACACATGTTTCCAAGCTTTCACCAACTGTTTCTCTTGTGCTTTTTATTTATAATTGGTTTTATTTTTTGGTACATTTTCAATTTTTTTGTATTGTTCATCCCTTGCATTGAGATCTTATACATAAAAATTCTTAAGGTATTTTTTTTAATGTGTTCATCCAACAAATCACCCTTAGATGTAAACAATTGATAAGCCACATATCCATATGCAACAATTATCACAAAAGGACCTAGCCAATTTGGTTCAAATTTTCCTTTAATTTATTCCCTATCTAATTCATTCTTTAGATTCTTCCTAAGGATGAGGTCACCCAACTAAAATTCTTTAGGTTTCACTTTTATGTGGTATTGACAAGACATTCTTTGTTGATAAGCCTTCAAATGATCAAATGCTTTATGTCTTCTCTCATCTAATAATTCTAGTTCTCATAATTGTGATACTCTATATTCTTCATCTGGAATAAGATCTCTTAATAGCACTCTAATATATGGTATTTCAACCTTGAGGGAAGTATAGCTTTTGAACTAAAGACAAACTAATGTGGTGTGGCTCTGGTGGGGGCTCAAATAGAAGTCTAGTAAGCCCACAATATTGGACTAAGTTGGTTATGCCTATTATGTCCAGCATCATTGATAGGATTTTTAAGAATCTTTACAATTATTTTATTAGACACCTCAACTTCACCATTTCCTTAAGGTTAATAAATGGTTTAATAATGATGTGTGATGTGAAACATCTTACATAGTTCATTAATATCATAGTTTTGGAACTATTTACCATTATTTATGATAATGGATGTAGGAATACTATATCTAGAAATGATATAGTTAAGGAGGAGCATGGATGTTTTTTTTTCCACTGATAGTTATCAATCAAATGGCCTCAACCCATTTGGTAAAATATTTAGTTTTAGTGATAAAGTAGCTATGGTCATTGGAAGAAGTTGGATTAATTTCTCTCATGAGCTTGAATCTCCATTGACCGAAAGGACATTTTTTGGTAAAAGGATGAATCTCCTAATATTTTGCATGAATAATATTCCCATGTCTTTGGCACATTTTGCACTTTCTATCATATTGGAGGGAATTTGTCTCCATCATAGGCCAATAGTGTCTCATATGTGTGAGCTTCTTACCCAATAAAGGACCACTCGAGTGTGACCCACATATACCTTTATATACTTCTCACAAGGTAGTTTGAGATTTTTCATGTTTAATACATCATTAGAGAGTACCATAAAAATCTCGTTGATACAAGATGTCTAAGATTAAGATATAAAAAGAGTGAGACATTAGTTGGCATGCCATCTCCAACTTTATTATCCTATCTCAAGATCTTCTCAATGGTGACCATTAAAAAATACTATTTGAATTCCTTTGCAATATGTTTATATGGTAATAACTTGTCATATTCTATCTGACAACCATCATTGACTTGATTCATGATTAATTGACAATATCCATATATATTCAATGTCTTTTATTTTTCATTATAACTCTACCTTGAGTGCTATCATTAGTGTCTCATATTCTTTCATATTATTTTTGTGAGGGAATAATAACTTATAATACTTTGGTATTGTGAATCATTGAAGTGTAACAAATAATACTCTATCTCTAGAACTATGTTGGGCATATCATCCATCAAAGAATAATTTTCATGCTTGTGTAGATAATGTCAAGATTGCTACATTTAGGAATTCAATATGTATAGGGTATTCATTTTATAGTGGTATTTTTTGTAATTAGTTTTCAATGACTTGTCCTTTTATGGCTTTCCTATCTAAATACTCTATGTCAAATTCACTCAAAATAATGAACCACTTTGTTAATCTCCCTTTAATGTTGATTTATAGAGAAGATTCTTTAAAGGATCTATTTTTGTGACAAGTTTAATCGAATGAGATAACATGTAATTTTATAGTTCTTGTGAGGAAAAAACTACAACAAGGCATTCAAACTCAATCAATGTATATTTAAGCTTATATCCTATTAAAGTAAAGTTGGTATAATATATAGCCTTTTCTTTTCCTTCATGATCTTGTTGAACTAATAAGGCTCCCAAAGATACTTTTATAGCTATTATGTATAGATAAAGTAATTTTCCTAGTATAGGTAACATTAGAGTAGGAGGATTTATCAAATATTGGATGATTTCATCAAAGGTTTCTTCACAAATAGCATCCCATTAAAATGGTACATTCTTATGAAGTAGGTGCATAGAAGGATGATTTTTTCTTGCCAACTATAAGAAAAATATTCTAATTGATTTAATGTGTCCTTGTAATGATCTCAATAGATTTATGTCTTTCTAAGGTGGTATCTACATGATTTCTTTAACTTTTTTTAGGATCAACTTCTATCCTTTTTGTAGAAACTATGTATAACAACAATTGTCCCAAGGTAACACCAAATGTACATTTCTTTGGATTTGGCCTAACATTACACTTTTCCTTTCTAGTAAATATCTTGTCTAATGCTTGCAATTGATCTTCCCTTGTTTTTTCTTTACCTAGAATTGTATCTACATAATCTTCCATTATGGTATGCATCATATCATGAAATATTTTAGTCATTTTCCTATGTTAAGCAACTCTTGCATTTTTTAGTCCAAAAGGCATAACATTCCAATAATATGTTCCCTAAGAACATGTGAAAGAAGTCTTCTCTTGGTCTTTGGGTGCAATATTGATATGGTCCTAACCAGAGAATCCATCCATTAAAGATAAAATTTCATGTCCTACAGTAATATCTACAATGATATCTATGTTGGTAAAGGAAAATCATCCTTCAAACAAGCCTTGTTAAGATCCAAGAAATATGTACACAGTCAAATAGACTTCTCTAGTTTTGACACTGGAACAATATTTGAAACCCACTTTGCATAATCAATTTCTTAGATAAAATTGATCTACTAATTTCTTCAATTCTACTTTCACTAGTAGTGTAATGCATGGATGTGTCTTTCTGAGATTTTGTTTCACTAGTTTAACCCCTAGATCTATAGATAAATGATGCATTATTAGATTAGGATGTAAACCACGCATATCAACATATGACCATGCAGAGTTGATTTCTTTATCTTTAAAAATTCGTAGAAAATCTTGCCTTTCCAACTTTGTCAAAGATGTGGCTACTTATATAATACATTTAGATTCCTTAGTTCCAATGTTGATAAGAACAATTGGTTCAATGGGTATTATTAATTTCTCCTAATAGAATAATTAGGAAGAGTGTCAGTAATTTCATCCTCAGGTGCCTCAAATATTTTTCACCATTGGACATGTCTTTTATTTTTATTTTTGTAGGATGTAATACTTCCACAAAGTGGTTTTTACCATTCTATCTATTCATTATTTTCACATTTTTGCAACTGAAAGGATTGGCACCTTCACTGAAGTAAGCAATATTATAAAATTCAATATGAAACCATGTCTTATGATCTCTTGATGGTAAATGATCATGGATGCCAAGATAATTAATGATTGCATCATCAATATATCTAAATCGAGAATAGGAGGTCAATCCCAATCTATGAGGTTAGGATATACAAGAGGTAATGGATCATTTGGGTCATGTGCAAAGGAAATAATATCAATTATAGAGAAGTGGTCAAGGTTTTAGGTTTTATTGATAAGATATATTTCTATAATTTCTTCCACGACATCTCGTTAGTAATGAATCTCTCTTTCCTTGTGATTATCGTGATTGAGATAATATGGAATTAACTCTAATAATTTTTTTGTGAACTCTCCCCCTCATGGTAAGAGCTACTATAGGTTGTTACAACATATATTTACTTTCTTTAGAGATATATAGTGTCTCTTCCCACTTGTAGAAATTAGACTCATTTTCATCATCATGGTCATCTTGTTCATCTTTGATTTGTTTGAGAAATTCAGGTGTGAACCTTTTTTCTTTTTTTTTTGTGTTCACTCATTTGATCTTTATCTATATCCCAATCCTATTGAATCTCTCTAATGATTTGGATTCTTCAAAATTGGTTCTAATACACCTTATCTTTACAAACCTATAGGTCCACTTCCTTTGTATCACTTCTTTGCTAATAAAGTATACCCTTTTCATTATGTTCGGGAGAAATATTTTCATAATTTATAATCTCTTGTTTTTTTTCCTTATAAAGAAATTGATATGTTATCCCCAACTGATAATGTTTTTAATGTATGTGAAAGATTCATAGTAGTTGTTATGTTTTCATTGATGTCAAGACTTAGTTGGATAGATGCTATGCTAATTCGGTAGAGTTCCATATCATTTGATTGATGAAGAGGATTTGAAGAAATTTTGATGATGTAAGTGTTGATAAGTATATAGTATTCAATGAGCACTTGAATGAGTTGGGGTTGACATTATAATGTTGGTTTGATTGTTTACATGATTTGATTAAGTGTTGAAATCATGTATAAGAAAGATAGTTTGGTTGGTATATGAAGGAACATAGTATTAACCGAGCTACTATAGTTTTCACCAAGCATTTAAAGAAGAGATGTAGAAAGTGTAATGTTAACCAAGAAACTTCAATGTTAACCGAGTCTAGTGTTGGTCAAGGATGATGTAATGTTAATTGTGCATGAGAAGGAAGAATAGTTTAAGAAAAGATTTAATTTGAGGCTGACATGTGATGAAAATAAAGTTTGTTTGAGAAGTCTTAAAGATAAGGATGAAGTTTGTTACAAGATGACTGACTAGAGAAATTCAAAGAAGATCTCATGAAGGAGATTTAAAAATTGGAAATAGATCACAAATTTTAAGGTGAAAGTATATTTCCCAAGTGTCTAGATTAAATGTACATGAACTTGGTGGAGATCTAATGAATATGGTTAAGCAGTAAAACCTGCAAGATTCTAAAGGAATGGAAAAAGTTTTCTATTTAAAGAATCAATGCAATGTTTATTATTATTGATTTAGTTGATGTCATTGATTGAGTTGGTTAAATTGATGCTAAAGAAGTTAAAGAACTAAGGAGAACCAAGCCGAACAATATTGTGAAGATCAAGCAAAGGAAGTGCTAGTTGAAGTGTGGAGTGTCTGAATGAACTAGTAAAGGATCAGAAGATAGAGATTGACTGAAGTAGAGATCTAAATAAACAAGATAGTGCTAAACCTAATAGATCATTTCAATGTAACTCTCTAATCTTTGAAGCAAGAAATCTATTAACTGAGTGGACCTAGTACTCTTTTTAAGTCCTATATGGTAACATTTTATTGACTATTTGTAAGTCCTTTAGAAAAGGTCATTCATTATAAGTGTCAAAGAATGATCAAGGTCTAGAAGATCTTTTTTGAAAATCCTCTAACAAGGTCACATTAACAATGTGAATATATCCTTTAATAAGGTTTTCTCCTAACAGAACTCACTTTATAATAGTGGAAATTTTGGGTTGTTGATTCCCAAGTGGTTTTACCCTTTACAGGGTTTCAACATTAAATACGTGTGTCAAATTGTGTGAATGGTTGTGATATTGCAATTTTATTTCATGTTTACTATTTATAGCTAAAATTTGGTATAAGTTCGAAGATGCCTCTAATACTCAGTACATATTAAGTTGACAATTTATTGGAAAGATTATATCAGTTCATATTTTGATCTTAGATTGGATTATCAAGTTAATGATTAGAAAGATTAAAGTGTTTTGAATTGGTATAAAGTATTTTTAAGAACTTTCGGATAACTAGTGATAATTGATTCACCCCCCTCTTATTTATCTAAAAATTGGTATCAGAGTTGAGTGCTTAAAGAAAACATGTAAAGGGACTTATGCTAAAGATCTGAAGATGTATAAAAGAGGTACGAAAGCTAATCAAGGAGAACTTCTCCTCATGGAAAAGAAGGATGAGGCTATATCTATTTGGGATTAGAGATAATGTACGATGTTATCTGGACAACTAGTACACCCCTCCTAACCCTCCTATGAAATTTGATGAGATGAACTAGAAGAAAGAACATAGTATTCAAATGATTGAGATTGATTTTGCACTGAATGGTGTTGAATCTGATAATGGAAAAGATTGTGCTACTACTAAAGAGATGTGAGACAAGATGACACTTGTGCTTGGTGGAGATTAAAATTTATTGAGAGCCAAAGAAAAAAGTCTAAGAGACAAGTATGATAAGATGCGAATGGAGGAAGGAGAAAACATTAATCAATATGTCAACTGAATCAAGTAAGTTGTGAGTGCTATCAAAGTTGTTGGAGGAGTCATCAAAAATGAAGAAGTTATAAGTAAGGTTCTGAGAACTTTATTTCCTCTTTATGCTATAAGAGTATGTGCTCTTTAGGAATTTAGAGTTATGCCTAATAATGATCTTGCACTTGATTTTTTGGTCAATAGATTGACTGCATTTGAGTTAAGTACCTTTGGCAATAGTGTGCCTAAGATTGAAAATGATTTGAAGTCATCATTAACCATTGGAAGTTTAAAGAAGGAAAAGAGTAGCAAGGATGAGAGTAACTTAGATTCATATGATAGCAAGATGGGTGAGATTAAATCTCTATTGGCAAGGATGCTACCAAGAGGCAGAGGAAAATTTAAAGGTAAACTCTCTCTAATATGTTTTAAATGTAATGAAGTTGGTCATATTGTTGTTAGATGTCTTAAAAAGAACATGAGTGAAAAGAAATACAAGAAGTAGAAAAAATATAGAGAGAACAATAACATTAAGGACAAAAAGAAGAATTCATACTATATTATTGAGGAGGAGCAATAGAGTTAGATTTTGGTGAAGGGAATGAAGGTGAATAAGTGGTATATGTTGATGTTAAATAAGATCCAAAAGAGGAAATGTATGAGGAAGATAAAGATATTTTTTCTCATGTTATTAAAATTCATACAAGGATTATTTATAGTGGATGTTCACATCACATGACTAGTGATATTAGTAAGTTTGATAAGATAAAAGAATATGAAGGTAGAACTATTAAAATTAGAAATGATATTTCATGTCTTGTGAAAGATAGAGGATCATTGATGATAAACGATAAAACTAGATTTGATGATGCTTATTGGGTTCAAGGATTAAAATAAAATTTGTTGAGTGTTGCACATCTGAATAATACAGGTTGCAAATTGGAATTTTAGAACAGGAAGGTAAATATCTATGATGATTATAGAAACTTGATTGGTACTAGAGGGGAAACTAGAGGTAACCTATTTTACCTAGATCCTACTATTAGTTCATGCCTATTTGTTAAAATTAAAAATGTATGGTTGTGGAATAAGAGACTATGTCATGTAAATTTCAAGAATATGGTCAAAGCAAGCAAAAAGAAGAAAGTGAGAAGCTTACCATACCTACATAAACCTAAAAATCCTATGTGTAAGCAATGTCAACTTGGTAAGATGACTAAATCTAGTTTTTCAAGTAAGATACATTCATCTAATAAAATTATGGAGTTGGTACATATTGATTTGTGTGGACCTATGAAAGTTGAGAGTTACTATCGGTAATAGATATTTCATACTATTTGTTGATGATTATTATAGAATGAAGACAATTATGTTTTTAAGCTAAAATTTGATGCTATTCAAATTATCAAGTGGTATAAGGAAAGAGTTAAAAAAGAAATTGGTAAATAATTGAAATGTTTGAGATCTGATAGAGGTGGTGAGTTTATGTCTAGTAAATTCACTAACTTTTTTGTTGAAAATGGAATTAAGAGACAACTATTTGCTCCAAGGATACCACAATAGAATGGGATTGTAGAGAGAAGAAATATATCCATTATTGATTGTGCTAGAACACTACTAGTTGAAAAAGGAGATGCACACAATTTCTAGAGATAGGTTGTAAACACTACTGTTTACAACCTCAACCAAGTTGAAGAAAGGAACAAACAAGGCACAATATGAACTTTGGGATGGTCATACATTGAATGTAAGTTATTTCAAAATATTTGAAAGTAGGTTTTATATTCATAAAGATGCAAAAAATAAGAAGTTTCATTCAAAAGGTGATGAAGATATATTCGTAGGTTACTCTACAAGGACAAGGCTTATTAATATTTGAATAAAGTGACTAACACAATTATTGAAAGTAAAAATGTTAGAATCAATGAGTTTGCAAATAAGAATGATGAAGAAAACAACAAGGAAGTTGAGGATTACAGTAAGTTTGTGTATGTATATGATGATAGATATGTTGTTGTACCCAATCACTAAACTAAGTCATTACAATGGTACACCAAGAAACAACAAAAAGCTACTAAGTAATAGCCTATACTACTCAAGTAATAGAAAGATCAACCTAAGAAGAATATTGAGTCCTAACTGAATATAGATAATGTTGGATGTTAGACAGAATCATTCACAAGATCAAATGAGAAAATAATTTGAGATGTCTATATTTGGCGAGATCAAATTTTTCATTGGTTTAAAATTTCATCAAACACAAGGTGATATATATGTGGCCCGATCTAAGTGCATAAAAGGTTTATTGAATACATTTGATTTTGAAGAATCAAGGAAATTCGGAACACCTATGGTCACTAGATGCAAATTATCTAAGGATAACAATACCATTGAAGTGAATGAGACACAATACAAGTCAATATTTGGGAAGTTGCATTATGTTGTACACAACTGACTTGATATTGCACATGCAGTTGGAATAGTTGCAAGATTTTTATCTAATCCTAACGAGACACATATGACTCTAGTTAAGAGGATATTAATATACCTAAAATGAAAATAAGACTATGGACTATGGTACAAACAAGAAGGTGATTTTAAGCTTAGAGTTTATATTGATACTAACTAGGTAGGAAATATTGATGACATAAAGAGTACTAGTGTTGGAGCTTTCTTTTAGGAGAAAGATTGATTACATGGTTGAGAAAGAAAAAAAGTTGCATATCTTAGTCTACTACTGAAGCTAAGTATGTTTTTGCTACTATTAATTATTTAAATATTGTTTGGATTAAGAAATTGTTGGAAGGTATGTAAGAAGAAGTCACAAAACCTATTACTATCTATTGTGACAACACAAGTGCTATAAGAATATCAAAGAATCCTATGATTCTTTCAAAAACCAAGAACATATCTATCAAGTATCATTACTTAAGGGAGAAAGTTCAAGAGAAATAAGTGAGACTGGAGTATGTGAAGTCTCAGGAGAAGACAAAACTATTGCTTACATATACTTTTGAATATTTGAGAGGTAAGTTGGGGGCCCTTCTCCTATACAAGATTTACTAGGAGAAGATGCATGTTGCATCAATTCATGAATTATCATAATATCTTTATAGAGTTGATGCAAGAGTTCACTCTTTAGGGACTATTTGCAGAGGTTGTGAAGGTTATTTTAATGAACATGATAAAATTTGTACATGCAAGGTACAAGATATTACTACAAGGTTTTATCAGGTTCTCAATGAAACTTATTGTTACCTTTGGCATTATTGTCAAAGGAGAAGATAATCAAAATCAAGAGAATTAGAATGGAGTGATTGTAAGATTGTTGTCAATGGGAGAGTCAAAAATATGGAAGATGATATCCTAAGGGAGAGCCATTGCATAGTTGATTAAAGATGATGCTAAACAAGAGGAGTAAACCCAAAGGGGGAATAAATATGGAACTGAAGAACCTATTGCAGAAAACCTAAATGAAGAAGAGAGTTGAAGATATGTTGGCATTTGATGTTTCATAATGTAATATTATTTAATGTAATATCTTATGTTTGTGTGTTGTCATCAATACCAAAGGGGGATATTGTTAGCCCCAACTAATAATTTTGTTAATGCATATGAAAGACTCATGTCAATTGTTATGTTATCATTAATGTCAAGGCTTAGTTGGTTAGACATTACGCTAATTTATTAGTGTGCCATATCATGTGATTGATGAAGAGGATTTAAAGAAATTACAATGATTTAATTGTTGATAAGTGGATGGTATTCAATGCGCACTTGAATGAGTTGGACTCTGATAGTTTAATGTTGCTTGATTATTTTACATTATGTAATTAAGTTTTCAAATCATGTATAAGCAAGATATTTTGGTCAGTGAATGAAGGAACATATTATTAATCAAGTTACTACAATTGTCACTGAGCATATTAAGAAGAGATGTAGAAAATGTAGTGTCAACTGAGCAATTTTAGTGTTAATTGTGTCTAGTATTGACTGAGCAAGATGTAATGGTAACCGAGCATGAGAATGAAGAGAAGTTTAAGAAAATGTTTAATCTAAGGTCGATATTTGATGAAAATAAATATTGTTTGAAATTTTTTGAAAATAAGGATGAAGTTTGTTACAAGATCAATGACAAGAGAAATTCAAAGAAGATCTAATAAAGGAGGTTTAACAATTGGAAATGGAGCACAAAGTTCAAGTTGAAAGTATATTTACTGAGCATCTAGATTCAAGGTACATGAACTTGATAGAGATATAATGATTATGGTTATGCAAAAAAACTAAGTAGATTCTAGAGGAATAGAAATATATATATATATATATATATATATATATATATATATATATATATATATATATATATATATATATATATATATATATATATATATATATATATATATATATATATATATATATATATATATATATATATATATATATATATATATATATATATATATATATATATATATATAATGGATGAACATGATGTTTATTGTTTCTAATTGACATGATGTCATTGATTGAGTTGGTTAAGTTGATGCTAAATAATTTGAAGAAATAAGGAGAACCAAGAAAAATGGTTTTTTGAAGATCAAGAAAAGAAAGTGCTAAGTTGAAGTATGGAGTGTGTGAATCAGCTAGTAAGGGATCAAAAAACAAAGATTGATCAAAGCAGAGATCCAAACAAGCAAGGTAGTAATAAAGTTAATAGATCATTTAATTGTTACTCTCTAATTATTGTAATATAAAAACCTCTTAACTGAGTGGACCTAATATTCTTTTAAAATCCTATATGGTGACATTCTATTGAGTGTTTGTAAGTCCTTTAGAGGAGATCATTCTTTGGAAGTGTCAAATAACAAACAGGGTCTAGATGATCTTTTGTGAAAATCCTCTAACAAGCTCACATTAATAATGTGTATGTAACCTTTAATAAGGTTGGCTCCTAATAGAGTTCACTTCAAAAGAGTGAAAATTTTGGGTTGTCGGTTCCCAAGTGATTTTCCCTTTATAAGGTTTCCACGTTAAATACTTTTGTTAAATGTGTACAAGTTTATTTCATGTTTATTGTTTATTGTTGAAATTTGGTATAAGTTGGAAGATAACTCTAATACTTGGTATATATTCAGTTGATAACTTATTGCAAATATTATATCATTTTAGATTTTGATGCTAGATATAATTACTAAGTTAATGATTTGAAAAAATAAAGTGTTTTGAATTGGTGTAAGGTGTTTTTAAGGCTTGTAAGATAAATGGTGGTAATTGATTCACCCCCCCACCCTAGTTATCTTACATGATCAACATTCTTGTCATTTTCATCATCAATGATGGTGACCCTACTTATAAAAGTGCCTAAAAAAGTGGTGGGAGTAGAATTTAATTTTTGTTTGTGATCAATGATCTCCCATAAGATCTAGGAAATGAGGGTAACTCTTTTATGCAAAATTTGTGTCCCAATGTGTATTCTCCCATTCTTTTTTTCTTTGATGTCAACTTTTAGATCGCATGGCTTAGAAGTGGATGCTTCCTTGCTAGAATCATGACTTGTTGATGTGAATATAGATATATTGTGTGATACTAAAAATTTTAATGATGGTATCATAGTATTGCAATACTAAAAAGGATTAGGGCCCCTATTTACTACTAGCTCTTATCCATTATATGTGAACTTCAAAAATTTATGTGGTAAGTAGATGGTACTAATTACATATATTAAATCCAAGGATGTCCCAAAAGAATGTTGTATGCTAGTTCCATATCAAGTACTTGACAAGATACATATTTTACCACATGAGAAAATCTTATTTGTAATATGATTGATCCCTTGGATGATCTTTTTTCCTCATCATAGGCCTTAATTGTGATATTCTTCTTAAGATCTACAACATTTTCAAAAAATCCCAATGCACGGACTCATTTGAAGTACATATATGTCATGCCCATATTTTCCTACCCAAAATAACAAATAAATTTCTTTAAAGGAAGACATGATTAAGATAACTATTTTCAACTACAAATTTTAGATCCACACTATAAGGAAATGAAATTTTGATTAACTAATTGATTTGAACTCAAAAGAGCATTAGATTTCCATTTAACAGTCTTTCAAATATGCATCTTAATAAGACATAGAACTATTTCTTTTATTGTCTTTGTTTTCTTGCATTCAAATAGGAAACCTTTCATACATCACAAATGTAAGATCACAAACTTCTCTTTTGCATTGAATCATATACACAATCTTAAATCAAGTAGCAAGGCTTAGCTTTTATAAGTTTCATTTTCATTTCTTTGCAAGATACAATAAAGAAAACTACTAATACTCAAACAATGCTCGTTTTCCACCCTACCAATTAATGGCATCATGAGGCCTCTGGTGCCCTGGCCATACCCCGAGCAAGAACTCACTGCATCTAAGGATCATAGATGTTATCATAAGAGTGAGTTCCTAATACAAGAACAACATTTTTAACTACACTTGTTACACATTTCAGACCTACATGAATCCAACTCAAAAAGAAATACTACAAAAGAAAAGGGATAGAAAGACTCATCTCTCTCTCAAGTTCCATCTTGATCTTCTCCTCCTCATACTGTTCTACCATCCTCTCCTCCCTTCTCCATTCCCTTATTCTGCATATAACTTCCCCTTTTTATCTCCAACAATGGTGAAAAAAAATAATGGTCCATCCTCCAAAGTCTTCTTCCCTCTTCTTCCAAAATCCTCCCTTATTTAATGAAGGCACATGGCTTTCTTATCAATCTGTCATAACCCATTGTCTCCCACTATTTATTTTCGTCACATTTGAAGTGGGGCCCTTTTGAGGTGTCATAATGTGAATTTTAACCATGATTTGACCCTCAACTAACCCCCAACCTTAGGTAGTATAAGTGGGTTAGGTTATTTTAACCCAAAATGCACTCTAGGGTCCATTTTAATGCCTCTTAAGTCCAACTTTAGATTACATCCGATTTTACAAAAATTTCACATGGAGATGGACTTTGATTACAGTACATGATTTGGCATAGATTCTTTGAAGGTCTTCATAATCATCCTCTGCACAATTCAAATTAAACATCAGTAACCCAAACCTATAAATATGTAATTGTAAACATTTATACATATCCTTGATTGAACCATAGATTAACACATTAGACCAACATTGTATTCTAACATCATTTTCTTAAGAATCATATGCCTATGAAAAGTTATTTACAAATGTGTATCATTCATTCTACTATAACCACTTCTCTAAATACAACATTTTAAAGAATAGTGGCCACATTAATAATTCATAACATATGTATCATAACACCTTACACATCAATTTCTTACCATAGAGTCCAAATCTATAATGAGATGGGGTATTACATACTACCCCTTTGCCCATTGACTTTCTCCTAGAAGTCACAAATGTTTTATGACATCACTCCCATATTTAGATTATTATTCACATCAACGATCTCTTCATTTAAATTGATTGACAATTTCTTAAAAATTCTTCAAGCATAGGTACTTACTCTCACTAATTATAGGAATCAACTCATAACATCTATTAGAATAACATAACAAGTATCCCTAATGTTCACTGTGTTATCTACATTCTAACCATTTTTGTACTTATTTATTTTTAAATTAAATGATGCATAATTCACTTCAAAATGATAATCTCATAACCCAAACTTGATTTCCATTTTCACAGTCACCCTATGTAAAATGAATTCATCACAACAAAATATCTATTTAATTCAATTGGCCATAATTTCAATTACAAAACTATCTAATTATCATGACAACATAAGATGAACAATATAAAGTATTTACCCGTAAGGTAACTCATGTTAGCTAATCGCAGTGTTAACATAAATTAGATATTCTGAATAGTGTGAATTAGGTCTAATGCTACCAGTCTCATAAACTATCGTGTCATATGTAAAGAGGTCCAACCATTTCTATTTGTAATCAGTGTCAATTTTATGAACAAAATCTATAGTTTATCATAAGTTGAGTCTAACTTTGCACATTAATTAAATAAGAAAGATTCTACTATACAAAGTATCGCATACACATTTGCACCTAATATTCAGATGGTTACAAATGATAAGTAAAACTTATTTAAACAATAGCAAGTCACATAAGGAACCTTCCTAATCATGTTATTGCATAAGCCATATAATGTTCTCTAATGACAGAATTAATATTTAGTTCTAATCAAATTATATTGTAGACAAATTAACGATCCTTCTAGTTCTTACTTGGATGTGACCTTACAATATATTCAAGTTAGCTCCTTCATATATGAAAATTCTTTTCATTTTGTGACTTTGGACAAGGACTTCAATATGGAGGGAAGCATTGTGAGGTTGGTGAATTGAAATATCATCATGTTTAGTAAAATATATAAAATTTGGACCACTCAAATGTCTCACCATATCTTGGAATTAGTCTAGATCTATATTTGTAGGTACACTGGTTTCTAACAAAGCCTTTTCGAGAATTTCTTAATGGGATGATGACAACTACAAAAACTTTGATATAGAAATTAATGTGGAGGGTCTCCTCAATTGATCCAAAAGGTTGTACTATTTTGACACTTCAAACATGGAATTAGGTGTTAGACCCAACTGATAATGTTTTTATTGTATTTAGAAGAGTCATATCAATTATTATGTTGTCATTGATGTCAATCCTTAGTTGGTTAGACATTATGCTAATTTAGTAGAGCACCTGATCATTTGATTAATGAAGAGGATTTGAAGAAAGTATGACAATGAAAGAGTTGATAAGAGTGTGGAATTCAATTGGTACTTGAATGAGTTGGACTATGACATTATAGTGTTGGTTTGATTGTTTTACAATCATATAATGTTTTGATTCAGTGATGAAGGTCATGCATATGAAAGACAATTTACATGGTGAATGAAGGAACACATAATTAACTGACAAACTACAGTTGTCACTAGGAGTGTGTGGAAAAGAAGACTTAAAGTTTAGTGTTAACCGAGTAATTGTAGTGTTAACCAAGTGATGTATTTCTTGAGTAAAATTTTAATGTTCACGGATCTTGAACATAAAGAACAAGTTAAGAAAATATTAATATAAGGTTGACTTTTGATGAAAATTAAGAATGTTCAAGAAGATCAAAAGATGAAGTCAAAGTTAGTTATAATATCTACTGCTGGAGAAATGTAATGAAGATCTAATGAAGGAGATTTAATAGCATGGAGATGAATATAAAATTCAAGGTGTAACTATTTTACGAGTGACTAAATTTATTGAATCTAAGATCTACGATCATGATTAAGCAGCAAAATCTGGAAGAATATGGAATGGGAGAAGTTACCTATTTAAGGAGAAAAAAAAGAATATTTTTGGTTTATGATTATTTATTAATAATGTGTTGATTATTGATGATTATGCAAAGTGAAGAGGGAAGAATAAGATAGAAGTTGAATCGAGCATATCATAAGTGCATAGATCAAGCAAGAGGAAGTGCTAAGTGATAGTGTGAATGTGTGAATAAACCAATAAGGGATTAGAAGTAAGAGACATAGAGAAGAAGAGATATGAACAAGCAAGGTAGTGTTAAATCTAGTAGATCATTTGACTATTACTTTCTTACCATTTTAGTAGATAAACTCTCTTAACCAAGTGGACCTAACAAGTCTTTTAGTGATGTTTTTACTTGTCCTTTAGAGTAGGACACTCTTTATAATTGTCAAGGAGTGATAAGGGATAGATGATATTTTCTTAAAATCCTCTAACTAGGTCACACTAAAAATGTGCATGTAACTTTTAACAAGGTTGGCTCCTAACAGAGCTCACTTCAAATGAGTGAAATATTTGGGTTGATAGTTCCCAGGTGGGTTTTCCCTTTATAAGGTTTCCACATTGAATATATTTGTCAAATGTGGTAATTCTTATGTGTTGCAAAGTGTATTTACATATTATTTGTTTGATGTTGTTACTCGGTATAATCTAAGTAATTACTCTGATACTCAGTATAAGAAAGAATAGTGAGATAACAATTCAAAGTAAAGAAGTTATAAGTTTGATTTGAGAAGTTGAATATGGTTACTAAGTTATTGATATGAAATTTTATGAAGTTTAATATGGTACTAAGAAGTTTAAAAGGCCTATTGGATAAATGGATATAACTGATTCACCTGCCGCTCTCTAAGTTATGTAACAATTGGTATCAAAGTTGAGTGATTGAAGGAAAAGGTTTGAAGGGACATGAGCTTAAGATTTGAAAATGTATAAGAGAGAGGTACCAAAGCTAAGCAAGGAGAACTTCTCCTCATAGAAAGACTAGGTGAGGATACATTTATCTACAATTGGATACAATGCTATACACTAGCTAGACAATGCATATGTTGCTCCTACCCCTCTTATGACTTTAGAAGAGATGACATGGAAGAAAGAGCATAATAGTATGATGATTGAGATTGTATCTTCCCTAAATGAAGTTGAGTTTGATGATATCAAGAAATGTACTAATGCTAAAGAAATGTGGGACATGTTGATGATATCAAGAAATGTGGGACATGTTGGCACTTGTACATGGTGGATATGAGAATGTACTGAGAGCAAGAGTAGAAAGTCTAAGAGGTAAATATGATGACATGGGAATGGAAGGTGAGAATGTTGTGTAGTATGTGAACCAAATCAAGTAATTTGTGAGTGTAATCAAAGTTACTAGAGGAGTCATTAGTGGTACTAAAGTTGTAAGTAAGGTTCGTAGAACTCTCTTACCTATCTATGTTATTAAAGTTTCTGCAATCAGGAAGTCAAAGCTATGTCTAGTAATATCCTCACTCTTGGTGCTTTGGTTGGTCATTTGACTACATTTGGATTGAGTAATTTTGATGATAGTGTTCCTACACTTTGGAATGATTTCAAAACTTCCCTAATCATTGGTAGTTCAAAGAAATAAAAGAGCACTAAAGATGAAAGTGAGCTAGAATCATAAGATGATATGGATGATATTGAAGTATTTCTTGCAAGGAGGTTAGCAAGAGGTAAAGGAAAATTCAAAGGTAAAATTACCTTTGATATGTTTTAAATGCAATGAAGTGGGTCATATTGCCACAGGATGTCCTAATAAGAGCAGGAGTGGCAAAAATGATAAGAAGGATAAAAAATACAGAAAGAAAAAAGGCTACAAGGACAAAGGGAATAAATCATGCTACATTATCAAGGAATAGCACATCAAGTCAAACATTGAAGATGAGAAAGATTGAGTAGAAGTGGTGTATGTTGTTGTTAAAGAAGACCCTAATGAGGAAAGGTGTGAGGATGATAAAGCTCTTATTTCACATGTTAGTAAGAATGACACATGAATCATTGATAGTTGATGCTCACACCAAATGAATCAAGACTTTAGTAAGTTTGACAAACTTGAAGAATGTGATGGTGAAATTATTAAATTAGGGAATGATGTTCCATATCCAATAAAAGGTAGAGGTTAATTGATGTTGAAAGAAAAAATTAGATGTGATGAAGTATATTAGGTTCAAGGACTAAAATATAATATGTTGAGTGTTGCTTAGTTGAATAATACAACTGACAAGATGGAATTTAAGAACATGAAAGTCAAGATCTATGGTGATGATGGAAATATGATTGGCACTAGAGAGAAAATAAAAAGTGATATATTTTATCTTTATCCTACAATTGATATATGTTTATTTGGAAAAGTTGCAGATGTGTGGTTGTCACATAAGAGGCTATGACATGTAAATTTTGAGAATATGGTCAAGGTCAATAGAAAGAGAAGAGTTAGAGGCATGCCAAACTTACATAAACCTTAGAATGCTATGTGCAAACAATGTCAGCTTGGTAAGATGACCAACTCAAGATTTTCAAGTAAGACACATACTTCTAATGACATTTTGGAGTTAGTGCATATATATTTTTGTGGACCAATGAGACAAGAAAGTTATCATGGTGACAGATATTTCATACTCTATGTTGATGATTATTCTAGGATGATGATTGTCATATTTATGAAGTTGAAGTCACGGGCATTTGATATGTTCAAATGGTATAAAGCTAGAGGTGAGAAAGAAATTGGTAAAATATGAAATGTTTAAGATTTGATAGAGGTGGAGAGTTGATGTATGTTGAATTCACTAAATTTTGTGATGGGCATGGAATTAAGAGACACTTGTCAACACCGAGGACACCACAACAAAATTGGATTGCTAGAAGAAGGAACATGTTTATTGCGGATTGTGTAATAACACTACTAATTGAAAAAGGAATTTCTCAAATAATCTGGAGAGAATCCATTAGCACTACAATTTACCCTCTCAACCAATTTCAACTAAATAAATGAACAAACAAGACACCTTGTGAACTTTGGTATGGTCATACACCTAATGTGACTTATTTCAAGATATTTAGAAGTACATGTTATATTCATAAAGATGAAACAAATGAGAAATTTAATTCTAAAGGTGATGAAGGTATTTTCCTTGGTTATTCTTCCAAGATCAAAGTCTATAGATGCTTGAATATGGCTACTAACACAATGGTTGAAAGTACAAAAGTAAGAATCGATGAGCTTTCAAACAAGAATGATGAGGAAAACAAAAAGGAACCTGATGATTACAACATATTTTTCTATGTATTTGAAGATTCTTCTGGTGTAATACCCAATAAATAGTAGAGATACACCAAGCATTAGCCTTCAACACCCAAGTCACAAACATAACAACTCAAGCAAGATGTTGAGCCCCAACCGAGTGGAGATAATGTTGGAAATTAGAGAACAAAACCTTTGTTAGAAAGATATGTGAGAAGGAACCATTCACCTAAACAAATCATTAGAGATAAAAGTGTTGGAGTCATGAAAAGAAGTAAGTTGAAGGATAATAAATGTTTGATTTCTGAATTTGAACTTAAAAGTGTGAAAACTACACTTGACAATGAAGACTGGATTAATACTATTAATGAAGAGATGGATCATATTGGGGAAAAAAAAAACATGGACATTAGTACCAAAACCAACTAATAAGAATGTGATAAGAACAAAGTGGATTTTAAAAAATAAACTGAATGAAAAAATGAAGTTGTAAGGAACAAGGCCATATTAGTTTGCAAAGGTTATGCCCAAGAAGAAGGAATTGACTATGGTGAGACTTTTTCCCCTATTGTTAGATTGTAAGGAGTCAGAACTATGTTGGCATATGCTACTCACAAGAAATTCAAGGCATATAAAATGGATGTTAAGTCAAAATTTTTGAATGGAGTACTTGAAGAGGAAGTCTACATAGAACAACTTGAAAGATTTTTTGAGCGAAATCAAATTCACCTAGTTTGCAAATTGAGAAAAGTTGTGTATGGACTAAATACACCAAGAACATGGTATGAAAGGTTGCATCCATACTTGATTTATATTGGATTTGTTAGAACAAGTAGAAATAGTAATTTGTATTTGAAGAGTGAATTTGAAAACGTGGCATTGATTTCTAAAATATTTGTGGATGATATCATATTTGGTGGTAATGATTTGTTGTGCAAATGATCTACTAGTCTAATGAGCAAAGAATTTGAAATGTCTATTTTTGGTGAGATAAAAAAAAATCATAGGATTACAAGTTCATCAAATAAAAGATGGTATATATGTGATTCAATATAAGTATGTTAAGAATATTTTGAAAACATTTAGAATATATGAGTCAAGGCCAAATGGTACACCTATGACATGACTAGATGCAAATTATCTAAGGAGGATACTACTATTGAGATAAATGAGACACAATAAAGATAAATGATTGGGAAGTTATAGTATGTTGTGCATAGTAGACCTAATATTGCACATACATTTGGAATTGTTGCAAGGTTTTCCTCTAATCCTAAGGAAATACACATGACTATTGTAAAGAGGATATTCAAATATCTAAAAGAAGGTAAAGAATTTGGATTGTGGTACAAACAAGATGGTGATTTTGAACTTAAAGTCTATAGTGATTTTGATTGGGCTAGAAATGTTGATGATATAGGAGAAAGACTAATTACATTGTTAAGTAAGAAACATAATTGCATATTACAATCTACTGCTAAAGATGAGCATGTTGTTGTTGTAATTAATTTTTTAAATATTATTTGGATTAAGCAATTATTAGAAAGAATGCAAGAAGAATTTACTAGATCTGTCACTATCTACTGGGATAACACTAGTGCCATAATCATATCCAAGAATCTGCTAATCCATGCAAAAACCAAGCATATATTTATCAAGTATCACTACTTGAGAGATAAAGTACAAGAGAAGCAAGTGAGGCTTGAATATGTGAAATATAAAGAAAAAATTACAAACATATTTAGTAATCCATTGCATAACAATGCTTTTGAGTATATAGGAGGTAAGTTAGGGATCCTTCCCCTGTGCAATATTAACTAATAAAATATTCATGTTGTGTCAATTCATGGATGATCAAATATATCTTTGTGGTTTGATGCAAGGGTTCACTCTTTAGGAATTTTTTCCTGAAGATGTGTAAGTGATTGTAATAAAACTAATGTAAACAATACATGCATGATACATAGTTTTATAAGTTTCACATTGGAACTTACATTTACCTTTGGCATTATTTTCAAAGGGGGAGAGAATGCTAAAAGGAGCAAATGACTAAAAGTAAAGTGACTAAAGTAATAAGGAGAGAATATGATGAGATTGGAAGAGAATGAATGGTAAGGAAGAGAATGAATAAGGAAAGAAGATAAAAAGAGAATTGTACCAAAAGGGGGAGAATTTGTGATGATTTATGAAGATGAAGTTGGTGAAGATACATACCAAGTGATCCTAATGCTAAAAAATATTGCATGGTATTTGAATGAAGTCAGAGATCTAAAAAATTGTATTGTTACTAATGCATATATTTGATTATCTTATGTGTAATGTTTTGTAATGTAAAATATTATGTTTATATGTTTTCATTAATGAGAAAGGGAGATTGTTAGCCCCAATTAATAATGTTGTTATTATATTCAAAAGAGTCATGTCAATTATTATGCTTTCATTGATGTCAAGTCTTAGTTGGTTAGACATTATGCTAATTTAGTAGAGTACCAGACCATTTGATTGATGAAGAGGATTTGATTGATAAAGAGGATTTGAAGAAAGTATGGTGATGAAAGAGTTGATAAAAATGAGGTATTCAATGAGTACTTGAATGAATTGGAATATGATAGTAAATGTTGGTTTTATTGTTTTACAATCATGTAATGATCTGATTTAGTGATAAAGATCATGTATATGCAAGAGAACTTACTTGGTGAATAAAGGAACATAGTATTAACTGAGCTACTATAGTTATCATCAAGCACTTGGCAAAGAAGAGTTAAAGTTTAGTATTAACCAAGTAATTTTAGTGTTAACCAAGTGATGTATTTCTTGAGTGAAATTGTAATGTTTACTAAGCCTAAACAAAAAGAACAAGTTAAGAAAAGATTAATTTGAGGCCGAATGTTGATGAAAATTAAAAATGTTTGAGAAGATCAAATCAATAAATCTACAACTAGAGAAACTTAATGAAGATCTAATGAAATAGATTTAACATAATGGAGATGAGCACAAAGTTCAAAGTGTAACTATTTTTTGAGTGACTAAAATCATTGAATTTGAGATCTATGAATGTAACTAAGAATTTTTTTTTGGAAGAATCTAAAATGGTAGAAGATACCTATTTAAGGAGATGAATGAGACTATTTTAGGTTGTTGATTAGTTGCTAATGATGGGTTGATTTTTGTTAACTATGCAAAGTGAAGAAGGAAGAATAAGATAAAAGGTGAACTGAGTAGAATAGAAGTGTCGAGATCAAGCAAGAGAAAGTGTTAAGTGATTGTGTGAGTGTTTGAATCAGCCAATAAGAGATCATGGAAGAGATAGAGTGAAGAAGATATACAAAAAAGAAATGTAGTGCTAAATTTAGAAAATCATTCAATTTTTACTTTCTTACCATTATAGAAGATAAAATATCTTGACCAAGTGGACCTAACAAGTCTTTGAAATCCTATATGGTAGCATCAATTAGTGATGTTTATAAGTCCTTTAGAGTAGGCCACTCTTTAGAAATGTCAAGGAGTGATAAGGTCTAGATAATATTCGGTTAAAATCCTCTAACCAGGTGACACTAAAATTGCGTATGTAACCTTTAATAAGGTTGGCTCCTAAGAGAGCTCACTTCCCACTTCCCAAGTGGTTTTTTCCTTTATAGGGTTTCAACATTAAATATATGTGTCAAATGTGTGAATGCTTATGTGTTGAAAATTTTATTTACATATTATTTGTTTGATGTTGCAAATTAGTATAAGTGAAGTAATTACTCTAATACTTGGTATAAGTAGGAAGAGTGAGATAACAGTTTGGAGTAAAGAAGTTATAACTTTGATTTGAGAAGTTGAATGTGGCTACCATGTTATTGATATGAAAGTTTATGAAGTTTAATTTTGTACTAAGAAGTTTGAAAGAATCAAAGGATAAGTGGATATAATAGATTTGCCCACCCCCCTGCCCCAACCCCCACCCCCCCCCCCCCCCCCCCACCAATTATCTAACATTAGGTACATGGACAAGATTATTTTTAGATGTGGAAGGTTTAGATGAGGCACCTTGAAGAGTGACTTTTTCTTGACTTCTAGTAGAAACATTAACAAGTTTAAACTCATGTTTCTCATTTACAGTAATTTCATATAGCATAGTATTGATATGGATCACACTTATATATCTGGTTAATATATTTATAATATTTCTCATTATATCTTTCTTGAATGTCATCTTGATATTAGAAGAACTTCCTTTCTCATGGTCAAGAGTTGGATCTTTGAATGCAATATGTGACTCATTAGCATCCTTCAATATTTACCTCATCATTATCTATAAAGTCTTGAATTACATGTTTCAACCTTTGGAAAGCATTTGTTTTGTGTCCTTTTTCCTCTATGAAATTCACAATAATCATTATCATTCCACCAAGATGGCTTCACTCTTGGTTCATAGTCTCTAACTTTAGGAAGTGTGAGGAGTTTCTTTGTGAGTAACTTCCTTAAAAAAGATTCAAGAGATTCACCTAAATAATAAATAGTAATAATAAAATGTACCATAATATGTCAACTCAGAGTGCAAAGGATATATATTTTTGTTTATTTTTCAAAGCTAGTCACTGATTATTCAGGATACATTTTCCATCTAGGATAGTGTTATTAGTTATCCATCTTATCTCTTCTATCGTAAAAAAATAAGGGGGTCATTTGGACCCAACTTCTATCCATATGTGATAGGGAACAATGTAACACCTTATTCATCTATCTAGAATGGTTTTCCAAAGGGACAAGAAATGTTGGTGTGAATGCATATTTACTATTTACACTTACTTAAGTTTACTTAGGTTAATGCATTATTTTATTATTTTACTTTGTGAGACACATAGGAGTTTGTGTACCTTTTTGAGTTGTCATGTTGACAACACAGAAGTGTGCAACTCTATTTTAGCACATGTTATCTACAATGTTGATTTATGTGCTACACCCTTGTAGGCTTATCCTCTCATCATCGCACTTACTTTGTGGTTAATGGAGGATAACCCATAGCTAGTGGACATGTGCCTGGTTGTATGACTTATAATGATGTTGGTTACAAGGCATTCTAGATGCATCTCAGAGGCCTTTATATAAAGGCACTCCTAGTGTACTTTCACATGGCATATTGAATGAATATACCATCATTCTGATCATACTCTCTCTTTCTGGTCTACAATTGTGCTTGTATTTTAGTTCTTAGTTCCTGGGTGAATTTTTCCCTAAGGAAAATTCTTACATGGCATCAGAGCTTGGATATTTTCTCATCACATAGCCATTCAAGACCATTGTTGCTTCAACACCTCAGCCTGAATCTAGAGTATTGTAGAAATTGAGAGCATCTAGAGCCAGATCTAACCTTGCCATTACATCTAGAACATTGATTCGATGAAGATCAACTATAAACTTGGCTACCTTGGCTCAAATTCAACCGTAAGGCAAAAAAAATTTGTAAATTGGAACCTAGAGGCCTCGATTTGTAGTTCGAGTATGGTCATTTTTTTTCAGATTTGCAATTTAATTCATTTTCAAATCTGTAATTTTTATCTCTACAATTATTTTTCGTCTGTATTTTCAAAAAAAAAATTGCCCTCTAGGCATGTAGCAGAGAATTTTTTTAGCAAAATTGGGTAGTGACACCTCGAATTTGCAAATTGGAGATTGTTTGTGTGTAGTGAATATTCCCCTAGCATCTAAGAATATTCTATATATTTTGGGCAAACAGTATTCTTTGGCAGGCACTGTACTAATTCTAGCAACCATCCTTGCAAATCTGGCAATGTGAAAATATATTCTCAACCATGCGCATTTGAAATATTTTTTGGCAGGTGACAGAAAATTCTCAGCACCGACGACAATATAAGTTTCCTGGCCCGCCTAAGTCCTTTTCAGCACACAGAATTACTTCCAACCACCATTTTTTTTGGCTTTTTAAGGTGTAAGATCTCTCAGCAATGTTTTTGGTTTTTTTGGCCAAAATCAAATTTCTTGCCCAAGAGTTCTGGTCCCTGCCAAATACTTTCTCAGGTCAGTGACAGTGCTATAACCCTCCGCCACCTATCATTATCGTGGATCGCCACGTCCACCGCAGGTACCACTATCATCTGCAACATGTTTGCTGCCACGTGACATTCTCCAGCCTACCTTGCACCACATGGACTTCACCACATCATAGGACTTTCCACCTCAAAGACCACCATGCTAGCAAGATTGCCACACAGGCACCTACATAAACAATAGATGTGGAACCAACCTTGCCATGCAGACCCACATACAAAAGACATGTTAGCTCAAAATTGCCATGTTTACCACGTGCAATCTGGCCACATCAATAATTATGTACATTGTACGACTCTTGCCACGTGTACAGTCTATACCATACAGCTGTACAATCATTTGACACATCAACAGGAGGCCATTTTTTGCTGATGTCATCATTTTTCTAGGTTAAAAATTATAGTTGTCTGACCATCATTCGCAAGCCATTTTTAACTACTATGATGACCATTTGACTATCAAATTTAAGCACATAATTTTCCTGCCAAACCCCTCCCTAGATTACTTTTCGATTTGGCAACCTAACTTTGCAAGCCCATAACTCGGACATCTGGACTTTGATTAAAGTGCATTTTTTTTTGAAATTGGGTAGAATTTCTTGAATTTTCTATTGGTGTGTTCTTTTCTAGTTTTGGTGCACATATTTTACAAAAATTGTGCTTTTGGTGACTATACCTGCATAATCCTCCATTTTACAACTTCAAACGCTCTGTATGGGCTCATTTGTTCACCTTTTCAGGTTCCATTTTTTTTGAAAATGCATTTTTTTTGTCTACTTTCTAGATCTAAAATAGATTCTAGGTTTGTGTGGACAAAATTATCACTTTCAGAACTAGGGCTTTTTCTGCATTGTAAAGTTTTGATTACTTTTTAGAATTGTTGTACATCTAAGGTAAAATGCTTAGTGATAGATTTGGGCCTCAAAAGGCAGTTGTAAAAGAAAATTCATAAAGTCCACTTTTTTTCATTTTGACAAGTGGCCCATTGTACATGCACAAATTATAAAGTGCCAATAACATCTTTTTTGGGGGGGTCTTTTGATTGAGGGAAAAGGGGGGGCAGGGGGTGTATTGTGTTTTTTGTGTCTCTCTTGTGTGCTTTTTTCATTTTCTGCATCATGTGTTCATTTAAATGTCCACCTCTAACTTTACGCAATTATTCTACATGGAAAGATATTGCATGGAGTAGATTAATGGAAAAAGGATATAGTCTTTATGTTGATGGTACAATTACCAAACCTACTAATGCTAAAGAACTCATTGAATGGAAAAAAACAAGACCAACAGACTTTAGGAATTATCAAGAGTTGTGTACATAGAGATCTCTTCTTTCACATTGTCAGTTGTATAGAATCCAAACCAGCTTGGGACAAACTTGAATCATTGTATGGTAAGGTGGATGAAGAAAAGGGATTTTAGATTGAGGATGATCTACTTCTCTTGGATCTAAAGAACTTTGACACAATTCAGGATTACATCAACAAAGCCAATGAGTATAGGGTACTTCTTAAAGATTGTAGAAATCCCATGAAGGATGAAAAGTTGATTCATCACCTCCTAAAGAGGCTACCTTCAGAGTATGCTTCCTTTGTTTCAATTTTTAATACTCACAGGTTGACCATGGGATCTGCTTACCAAAAGCCAACGTTTGATGCATTTGCAGAAATGTTGATTGTTGAACAATCTCACTTGATGGATTTGGGACTTCTCAAGTCATCAAAGACCAAAGCCTTGGTGGATAGTGATGAACACCAATCAAGTCAAGGAGGGAAAAGCAACAACAACAAGAAGCAGTGAAAGCAGAAATCACAGTCTGAGACACAACAATCCTCCTCACAAAAAAGCAATTATTCTTCAAACAAGAAGGGAAGTAATGAAAAGAAGGACAAACTTTTTTGTACATATTTCAAAAATCCAAATCATGATGAGCATCATTGCAAGACTAAAAGAATCAATGAGTTGGAAAACCTACTTAGGAAGAACAAAATTCAAGTGCAAGGTACTTTCAAGGATTTAACTCCAACCTCTTCAAAGGGAAAAGGGCAAGCACTTATGGCAAACACAAGTTCTTCTTCGGAATGGATACTTGACTTAGGTGCCTCTTACCATATGGGTTCTTCAAAGGAAGACTTTTGTTCATTGAAGCAGTCAAAGGTACTACACATCTTCGTGGGAGATGATACTAAAATGGAAGTTGAAGCAAAAGGACATGTGGAAATGGACAATGGAGAACTCAAAGATGTCCTCTATGTTCCAAACCTTAGCTCCAATCTCCTATCAATTTACCAAATCACTCACCTTGGAGATGGTCATAAAGTTGAGTTCCTTCCAGATTCAGTGCTGGTGTACAATCTTAGAGATAATTCACTGGTTGCAGTGGGGAAATTCAATCATGACAAGAGGCTTTATTCATTCTCCCACTTTGTGCCTAAGTCTCCTTCTCAAGCTTTGTTGATTCACTCTAATTCACAAACAACATTATGGCATGAGCAGTTTGCTCATCTTGACTTCCACCATCTTCAACAACTTTTCCCAAAACACATGGTCAAAGATCTACCTAACATCAAGTTTTCTAAGGGAGAGTGTTCCTCATGTTTAGTGGATATGCATCTCGAGAAGAAGTGTGATAAAAGGTTATCTTCTAAAGCACCAGTTGTTCTCCAATTGGTTCACATGGTTTTAGCATGTCCTTTTGTAGTGACTTTTCAAGATTCACATGAGTCTACTTCCCTCATCACAAGAATGAAGTGGCTCATGAGCTTCAAGCCTTTAAGACTCATGTTGAACACAAATCAAGGAAAGCCATCAAGGTTCTACAGGTGGATAATGAGAACAGATATGTGAACAGAAGACCTCTTTAGAATCCACCAGCATTTAGTCCACACAAGACAGATGTTGCAGCACTGAGGATTAGAACTCTCAAATCCATGGCAAGTTGCATGATAAAAGCCAAGTCTCTTGATCCAACACTTGAAGTTGAAGCCATTAGCAGTGCTACTCACATACTTAACAGGTCTCCTCATAATTCTTTAGATGGGAAGACTCCTTTTGAGGCATGGTGTGGTAGAAAACTAGTTGTGAGTCACTTCAGAGTCTTCAATTGTCTAGCATGGGCAAACCTATCCTCCAGGGGATGTAAGACACCAACACCTAGGCCTTGTACCTTCATCGGATATGAAGACAATGTGAAGGCATATAGACTTATGGATCCAGAGACTCATGAGATTTTTGTGAAGAAGGATGTTCACATTGAGGAAAGTTCACCCATCTTATCCTCTAATCCTCTCCACAGTTCATACACAGTGGAAATTGATAGTGACACTAGCGATAGTGCTTCAGTAGATTCAGACATGTGGGGTTCTATCAACAGTTATAGTGAGAGGTCACATCATCAGTCTAGTCCACATGCTTATATTGCCACAGTGAAAGGTCTAGCAAACCAAGGTACATGTTTCCAGCTCCAACTTCAGAGGATGACTACATGGCAGACATTGCAGGTTTGTTCATGGAGTCACACACCACAGACTCGGGAGACAACCATGAGGACTTACATCTTTTCTTTGATGAAAGTGATCCTTCTACAATTGTTGTGAGGGCTCACTTTGACCCTCATTTCCATTCTCTACATGATCAATCTTTATAGGTTGGCATGATTGTGGATCGTTATGAACAACAATTGTTGGAGGTCTCTTTGTCAGTTGAGGAGACAGATGGTTTGTTGGAATAGGTTCAACAGACATCCTTGCTAGATCTACATTCATTCTTTTCAGCACAGTTTGAAGGGGCGAACATCAGCATCTGCATAGGGATACTTGACCAAGTTTCAGGACCACCATACATCTTTAGGATTGTATCTTTGCCATTGTTTCTTCCGAAGGGGAGGAACATCATTCTGCATTCATGGACCAGCTTCTTCCTTGGAGCAACACTCACTTGTCAGCATTCTTCATTTTTTTTTTTTTTGGGGGGGGGGGACTACCTTGTCTCTCTTCATCTTCTTTCTTATGGGGGGGACTTTTTCTTGTTATGAGGTTTAGTTCTTTTCCTTCTTCACTTTTGTATATACTGCATGTATGTCGTAATGGGGGTGTCTTGATTACTCCATCCATCCATGCATCCCTTTTCATCGCTCTTTCTAGGGAAGGGTTTTTCCCATGAGGTTTTCCTTCTTTCTTTGCTTTATGAGAGATTGCATTTTTATTATGTACATGGGTACCTAACATGGCCTAGTAGTCAGGTCCCATTATGCACTTCATCCTAGTTTTTGTAAGCTTAAGGGCATTCCCCTAAGTTGCGCTTAAGGGGAGCTGTTGGTGTAAATACATATTTACTATTTACACTTACTTAAGTTTACTTAGGTTAATTTATTATTTTATTATTTTATTTTATGAGACACTTAGGAGTTTGTGTACCTTCTTGAGTTTTCATGTTGACAACATAGAAGTACGCAACTCCATTTTAGCACATGTTGTCTACAAAATTGATTTGTGTGTTACACCCTTGTAGGCTTATCCTCTCATCATTGCACTTACTTCTATGCTTAATGGAGGATAACCCATAGTTGGTGTACATGTGCCTAGTTGTATGACTTATCATGATGCTAATTACAAGGCATTCTAGATGCATCTTAGAGGCTTTTATATACAGGCACTCCTAGTGTACTTTCACATGGCATATTGAATGAATATATCATCATTATGATCATACTCTCCCTTTCTGGTCTACAGTTGTGCTTGTGTTTGAGTTCTTAGTTCTTGGGTGAATTTTTCCCTAAGGCAAATGCTTATAAGAAATAATAAATTCTTTCATTAGAAACTTGCACTCTTGGGCACCATTCGGGTCTAGACTAAGTCCTATACCCCCTCTTATATTTTGAGTCAGGTATAGGTACTTTTATGCCATGTGTGCCCATCCCTACTTTTTGTGAGCAAAAATTTGGGTCCCCTCTTTTCATTTTTTGCCTTAGCTCATTTGAGGAAGCCCTTTTGTTTTGGTTTTGGTTTTTGGTTTTCAAGTCCCCACATCCCTCTCCAGGATGTTGGACCCTTTCATGTGGGAGAAGGAAGTGAGGATTTATGCCTAACAATAGGAATTCATGGTCTTTGAGAAATAAACTTCTGGATCGGAAAGGAGTTGTCCTTGCATGCCTTTGATGATGAGGAAAGGTTCCTGTAGTCTTAAGTTGGATGCATGGAAAAGTTCATGAATGAAGGACAAGTACAATTAATGCACCCTTTCAATTATCATGATCGATGGGTTCTTTAAGATTCTCAAAGGTATTAATTATCACTTTGTTTGATAATCATAATTATGCTCTAAAGCCACAAGTTTTCATTTGGGTTGTCACTCCACTTGCAAGTAATCATTCTACATGTATGTAAGTATTTTCTTGGTCCAAGCTAGTTATGGTTCATATTCAGATAAGGAAAAGTCTTGGTGCTAAAACATCTCTACATTCTAATGCTCCAGGTCGGCATTTTTCCCCTTTGCTTCTTCTTTTTCATTTGCAAGTGTGTGTCTTTTTTGGTTTTAGCATGGTTTCTCCTTTCTTTTCTTTCTTTTTGGGTCATTTTGTTTCCCCCTGTAATAACCCCAATAGGTTATAACCAAAAAAAATCTTTATACTTCAGTTGTTTGACATTTTGTCAAACACTTTGTAAGCAAGCTCTAATACCACTGTAGTAACCCCACAAGGAACTAATATTCAAATGCAATTCTTTTTGTATTATTAGTGCAAATACATGGAAATGAGATGTAACAATGATGCCAAAAATTTTGATTCTGAATTATTACAAAAAAATCATATGCTAATGAAGTACAATTATAATAGTGATGCTCGAGAATGGAAATGAATCAAGCATAGACATCGTAGCATGGCATCCTGCATGTGTACTGTAGCAATCAAAATTTATTCTTCAATTTAAGCACAAAATAGAACTCCTAAATTGAAACTCTCCCAAATACCAAATTCAGCAGATATTTCACCACCTCAAATGGTTGCAACACTGAAGAGTTGGTGTTCTTCAATGGCTAGCTGAAATCAAAAACCTTAGTTTCTTCTCCCAACTTGATATCAAATGCAATTCACAAAATTGGATGATAAATAATGAATCTCTCACCCCTTTTTATACTTTTCCTTGACCCTTGTAGAAGGAAATAAAATATTTAATAATTGCATTCTCTAGAAGTTTCCCCCTTCCAATAATTAATGCACTTGCTAGAAGCTTCTCTCTTGCAATACAATAATTAATTGTGCTTCTAGAAAATTAAATTACTAGAAGCTTCCCCCTTCCAATACTTAATGCATTCTCTAATTAAATTAATTAAATATAAAATCACTCTTCTTCTTCTTTTTTTGGCTTTTGACTTTATAAGAAATTAATTTAATCAATTTCTTCTTATTTATCCACTTAGCCTTCAAAGAATGTAAAGGCTAAGAACTCTACTGATATGCTAAAAAGTTGGGGACATTACAGTCTACCCTCCCTGAAATTTCTTGTCTTCAAGCAACTTTAAGTTTGGATGCTGAAAAATGTCCTCATTCTCCCATGTCACATCCTCAACTGGCAGGTCCTTCCATTTCACCAAATACTCCCTTATAGTGTTCTACCACAAGTTCCTTTCCCTGAAATCAATGATAGCCTCTAGCATCAATATCAATTTTCCCTCATCATCGAAGGGGGGTAATACTACAGAAGGCACCACATTCTAACCCAACGCCTTTTTGAGGCATGACACATGAAACACATTGTGCACTCTACTGTCTGTAGGAAGCTCCAACTCATAAGCCACCTAAGATGCTGAGAATGTAGTAGTGATAGGGAAGAAGTGAGCATATTTTGTCAGCCTATCCACCACCACATAGATACAATCATGCCCTTGGGCCTTGGGCAAGCCCGTGATAAAATCCATGGAGATGCACTCCCACTTCCTGTCAGGAATAGGAAGTGGCTATAGGAGCCCTATTGGATAAGTGTGCTCTTGTTTGTTCTGTTGGCAAACAAGACACTCATGCACATACTGCAAAACATTAGCCTTAAGCCCCTTCCAAGCGAATTGCTCCTGAACTAACTTGTAAGTCTTGAAATACCTGGGATGGCCTGCTATAGGTGAATCATGGAGTGCTCTCAAAATCAACTACTTCACTTTTAATCCTGGGACTAAGTAAATATTGTTCTTGTAAATGATCAAATCATCTACAAGAGTGTACCTGGTGTCAATCATTGTTCCCTCCACTATTTCAGAGGCCCATGTGTCTATGGCATATTCTGCTGCAATCAAGTGTCGCCAATCCTCTAATATCTGAATCATAGAAGTGAAGTGTGGCCTGCAAAATAAAGCATCTGCAACAACATTTTGTGTCCCCTTAACATATGTGATATCAAAATCATAGGCCTGTACCTTACTCACTTTTGTTGACGATCATTCAAGTCCCGTTGTCCCAAAAAGTACCTCAAATTGTTATGATCTGTTTTAATACAAAATTTTCTACCCACAAGATACTGTCTGAATTTGGCCAAGGCATGCATGATGGCCAACATCTCATTTTCATATATGCTAAATGATCTCTCGCACCCTCTGAGTTTCCTGCTCTCATAAGCTATAGGATGCTTGTCTTGCATGAGTACAACACCAACTCCCTCTCCAGAAGCATCACATTGAAGCTCAAATGGCTTCATGAAATCAAGCAATGCTAATACTGGGCATGTAGTCATTATTTCTTTGAACTACATGAAATAGTCCTGTGCCTCCTAAGTCCACACAAATGCCCCTTTCTTCAGCAAATCTATCATAGGTGTTGCATGTCACGAGTAACCACTGACAAACCTGCGATAGAATCCACATAGACCAAGGAACCCCCTCAACTATGTAAGGTTCTCTAGTGGTGGCCAATCAATAATAGAGTAGATCTTTTTATGATCCATTCACACTCCATCTGCACTAATGATGTGTCCAAGATACAATAGCTCTGTCATCCCCAAATCACATTTGGACTCCTTGGCATACAAGGACTCCCTCTATAAAATGCTCAATACTATCTCCAAGTGTTCTAAATGTTCCTACCAAGTCCTATTATAGATCAAAAAATCATCAAAGAACACAAAAAAAAAATTCCTCAACTGATGGTGGAAGACCTTGTTCATAGTGGACTGAAAAGTGGTAGGTGCATTAGTCAAACCAAAAGGCATGACTACAAACTTGAAGTGCCCTCAATGACATTTGAAATTAGTTTTCTCAATATCCTGCTCTCGAACTCTGATCTGGTGATAGCCTAATCTCAAATCATTTTTTGCAAAATAACAAGCCCCGCGCAATTCATCTATCAAATCATTGATGCATGGGATGGGATACTTGTTCTTTATAGTTCTCTTATTCAACACCATGTAATCAATACACATCCGTAGAGTACCATCCATCTTTTTTACCAAAACAACAAAAGACACTAAAGGTGACTTACTTGGTCAGATGTGTCCCATTGCTAGCAACTCCTTGATGGTCCCTTGATCTCATCCTTGAGTCATTTTGTGTGCCAATATGGTGTGATCATGACAGGCTTAGCACCTTCCTCTAGCTCGATAATGTGCTCAATGCCTCTGTCTAGTGGCCTACCCAGTGGAATCTCGCTAAATACCTTCTCATACTTGGTTCTCAATTTTTGAATATCTAGATGATATTTAGTCTTATGCTACTTCTCCCAGGTAGGCATCAAGGTTCATATTGCCACCCGCTCTATATCATCATGCCTAGCTAATCTCTCCATCCTCCTAAATGAGATCGTCCTAACATCACCATTACGGATAACCTTTAGCATATGAGTCCTGCCATCCACCTTGAATTATATCTCCATATCCTTCAACCTCAGGGTAACCTCCTCCAAAGAATGTAGCCACTACATCCCAAGTACTATGTCCATGTCACCCATGTTGACTACATGATAGTCCGCCTTGAACTCATAGTTGTTCAAGCGCAAAGGTAGATCTCACACCATCCTGTCATAATGAAGAGTATATCCATTAGCTACCTTGACTTTCAATCCCTCAAACTCCTCAATAATGAGTCTACGTCTCTCCAAAAATTGTGCATCAATAAAATTATGCATGGAACCTATATCCAATAGAGTAATAACCTTCTGTCCAGCCAAGACTCCCCGAAGTCTAAAAGATCCCTCTCTTTGAATACTAGATAGACGTGCCTCCTGTAAATGTAGCTCTGGAGCCTCTTTTTTCTCAGCACTATATACCTTCTATTCACCCTTTGCCTCATCAAGATCCTCATCATGGTGCTCTGAGCTATCTAAATCTGAACCCTCGTAATAAGCCCACATCACCCAGTTAGCCTTCCTTTTAGGCCTCATAGGATAGTCATGACCAAACTCATAGGGACCTTTGCAAAAGAAGCATAGCTTCTTCTTATGGAGGTCATTAAGCATCCCCTTATCCAAAGGTGCAACTGAATTGCCTTTTGAGTCACTAACCTTCTCTTTACCCTTGTTGAATTCCCCTTTGTTATCTCTAAATGACGAGGAATCCTTTGAACTAAATTGGTTTGTCAGAGCTACAAGTTCCATACTGCGAGATTTCTTCATGGCTTCCTATAGTGTAGGAGGATCAAAGGCTTTTACCCACCCCTTGAGTGGTTTAGTCAATCCCTCTGTGAATAAAATGACTAACCTCCATTCTGCAATGTCAGGCACCATCACTACAAGCTTTTGAAAGTCATTGATAAATTGTTCTAAGCCTCCTAACTATCTCAACTAGGCTAACTCCCAGAAATAAACTTCAAGATCCTTTTTATCAAACCTTTCTATCAATCTATCCATGAACTCCTGATAAGTGGTTACTTGATTGTGTTGCAATGTGATCATGCCATGTGTCCACCAATCATGAGCTACCTCATCTAAGTGTAAAGTGACATACTTGAGTGCTTCAAATTCTATCATAGTCTTCAGAGATAGGAAAGTATCCACCTTATGAATCCAAGCACGAGCAGTCATTTTCCCACTTCCATCAAATGTGGGTAATGCCAACTTGTTGGTGACCTATTGCAACTCACTATGTTTATCTGCCTACTTTTTCTTAGCAGCTCTGTAGTTCAAGTACTTGTCAAATATCCATCCATCCTATACATATGCTGGTAATGAATCCCATCCATTCTTCGCTTGTCAAAGTTCATCTACAATATCTGTTACCATAGCACCAGGTGTGAGTATTGGAGTTTCTTCCCTGAATGTAGGACGTATGGGTCTATCAGTTGTCTTAGACTGAGTCCTATGTTGTGATCCTGCTATGCTCCTATCATCTTGGTCATTATTATGATTATTTCTCCTATTTTCCCCAATCAAATGTTGCATCATAGACATCATTGCCTATGTACTTGCCTCTATTAACTGTAGAAGCCTATCCTGATGTTGTAAAGCCTCATCATCTCTCATAATTCTAGGTGGGCTTTGAGAATGTCTATTAGCCATGTTCTCAGCTATGCTAGTTCCCTGTGTAAATAGAGCCCTTTTATTTTTTCTTTTGAAACTAAATTGAATGGTGGCTGCATAAACCCTATCATGCTAGTAGGAAACTGCTCCAATACCATTGTAATAACCCCAACAGGTTATAGCCAAAAAAAAATCTTTATACTTCAGTTGTTTGACATTTCGTCGAACACTTTGCAAGCAAGCTCTGATACCACTATAGTAACCCCACAAGGAACTAATATTCAAATGCAATTCTTTTGGTATTATTAGTGCAAATACATGGAAATGAGATGTAACAATGATGCCAAAAAAATTTATTCTGAATTATTACAACAAAATCATATGTTGATGAAGTACAATGATAATAGTGATGCTTGAGAATGTAAATGAATCAAGCATAGATACTATAGCGCGACATCCTACATGTGTACTGTAGCAATCAAAATTTATTCTCCAATTTAAGCACAAAATAGAACTCCTAAATTGAAGCTCTCCCAAATACCAAATTCAATGGATATTTTACCACCTTAAATGGTTGCAACACTAAAGAGTTGACGTTCTCCAATGGCTGGCTAAAATCAGAAACCTTAGTTTCTTCTCCCAACTTGATATCAAATGCAATTCACAAAATCGGATGATAAAAAATGAAGCTCTCACCCCCTTTTATAATTTTCCTTGACCCTCATAGAAGGAAATAAAATATTTAATAATTGCATTCTCTAGAAGTTTCCCCCTTCCAATAATTAATGCACTTGCTAGAAGCTTCTCTCTTGCAATACAATAATTAATTGTGCTTCTAGAAAATTAAATTACTAGAAGTTTCCCCCTTCCAATAATTAATGCATTCCCTAATTAAATTAATTAAATATAAAGTCACTCTTTTTTTTTTCTTTTTTTACTTTTGACTTTATAAGAAATTAATATAATCAATTTCTCCTTATTTCTCCACTTAGCCTTCAGAGAATGTAAAGGCTAAGAACTCTACTGATATGCTAAAAAGATGGGGACATTACACCCCCATCACTTCTTGGCATGAATTTGGTGGTCTCTTAGATATTTCTTTGGTTGGGTTTGTCTTTTTTTCTTATGGTCATTTTTCATAGGGAGGAGTTGCTTTGGCTCCACCCTCCTCGTGTGCAGAATAGTCTAGCATTCTTCCAACAAAATAGACTTGGTAGTCTAGGTTTTGGGCAACCCTGGGGTCATTCAAAATTCATAGTGCAAGGTACATTCTTCCATGGGGAAGGTTTATTTAGCTCTATCTTTCCTTTTGGTGTGTTCATCTTGGTTGTGTAGTTCTACTTCTTTCTAGTTTTCTTGGTTGTTTTCCCTATTAAAGGAGTGGTTTTCACCATTTGGGTGCTCTCTAGCACCATATTTTGTCCTATTTTTGCATGAGGTAGGATCTCATTGGTCAAGTTAATTTTTTTTGTGTTCAGCATAGAAGTTATAAGCATGCCTTCATGGATGTCTGGTTGGGGGTTTTGAATCTAAAAGACATAAAAATATGGGTATGTTTACACCATTACATGCATAGGCATGACCTCAATCCTAGTAGAGTAAGTGGTAGCTTGTTGGCATTGTGTTGGTGATTCCATTGCAATTTGGTTGACTGTTAAGTGCTAGTTTTTTGCCTTTAATCATCTACCTAGATGTAACATCCCTCCTCAGGATAAGTGTCTTTCATCATTTATAACAAGTTGGCTACTATTTCAAATTTAAATGGGTGTCACATAAAAAAGTGCCCAACATTTATAAATCCCATGTGTCACACAAGTGAATATTGAATAGTGGTCTTGTTAATCGAATAAGGATAACTTGCCTTCATAAGCCACCTCACCAGAAGTTTTATTCAGGCAACATTTTTTTAATTTTTGGTGGAGAGAAAATAATTGATGTTTTTTTATGTTTGAAACTACCTATTTTGCACTCACAATATTTCAAATGCAGGTTCTTGGGATTTGGGGATTTCGTCCCTTACCACTGGAGAGAGATAGCTTTCATACTTCCAAGGTATAGCTTCCAAATACCATTATTTTGTCTTTTATCAAAAGTTAATTTACTTGTTTAGGCTTTCAAGTTTTATATTCTTTCCCCATGTGGCATATTTTTCCTTCAAAAGGACAAGAAGGCATAAGATTCTGAAAACTCTAAAATCTTGAGCCTGATAGAGAAATAAAGTGTTTTTAAAAAGGGATCATGATATTAATGCATGTCCAATCTTCATAGGTAGTAATGAGTACTAGCTTTGGAGGACCGATAAAATTGTTTGAGTATCATGGTGGGACAAGGACCGATGTAAATTCTACAAGATGGTTATTGCCTTGTAAAGCAGGCACCTCCAAGAAAAGATGAGAAGGTGAATTTCCAAGGGTTCTAGGCTAGTCGAGTCTCAAGATCCAAACCATGGAAGGACTAGTTGCCAACATAGGCTTCCCAAGAAGGGAACTTCTAGAAGCAAAGATTTAGCAAATGGAAGGATGCATGCACGATCGATACTCTGTGAGAGCGGGTCCAAAATATTGATCTTTCGAGATCGATGAGGCTTCCCCTTCTATGTATGACCCTCTTGGTGCCATGGAATAGGAGGGTGCATAATGAGGACCCTCTTACATGCAAGATTTTTAGCATGGAGGGATCCTTTTGGCTAGATTCAATGCCTTATTAGAAGGAGTTTTACTTGCTTTCAAAAGCACCACAACTCTATGAAGTACATATCTAGGTCTAGGATTCCTTCTTCCTTGTGACTTTGTCGAGTGAGCTTACATTATGTGGTAGTCAACATCAAGCTTTTTGTGCCTGGGAGTCTTGGAACAAAAGTCCTTTCGATGTGTTAGTGGATGTGTTGGGATTCCCTCTGAATCTGGCCTTCTATCACTATTGTTCGCTAACAAATTGATTAATGACACAGTAGGAAATTAATGGTGGTAGATAAAGAAGTTCTTTTTGTCAACTACATGTTCCCCATGTACTCGATGCATTTAATATTGTCAGAGAAGTGAGTGCTCTTATCAATCAGAGGGTGCCTCGAGGAGATAACTGGCAGAGATTTGATAAAAAGAGAATGTAAAGATTGATATTTATGGATCAGATTTCCATTTGGAAATCCTATCTTCCATTCCCTACTTATTTTTGTCCTCCTTTTATGGCTTTTCAAGTGTAATTTCCTCTTTTGTATTTTTTTTGTGTGAAGATAGCAGTATATCTTGTAGGTTTAGGTAATAAAGGAAGTATGTGAGTTAGTTAGGGTTGGAAGTTGGTTTCTCACCCAAATTTGTAGATACTCACATATAAATAAGAAGAATGCCAATTGTTCTAGGGTTGATAAAATTGATTATTTTATCATCCATTTCATTGGATCATCATTATTATGAATGAAACCAATACAATGTTTTCTATAACACCCATTGTTTCACCTAGTGCATGTTGATATTTATAAGATATGATTTGAGTAGAAGAATCTTGGAGTGCTTGCTACGGGATTTATTTATCTTTAAAAGAAGTATGATATTTTCTATTTTATTGTTATTATCTTCCTTGTCTTGGATAAAACTAAATGATCTTGTTTACTTTGGTACTATTTCATTTGCATCACTTATTTATGCTAGATTGATTGATTGAGCATGTATTTAATTTGTCCTACCATCCAAGCATGTATCATTGATAATAATAGCAAAAAAGTAGACTATAGGTAGATTAAATCTCTAACCTTATAGTTATTTCATTTATGTTATTTACTTTCCTTGTACCCTTGGTTACATCCTAGGATATTTTCCCAATCCATTTAGAGCAATTTATTGTGCAAACCAAGATGCATAGAGAATTGTTGAAGTCTTTGCCCACCTTATTATAAATTCAATCACCCCATCACCCAAATTTTTCTATTCCTACACAATCAAGACCCAATATATAAGGAGCTTGGGAGTAGAGAGTTTTTGCTTTCCACTCTTTCAGGTGATATTAGTTCTATTGGCAATATGTGAAACAAAGCCCCATAAACTGGTACCTCTTAAGAATCATTTGTTTGCTAAGTTTAATAAATAAGAACTTTTCTCTGTGATGAATTAGAAATAAATACCACATAATTTTTTCCAAGGTGCCTCTTCTTTGGAGGTATCCTTCACCTACCAAGTTTCCTACATACTTGTATCCTTAGGATCAAGGCCCTTTAAGCACTCACTTTTTGGTATGTGGTTCTGGTTTTCTAAGTTATTTACTATACATTTTGTGGGGATATTACCCTTTTGAGTTTCCATCCATCCCTAATAGTTCTTCATCATCATACACTCACTCAAGTGAATTAGGAAACATCCCTAAACTTCCACTATAATCCTAGCAATACTAATTTCAAGGTTATAGTTTAGCGATGTTTAAAATTTACCTACACACATGAATTCTATTCTCCTTACCTTTGATGTTAGGTGTATCAATTCCTCTCAGAGTTATTAAGTTCCCTATACATTTTTTTTTCTTTTTCATGTGGAATATTTTAAAAATGTCATCTTGCTAAACAACATTTTGTGAAGTATGAAAATATAAGATAACATGAATAACTTGATTATTAACTTGGTAGTTCATCTCATATTGATTAGAATACAAGAATACGAAAATTCACATTTAAATAGAATGTAGGGAAAAGCTAATCTATGATATGGAAAGCATTTAGCATAGAGGCCTTATAACATTTTATGATCTATTTGAAACAATAACAACTTTTGTACAACATAGTAAGGAGTCACAACCTAAGTGGTGCAAGACTAAAAGCTCATGATACTAAGATTTATCTAGCTTTATAATTGGTTTTCAAAAAGAAATAGTATCTAGTTTAATGTGAAAACTACTTTATTTGACTATCTTCAAGTGATTAGCATAGAATACAAGGGAACATATAATAACTTACATTCTTCCTTGAGTATTAACCAAGCTACAACAATATTAGATTTGATGCATATATAGGACCAAACATATAACAGATTGCAAATAACAAAATACCCTTAGCCACCAACATGTAACTATTTTTCTATGTGAGGACATTTTCAAAATACACTTTTCCTAGGTCATAGTATAAGCAATGAAAATTCATTTTCACACATGTTATATATAGGGCAGTGTGTTGTTATTAATTTTTTTATCTTTCTTGTTTAGTGACTAGTGTCTTACGAACTTATTGTGTTATCATAGTCTAATTTTTATTTTGAATAGTTGTTGAGAAATATTTTATGGTAGAGAATGTGATATTACCTGATATAATTTATAATACACTATGTTTTAATTAAGGTGTGTATATGTGAATGGGAACAAACCCGTTTCACATTATTCAAATTGGATTAGGATTCTTAAGGCAGTAATAACAAAGTAGAACCCCCTTTTTTAATAATAATACTAGAATGGAACCAATCTAAAATAGTAAAAATCAAAATATATTTTCTCTAGGAAAACAATGTACTATGTAAGGGAGTAGCCTAGTTATTGGACAACATTGTAAATATGAGGTTATGGGATTGTTCCTTATTCATGAGAATGGGCTATACTTTACCAATATGAAATTTATTGAACCTTTGGCTTGTATATTATTTTTTCCTTAATATAACTAGTACATGTAATGTTGATCAGACAAGGGTTTGATTCTCTTTGTGAGCACTTCCATAATATTAACCAAACAAGTTGTGATGTTACTTGAATGGAAAATGATAAACATGCCAAGTAATCATCAATATTTATAATAATGGATTTGTAACCAAGTTGAAGCTTCTTCTTTTTTGTTTCTCCTTAACAATTAGAAAAACATAAATCTATTGAAGCAATGGTTCTTTACCCAGAGCAAGCAAGGGTTTGAAATTTATTTATTTTTAAATGAAAGGAATTATTTTTCTGAGTAGTATGGTGGAATAGAACTTTATCATGAGTAGAAAGGAAGAGATACAACAAATTTATCTAGCATCAAAATAAACAAATGAAAATAGACTTTTTCACCTACACATGCTTCCTGGAAATGCTAATGGATTCTTGCACCTAGAGCAACCTATTCTTTAATGCATAACCTCTCATCCTCTTGGTCATTTTCTATTTTTCTCTTTTCAAACTTGTTCTTGCTAGTCCAACGAAAATGGAAGTGGCTTTTTTATTAAGTTTAATCTAATTATCCCATCTACCTAAATTTTCCATGTTGGCTCTATGTAGCCATGTCTTTTTCTTATGTCTTTTTCATCTTCTAAATGTTTCCACACTACTTAGCGATGTTTCATGCCCACCCAATCATTGACATGTATGCCCTCCTATGCACTTTTAAGGCATTTGGATTTTTTCTATGGTGTTTATATTTGCATATACCCTCTGTTCCCGTTAACTAAATATCATAACTCTTTTGTTGCAGCCACTTGATATAGCTATAGATAGGTATCTTATATGTTATATGAAATATGCTTGCAACATCAACTAAAGGATTATAAATTGTAATGTTTTATGTTTTTACCTATCTCACCAATAAGCTCCATCAATCTCATAACTTGACTCATTTTATTCAGTTATGCCAAAATTTCCCCTTTAGCATTGATGGAAAGCTTGGGAGAATTTACCTCTACATTATGCCTTAACACAATCTTCTCAAAACTCAAAATAGTTCTCTGACTACTACATGCTTAGAAAATGATAACATTGTTCAATACCTAGATTACCTCCTTTTTTTTGTCATCTCCCCCTAATTTAAATCTTTACCAGTTTGCACCTTTCTGCTAATTTACTACTCCTTTTTTTCGTTTCCTCTTACTCTTATCATGGTGTATCTCCTTACCTCTATAGATGCACTTCTCTTTTTTTGTTCATCTCCCCATTTGTTACTTCTCCCTCTTTGACAATAATGCCAAAGATGCATGTCTTCTATTATGTCTTTGAAACTGCTACCCTTATGGAGTAGTCATGTTTGTTCATCAATCCACTTTAGGTAAAATATTTTAATATTATGGATTGATGCCAATCTTGTTTGATCTACTTCAAGTGTGATAGGGTTAGGACCCCTAAACTTCCTCTAAGATACTCAAAAGTACCATTTTGGAGAGATTTGGTGAAAATATCTAGTAATTGTTCTTTTGTTAAAATATATTCCAACCATAACTATTTTTCTTGCACTTTATCTCTCAAAAAGTAATACTTGATAGTGATGTGCTTTATATTTTAGTGCATAATTGGGTTTTTAAATAAGCTGATGGCACTTGTGTTATCACATCTTATGACGACTAGTTCTTCCACTTTCTCTTGGATTTCCTCTATTAGCTATTTTCTCCAAACAATTTGAGTGTAGTTTACTACTGCAGCTACATACTCATCCTTTTATGTTGATTGAGATATATAATTTTGTTTCTTACTAGTCCATGCTACCAAACTATTTCCAAGAAAAAATACGCCTCCAATTGTGCTCTTTTTGTCATCTATGTTTCCTACCTAATTAGCATCTATGAAGATACTAAGTTCAAAGGTTCCTTTGTGAAGATACCATGAACCATATTTCTCGGTGCCCTTTAAGTACTTGAAGATTCTTTTTACAGCAACCAAGTGTGACTCCTTAGGATTGGCAGCAAATTTGGCCACTATCTCCATTGCTTATGCAAGTGTTTGTTTGTTGTGTACTATGTATTAAAGTTTACAGGTCATAAACAAGTATAGTATTTCATCCACTTATGGGCTTTCATCATTCTTTGATA
This sequence comes from Cupressus sempervirens, assembly GCA_028749045.1. Taxonomy (NCBI): domain Eukaryota; kingdom Viridiplantae; phylum Streptophyta; class Pinopsida; order Cupressales; family Cupressaceae; genus Cupressus; species Cupressus sempervirens. The sequence goes on along the minus strand of CM053790.1, from coordinate 234,803,626 downwards.
ACTTACAACTCTTCACCATTGGGGTACCCACCAATTTGGACTCCTTCGAGTGCTTTGTTTAACTTATGAAGATGATGCCTTTAAGTTTAGATATTTGTAATCCTATAAAGAACTTTATTTATCCAATCATTGACATATTAAACTCTTTCTTCATTTTTTTAAAAAATTATTCACTCACTTTATCATCTTCTCTAAAGATGATGCCATCCAAAAATATTTTAACAATAAGCAACCCAACTTTTATCTCTTTCTTCAAGTAAATGTTGTTGTTGTCACTAGTTCTTACAAACCCAATCTTAATTAGATATGAGTGTAATCTCTCATACCATGCTCTTGGTGCTTATTTGAGTCCATCTAGGGCTTCCTTCAATTTATATACCTTGTCCTTATCATATTCTGATATAAACCCTTTTGGTTGTTTAATGTATACTTCTTCATTAAGAACTCCATGGAGGAAAATACAATTTGCATCCATTTGATACACTTTAAACATTTTATGCCAATAGTATCTTGACTCCTTCTAGTATTTCCACCAGTGAAAAGATCTTCCCACAACCTTTTCCTTCTTTATGTGCATACTCCTTGCAAACAAGTTTAGCCATGTTTCTTATTACCTTCTCCATACTCATCCATCTTGATTCTATACACCCATTTTGTGCCTATGATATTTTTGTCCTAGGTGGAGGACATGTCTCATTCTTTTCTATATGTTCAATCTCCTCTTCCATGGGCTTTATCCAATCTTCATTCTTCAAGGCTTATTTTGTGGCCTTGAGCTTAGTTTGTGCAAGTAGGCATGTAGTCTCTCTTGCCTTCCTTTTTGTCATTAGTCCAACATCTTTATCTGTAGTGATTTCATCTTCCATGTGGTATCTTGTCACATTCACTTCCAACACCAATTCTTTTTTTGGTGCCTCAATGACTACTTATTTAGGTTAGACAAATTTGGCCTAAACTTATTCTTGTGTATCCTATACAATTTATTTTGCTACATGTGTAGTAAATGGGGTATATGCAAACTTCTTATGATCTTTAGGTTCTTTGTTGCTTCCTTCATCATTTTTTTTGGGAACTCATCAACCTACACATTAACTAACTCCACTACCTTATTTGTCTTGGCGTTTAGACACCAATAAGATTTGTTTTTTGTTGAATGCTATTCAAGATGTACACTATTATACTTGCAACTTCTCTCCAGTAGAACTATTTAATGTTATTCTAATTCATTATTATTCTTGGATGATCAATTATTATTATTTTACTTCTCTTAGCGACACCATTTTGCTAAGGTGTTCTAGGGGCTGACATATGCCTTTTTATAACTTTCTCTTCATATTAACTCACAAACTCTTGTGAGGTGAACTCAGCTCATCTAGTCTCATGAACTTGATAACTTTACTTAAGTCCATTTCCACCCTAGATTTGAAAACATAAACATTTGGAAAGCTTCTTACTTTTCCTTCAAGTAAACAACCCACTTCATCCTAGAAAAATCATCTATGAACAACATAAAATACCTATCACCTAATACATTTCCGGTCCTCATGGGGCCACATGGGTCAGAGTGCACTAACTCTAAAATTTGTTCAAAAGAGAATGATTTACCAAAAAAATGTAAATTGGCTAACTTGCCTAGCTAACAGTCCTTACACATACCATTATCTAGTTTAGTGATTGAAGGTAATCCTCTCACACATTTCTTTCTTTGTACCCTTTCAATGCTATAAAAATTAACATGACACAACCTTTTATGCCATAGCCAACTATTATCAATTTTTTCCATTAAGCAACTATTTATTCTCAAATCAAGGTAAAACAAATTCCCTTTTCTTTGTTTACTAGTTGCTATTAGTTTACCTATCTTGTCTAGGATTCTACAAGATCGTTCATCAAACTCAAACCTATAACCTTTATTACTTAGTTGAGATACACACAATAGGTTATATTTCAATCCTCCCACTAAATAAATATCTTCACAATTTGTAGAATAATTTAGGGATATGAAACCCTTACCTATTATAGTAGATGGAGCATCATTTCCCAATCTCATTATTCCTCCATCACATTCCTCTACTTTAAGGAATTTTATCTGGTCTTTAGGCATGTGATGAGAACAACCATTGTTTATGATCTAGTTTTCACTATTAATAGTGTTCAATATTAAGGCTCTATCCACCCATTCTTCCTTTATTGCCACGAAAGCTACCTCCTCCACATCATCATCAGAAAAGGTTGGCTCCTCGTCAATCCTACCTTCATCTTGAAGATAACAATGCTTCTTACCCCTCTTTTTTTGATGTTTTTCCTCTTCTTCTAATTTTCCCTTTTGTCTGGCTAAGGACATTTGACATCTATATGTCCTATTTTTCTATAATTATAACACTTGAAAGGAATTTTACCCTTATACTTTCCTTTCCCTAGAGCCAATCATTTTTCTAGTAGAGGATCTAGCTCTTCCTATTTAGCTTATTCTGCAAAGAGACTTTCAATGTCTTTGTTGAGCATTGAAGTTCTCTCCATTTCTTTTCCTCATCTAGGTACAATAGGTGTAAGAAAGGCTTTGAATGTAGCCTCACCTTTCTGAAGACTATTGGCATAGTTACATAGTTCAAACATAATCAACTTTCCTATCAAGGTATCAAGTGAAACTTCACCTTTCTATAGTGATCTTAGATCATGAATAGCTAAGACCCTTATACCATATTGAGGTTGTAGAGTTCTCACTATTTTTCTCACTACATTGTCCTCTTCTAGTTTACCTCCAGTTGCTCTTATACCAACCACAATGTCTTTTATTCTCTTGATATATTGCTCAATTTTCTCTCCTTCCTCCTTCCTCCTTCCTTATATTTTTTTATTTTCCTCTCTAGCTATCAAAATTTTCCTTTTAGATGTGTTTATCACTTTCATATATAATTTTAAGTTTTTTCCATATTTCATAAGTAGTTTTGAGATCTTTTGCATTAGTGCGCTCAACATACATGAGTGTTCTTACTAGTGCATCATGGTAGAAAAATGGATTTCCTTCTCCTTTATTTGATTTGCATCTAGTGGTGTTGCAGGTTGAACATATTTGGTTCAACATGCTTTTGGTATGCATCTCCTAGTATTCTAGTTGCAACTTCATCTTTCCACACCATAGAGAATAGTTTTCCTTTGAAAACTTTGGTGCTTCTCTTTTCATCATTATGATTTTTTCCTCAAGTTGTTAAAATCTTGACTTTAGAGGACCCAAGGTTTGACACTAATTTTTTGTCCAAAATCTAGTGATTATATTGAGAGAGGATGAATCAGTATAATGCTAATAACTTCAACTTTCAACACTTAACTTGTTTGTTGACAAAAACACCTCTAGTCTAATCAGTTAGTAGATGAACAAAAGAACAATCAACATATGAGGTAACATCACATAACATTGGTATATCTTGTAGAAACTTGACTAGGGTGAAAACCATGGTTGTAAGGTGATTCTCATGAAGATTTTACTCTTCTTGAATGTGTCCAATTAGTAGCTTATCCTTGTAATATTACAAAGACACTACCAAGTGCCACCTGATTAAGGGATTTAGTGAAGATTGGTTAGAGTCTTTAACCCAATTCAAGGTATCCTAATTAAATGACATTGACCATAACCAAATGTGTCACCCTATTAAAGGACTTAATATATAATACTTTCTATAGTCCACCCTCAATGGGATTTTATGTTCTAGTGGTTAGAAAACAACAATGTGGCTGATCTAAGAAAGTAACTATTTGACTGATCTTGGTTTAGATCACCTTTATACTTATTTGACAAGTTTGTAGCTTACTATGGTCCTCCTTGGTTCTAAAACTCAAACACAATCCCTTTTGTGCTCAACTCTTTTGGTCTTTTTCACTTCTACTCCTCGTGTACTCAAGTCACTGGCTTCACTCTACATACTTCTCTTTCATACTTTGTCGACACCTTTTCTCTATCCACCTTTCACCTAAGATTTCACACAACCTAGAACTCTTGCTTGTAAGCTTCCCAATCTAAATTTTAACATTCTCTATTAAAAAATAAAGGTATACATACCATTTGTTTTCATTCTAAATTCAACCCTAATCCATGAATTCAACTGCCTCTATCATGTGCATTCATCTTTCTCTTTCATGTACCATTTACACATATATCATGTTTTAGGTGTAATTTCCCATTATGGAAAGTCACGTGTTTCTTGTGTTCTATGCCTTCTCACTAAGAGGAATTAAAATTAAAATTCTCTTGCCTATCTTCTCATTCAAACATGGCATACAACTCTTCTTGCATTCTCAAAGGATGTAAAATTAGCTCACCCATTTAGTGACATGTATAATAATGGTTATCTTACCTTTATTTGGTCCCTTACGATCTCATATTACTTTTGGATGCAACATCGAAATTAACCTTAATCCAACCTACCTCTAGAGGGGACCAAACTAGCCTATCATCATCCAACTGCTAAGGTTTAACCCTTAAAAGGCCCATTAATAGGAAATTCTTTATTGAAATATTTAAAAAAACTTTTTACTTAAAAAACAAGTAAACTATAGATTTTTTTATGTAAATATGCATTATACAAATAGAATAAATCATTTATCAATTCATAATAAGTTATTAAATAATTTACTAATATTAGAGTAAGAGATATTATCGAGATTAGAATCAAGGTTAATAATAAGTAAGCTTATAATTGGACTTAAGGATAGACATACAACTAGAGTGAGATTTGCATGTAGTGTTAAGATTATAGTTATTAGTGCTTTTCACAAAGGCATAAGACTATAGTTTTCAATTGCATCTAGGAGAACTATTTTCTAAGTTGGAAATTGTGTTGTTGAAATAATACCATCTTACATTATAGTCTACAAGATATGATTAAACAAATTGATGCATTTTAGATTAAAATATTCTCATGTGAGATTTTCTGTTGGCTTGCATGGTAAAAATTAGATCTAGAAAAATGTGAGTAGAGAAAGCAAATTAACATAAAACTTAGTTTCTTTGTAGGTTTAAAAGGTATTTTGGGAAGGTTGTTTTCTTCAATTTATCATTCTTGAGAACTTGCTTGATAGCAAAATCATCAAGGAGGAAATCTTCAAAGGCCTATCACAAGTCTTAAGAGGTAGTTGCACCATCTTTAAAATCTATTAAAAAACTTAGATATTTTACTTCCACCTAGTCAAATTTTCCAAGAAAAAATATAAAGTTTTTTTGCATCAGTTATAATCTTCTTTATGTCACAGAGGAGGGATTTGCAGGAGCTATTGTTTATTCTCATGTTTATGTTTCTTAGACTGCAATTGTATTTATGAAGTCACCATTATGTATAGTTTTAATTCCTTGTTTTAGACTTATGGTGTTTCTTGGGTGACATTATTTCTTTTCATGGGATTAGTTTCCTGCTACAGTTTCATTGCTATATAATTATAGTGTAGAGAATTTATAGAAATATAATGATTAGGTGTGTTGTTTACCAAAACAATTGTTTAAATTTATCTACATTTCCTTTGATTTGTACTTACATTATTCCACCCATTTTAAGAGTAAAATATAGATTCAGCAACCATATTTGTTAGTAAAAAAAAATTCAAAGAAATCGACTAGGGTCTTGTGTGTAACCTTCTCCTAATATGTCCTACATCAATACCATTGCATTAATACACAAAGCAATGTACAACATGAAGTAATTTACTTGTATCCTAGTCAGTATTTTATTTATTTATTTTTGGCTTTTTAAATTGGTCCAAGTTGCATCCAGGCTTTTGTTTCATGGAAGTGAGAATGTACTATCAAGCTTGGATTACTTTTACTTTTTGGTTGCATTATTATAATTACATTATGCCAAAAACATGCACATTTCATATTTTTAACCAATCTACAACACCACTACATTGTGGCTAGCTAGATAAAATGAAGAGAACTTAACCTACCTATAATAGAGTTATATATGCCTTCTTCTCACATTGTTTGTATTCATCCTTTAATACACACACTTTAGACAAGTGAATTTGCTCTACTTTTTGAGTTTCCACTTAATTCACATCTCTATGTAATACAAGCCAAATAAGTTTTCTCTTAGGGATAGACTAAATCTATTTTCGTGGTTGTACCTAGTTAAGTTCTAATGAAGCAACCATACAATCTCTAATAAAAGAGGACAACTTGTTTGGAAAACATAGCCATTAACACATTGGTCCTTTTGATGATATATTATGATTCTTTGTTCAAAGAAATAAAGAAGATACTAATAATACTTGAAGAGCTTCACATATGGTTGTAGATTATAAACCTTAGATTAGATACATCGATGGATGCAATTGATGTTGATATATATTCACATTTAAGTTGGTCAATCCCATAGATAAGATGTATGATATAAATTCACAATCTCAGTAAATATGATGTATGTACATATGAATATACTATTAGGTTCAAATTTGTTCTTCTTTATACATCAAGAAGGAATTTGAAAGGTTACCTCATCTATATTGACTTTAGAAGTTTAATGGATAGTCAAATTGAAAGGTTATTGCAAGGTTGATAAAATATCTCATGAAATTTACCCCAACTTTTTTTTGAGCCTTAGCGCATGCTATTACACCATTATCATTTCCAACCCTTGTAGAATCTTCGGTTTGGTTAGAGAAATTTAAAACATGGTCAAGTATCAAAGCTTCTCAAGGAAGGGGAATGGGAATTTAAGAGAAACCTATGGCTTGGAGCTGGAGCATAATTATTTGGCTACATGAATTTTAGTGATTTCATCCATTCTATACCAAGCTTACGCAGGATACAAAGTTTTTAGGAATGGGCCCCACTACTCACATGGTTATTGTTCAACAATCTTAAAGTTTCTTAGGGGCCTTTGAATTGGTTTATTTACAATCTTCTAGTGGATAAATTCATTTCTATATACTAGTAACTAAAGATAATTTTATGGTCTTAGAAATATGCTTGCAAACAACCTTTGAATTCTTCTATATAATAGAAGAGCTTGTGAAAATGTTCCAAATTATTGTAGATCTTATTTTTGTTAGCAAAAACTAACATGCTTATAAAGAATATTTGTATCTTGAGTTCAATTAGTTTAACAAGTAACTCGTTTATGTATAAACTATAGCACCAAGATGAAAGTTATTTTTTTTCCTATCCCAAGTTAAATATTAATAACTAAGTCAAAAAATTATATCTTGATATTTCAAATTTTTATTTATTTGTCCATTTTGCACATATATGTAAATTGTAGCTAAAGTTTTAGGTTGTATAACTATTGGTTTCATATATTCCATTAAGATGTTTTATGAGACGTCAAACCTAAAAGCTTAAAGAATAACATTTCATAAAATATAGCCAACCAATTTGCTAATACAATGGTAATCTAAATTGTAAAAAGGTTAGATAATGCACATACAACATTATTAGGCATACCGAATCTAGCAGACTCAAAGTAATACAATAGCATATGAGAAGCACAAACACTCTAGGCAGAGACACATGTTGGAAAGATGTGATAATGATTACATATATGAATTTGAAGAAATGAAAAAAAATCTTAATATTGGGCCAAAGAGAATGCATAGAGTGCACAATGGGTGAAGGCCATGAACTCAAAGATAACACGTTTCCAGTGTTATCACATTTTCCAAGAAATTTTAGGTTGTACAAAGGCAATACTAAAGCTATAGTTGATGAATAGAAATGAGGTGGATAAGATATGATGGTACATGACATAGATAAGACATTATCATAAATGTAAATATGATGGTGCACTAGGGATTCTCCTCTCTATCCCATCTCAAATGAAAACACAAGATTTATGAATATGTTTGGAAAAAAAATCAGTGTTGGTGAAGTTTTGTTGGCTCCTCATGATCTTACCAGTCTCTAATTAATCTATAAAACACCCTTTTAGATTTTAAGTTTTTCAAATAATGATCAAACCCAACATTGTATTTGAAAAACTGTATATTTTACTAAAACATGGTTTTGGAAAATTAGATATTTGTAATGAAGCAAGGATTGTAAAAACCATGTATTTGTAATGAAATACCATTGATATCATTCATCCCAAAATATTAGAATTCTAACAATAGCAATGGAAATTTTGCTATATAAAAATGAGAAAAGATTGAACTATACATTTTTGAATTAGAACACAGCCATAAAAATAATAGTTACAAGTTTTTGTTATATAATATTAAAAAAGAAATTGAAATTTTTAAAATAGCAAAACTTACTAGATTTACACGAGTTGTGAAAAATGAGAAAAAGTATTATATTTATAAAACTTGCAAACCTTAACTAAAAAGTATTTTTGAGAAAATGGAAGCTATTATTAAATATCATACTTATTAAACTTACAAACCTTGACAATTTAAAAAATATCATTGAGAATATCAAATCTATTACTAAATCATACTATAAAATGGATCATAATCCTATTAAGTTCACAATAAAGCTTACCCACTCTAAAGCTCCAATCTCGTACTATTTTCTAATCAACAAGCAGATTTATCAAGCCTTTGATAGATATCACTAACCATGTAGAGAAGAATAGACCAACTTGGCTAGTGGTAGATCATTCAAAAATATCAAGTTTTGGTTAAATTGTTTTGATTATATAAAAATAGGTTTTAAAGGACCTGAAACCTTTAACAAAGTATCAAAGAAGAATTAACATAAAAGTTTAGAAAATAAAAGGCCTGAGAGAACAAATACACAAACATAGAAACATGAGGCCAAGTACAACTATGCAGTAAAAGACAACAAAAAGAAAGCAAAAGGACAGCTCACCCAGATAGCTATAGAGTTCCAACAAGTTTACAGCTTGATTTGCCAGAATGTTCATATTTTCTGCAAAAGCTTTCATTTCATCCAACTTTTTCACTTCCACTCCTTCATTCTTCTTGGAATTGGCCTTTGTGCACTTGCTCGGTCCCTGGTCCGCATTCACAACAGAGGAGTCAAGTCCTTGTAACGCCCCGCCAAGGGATCCAAAAGAATTAACCTAAAGTTTCACTAAGTTTACTAAACATTTTTTTTTTTAAAGTAAGAAAGTATGACATACACATCAAACAAATAGTAGCGGAAGCAATAACATGTAATCATCGACAAACATACATTGCAAGTTACATTTCTTAAAGATCCCAAGACATTGAGTCACGTTTAAATTTAATTAATTCTAAGTCTAACAACTATCACATACATATAAAAGAATAATCAGAAACTCCAATGTCCATAATATACATTTGTTCCGAATGCTCCTTGGCAAATTAATTCGGAATGCTCATTCATCCACTGTACATGTCACAGGGTATGAAAGGCTTAAAAGAATATACATATGTAAAGATCAAGATACAACATCCTCAAATCCATGATACAAAGTACAGTAAAAATATATGAAACTATTCACCATACATGATACATCCATACATCCATAATGATAAAACATCTATCATAAAATCTAACCATCCATCATACTAATCCAAGAACATAGTGTAGGTAAATGCCAATCACGAAATCTCCAACCACGGTGACCACGAAACGGATCTCAATGGTAAGAGTAAAAGCACTACCACCCGACCGCGTAGAACCTAAATGGTCCACTCCCACCGCGCTGAGGAGATAGTCTCAAGTCTCAAATAGGATAACAAAACCTATAATCATAAATACTCTCTAAGTCCAGGAAATCCTATAAGTATGCTAACTCAAGGGTTCCTAAAAAGATCGACATCTAAATCCCAGAGGTACCACAAGACACGTAGGAAACCTAATATGCAAGCGGGAAAGTGTCATTGCAAAAGTCATGTAGAAGTTACCCGAGCAATCCCTTAGGAATCCCAGGTCCCTACTAATCCTGCGGCCACTAGTATCCTCTCGTACTGACGAGGCATACTATGGAATGCAAGGTCGTAACCAAGCATTCTCTCTACCCCATCCTAGTCTATACTAGCACTCATGGCATGGGAGAGAACATACAATTATCTTGTTAGGTTCATTTTCTCTCATTTAGTGTAAAATGTTTTCACTTATTAAAAATGACTTACAATGGGTTTCTCGAGGCAGCCTCTTAGGGCTCCGACCCCCATTGCAAGCCACTTCCCGACTCTACACATGATAACCTACCCTAGCTCATGAACTCGTAAAACAAAGAATTAGAATAAAAACATCTCAGTCCTATACGAGCAACTGAAAAACATCATCAAAAGATAATCCACAAATTATATCAGTTCTTCATGAGCAACAGATAACATCAAATAGTAATCATGTAATCACGACAGTTCTCTATCAGCAACTGAAGGCATCAATGATAAGTCACAAAATCTAATGGTTCTCTAATGAGCAATCCAAAAAGTAATACAAGTATAACTGATCGAGACTCAGAAATGGTTATCAAATATAACTGATCGAGACTCAAAAATGGTTAAGTTAGGTATTCTCAAATACATACACCTCAGCTTCACACAAGGAAACTAGAAAGCAACAACAAACAGTAACACAAACATGTCATAGAGCACTTCATCACATTACCATGGTCAGGTTAAGAAAGATCGAGACCAAATCATCATGACATCACATTCACAACCCCGAGCCTCTGGTAACAACCTGAACTGGTCCATGCTAAACCAACCCCAAAACATTCAAAGTACAAAGACAACATCAAAGTCTCAGAAATTGGATCTGAAAGTATATTGTTTGAGTTAAGGTAAGGTTTATGTTTCAGTTTAATGTCAAATTCAAGTAACTAGGTTTTCTCAACTACCCTTTACGATTATCCCTTTTCTATAATAACTTTCATTAAATCAATATCCAAATTATAATTTAGTCAAATAAAATTCATTATTAATTAACTTAATTAAACTAATTTTAATTAAATTAATCAATAATCATTTGATCTAGTTACTTATTTTAATCTAACCATTTTTTGTTAACTTATTAATATCTAAGCAAAATTATTAATAAGTTAAAATTTACAAACTATGTTAAATGCATTATTATTTAATTTAAAAAATATATTAATAAAAATTAAAATCTTTATTAATTTAAAAAATATATATATATTAAAAATTTATTAATTAAAAATTTTATATAATAATAAAATTTGTTTTTTATAAATTTTAAAAAATTTATAACAAAAAAAAAAGAAAAGCAAGTTAGGTATACGTTTATAGCCCGTCGGCTGAGGAGACACTGCGGTCGTAGGGCCTGCAGCGGCAGGTACCCTGTACCTGTCGTCGTAGTACCTGCGACGCAGGTACTGTCGGCCTGCCGACAGTGGGGGGCGGGTACGGGGTGATTCCCTCCCCCCCATTAAATATTATTATATTTTTTTTTTATATATTTTTTTTTTAAATTTCAAATATAATAAAATAAATCCAATTTTATTTTTAAAAAAATTAGTTTTTATTTAATTTTCAATAAAACAAAATTTTTTTTAAAGGATATATATATATATCTAGAACTTTCAATTTCATTAAAACAAAACCCTTATTAAATTAAATCTTAATTTCTAAATCAAGAAAACAATGGTTCTAATTAATTCATCCAGTCTCCATGGATACAGAAATTATTGACGAACAATTAATAAATTCACAATATTGAAAGCTTAAAACTTTCATCACAGAGAATTCAGATCTACAAACCCCAGACACGAAGAAGGCAGGAAGGGATAATTGCATATTTAATGGATAATCAAAAACACAAGACCCTACCTGATCCTGATGCTATTATGCAATCTCCAGGAACTGTATGCGAATTCGCTCCTCTCAATAACCTTCCCCTCCAAGACTTTCTTCGTATCAGCCTTCTGAAATTTGCTTCCAAAAATTGTCTTCCAAAAATTCCCGTCCAAATTCGTCTCCCTCAAAAATGAACCCCCAAAGTTGTGATAAGCAATTTCTCCTCAATTCGGGGCACTAATTGTGCGTTTACCCGAGAAGACTCTTTGCACAACTCAGTTAACTCCAATTTAACTTTTATTATCTTTTCTTATTCTTTTGCATTCAACTTTCATGCACATTAAGTTGAATTATTAAATAACTTTATTTAAAATTTCACTTGAATTCAATTCTTAATTAATTTATTACTTTAAATCTTATGTGCACTTTTAAGAAATTAAAATAACATTATTAATTTTTATGATTTAATCTTTTAATTTAATTCTTATATTTAACTCATGTTTAGATCATGCGATCTAGAATTCTTAATAAATTAATATCTTTCAACTTTTTAATTTATTTTAGAACTTAATTGATAACATATTTAATTAATTTAAATAACAATAATATTTAGCATTTATTTAAAAATGAACTCCAAATATATTATTATTAAATTAAATAAATATTATCCTGTTCTAAATATATCTTGAACTTTAATTTCCAACTTTAATTCTTTTATTTAATTAATTAATTAATTAATTAAATATAAAGATATCATAATAATTTCTTATTAAATTAAATCATTAATTAGTCTTTTTAATTAGACTTAATTTATAGAAAATACACCAAGGACTCATAAAGCAACATACGAAAACCCAACATAGAAAAATACATACCAAATCAAACAAAAGGGTTATAATCACAAAATTACATCATTTGATGCATTCGGAGGGTACTTAACTCAGATACTTTTCCTAATTATCAATTAGGACAATTGGCTAAAGGGTTTAGGATTTGGACTTAAGAGTTTATCTCCCCTCTCTTACCATTGAGACAGTGCGATAGGGTACGCTCATCCTGACAATTCAGGGAAGTCGATACCCGGTACCTGCAACCTGCATAAAATCCACGCATGTACAAACACAATATTCTAAGCTAAACAGGCAATGGCAGGAAGTGGTGCATCGTGTAGATCCCGACTAGCAGGTGACTACGACTCCCTTCCTTAACCATATCAGAAACACCATACATAAATAAAACAACACGCACACCATACACATGCAGTATGGGGTAAGTATCCATAAGAGGCACATGAAATAATAAGCCATCTAACTAATCATCATCGATAACTAAAACCATTGAATAATCAACATACATGCACGAAATATAGAGTACCAAGAAATCTCATCATATAATAAACTGAGTGTAAACATCCTCTGATAATCTCTAAAATAATAATACTACTCATCAAACATAAATTGGCCTAAAAGAGTTTGGCAATCATATCATAAATGTAGCTCGAAAAAATGTAAACTAGGGGCAGGCACTACATCCACCCCCCCTAGACTTAGGCTTACTCTTGGAAGCCTATAAACAAATAGGGATATAAATCCCGTAATCTAGATGCATCCTCCCATGTAGCTGAAGAGTCATCAGTAGGGTCCCATTGGACCCTTACCTGCTCTATGGTTCGACCCCTGAGGGTCAACTCCCGCTGCTCTAGAATATGTATTGGCTCCAAAGCCAGCTGCCCGTCCTCTACCTGCAATGCATTCCAATCAAGAATATGTACAACATCAGGAATATACTGTCTAAGTACTGAAACATGGAAAACATCGTGAATGCGAGCAAGGCTGGGCGGTAAAGCAAGACGATAGGCAACTGGACCAATCCTCTCAAGAATATCGAATGGTCCCACAAAGCGAGGTGCTAGCTTCGAGCCCTTTCCATAACGGATCGGACTCTTCCGTGGATGCACTCTCAAGAAAACCTTCTCTCCCACAGCAAACTACTTATCTGACCTATGAGCATCAGCATACTTCTTCTGCCTATCCTGTGCCGTTGTCAAGTGCTCTCGGATACGCACCACCTGTTGCTCCATGTCACGAAGCATCTCTAGGCCCAACAGGATGCGATCCTCAAGGCTATCCCAACTCAAAGGTGTACGACAAGGGCGTCCATATAAGGCTTGGAAAGGTGCCATGCCAATAGAACTGTGATACCCGTTGTTGTAAGCAAACTCCACTAGGTAGAGATAGTCCTCCCAATGAGTCTGCCTATCCATCACGTACATCCTCAACATATCTTCGAGAACCTGATTCACTCTCTCTGTCTGCCCATCTGTCTCTGGGTGATATGCTGAACTGAAGTTCAACTGTGCTCCAAGATCATGCTGTAGTGATGTCCAAAATGCGGAAGTGAAAACATGATCCCTATCAGAAATGATCTTTTGGGGAATACCATGTAGTCTCACAATGTCACGCATGAAGACATTTGCTACTGAAGCTGCAGTGTAGGAAGACCTGATTGGTGCAAAATGTGCCACCTTGGTCAACCGGTCAATGGTGACCATGATAGCATCATGATGACGAAGAGTCATAGGTAATCCTACTATGAAATCCATAGAGATGATGTCCCACTTCCATGAAGGAACGAGATTCGGTTGCAAGAGTCCTGCCGGATGCTGGTGTTCTGCCTTGACTCTCTGACACTCAAGACATCTAGCCACAAAATCAGCAATGTCGCGCTTCATCCCGGACCAATAGAATAAACGTCGCAAATCTGCATGCATCTTCTTGACACCTGGATGTGCCGAGTAAGGTGCACGATGGGCCTCTGATAGGATCAATATGCGAAGCTCATCCAGTAGCGGCACATAGATCCTTCCTGAAAGTCTCAAAAGGCCATCTGACTCTAGGACATAGCTTGAAAACTTACCCTCCAAGGGTCTCCCTGAATTGATCTCACTGCACACCTCCAGATACCATGAATCAGTGGGGAGTACCTGAAGTATCTGACATCTCAAATCGACACTAAGAGTCATAGATGATATCACATGTTTCCTGCGACTCAAAGCATCAGCTACAACATTCTCCTTCCCCTGGATATACTTCACCTCAAAGTCATACTTGCACAAAAACTCCATCCAATGCCTTTGCCTAGCATTCAGATTAGGCTGCGTGAATATGTACTGAAGACTACGATGATCGCTATGTAGTTCAAATCTATGTCCCAACAAGAAATGTCTCCATCTCACTAAGGCATGAACTACTGCTGCTAACTCAAGGTCATGTGTAGGATAATTCAACTCATGATCCTTGAGTTTGCGTGACTCATATGCAATCACTCGACCATTCTGCATTAGAACTGCTCCAATACCCTCAAGGGAAGCATCTGTACACACCATGAAATCACCTTCTGGATCAGGTACTGCTAAGATTGGCGCACTGGTCAGAAGCTCTTTGAGTTTCTGAAATGCTTCTACACACTTTTCTGTCCAAAGAAACTTCTTTCCTTTCCTCTGAAGGGAGGTAATAGGGTGTGCTATTCTGGAGAAGTTTTGAACAAATCTGCGATAATACCCAGCTAGACCCATGAAACTACGAATTTCCGACACAGTAGTGGGTGCAGGCCAATCTACTATTGCCTGGATCTTCGCAGGGTCTACAGAGATACCTTTGCCTGAAATAACGTGCCCCAAATACTGTATCTCTGATTGAAAGAAATCACACTTTGCCGCATTGGCATATAGTTGATTATCTCTCAAGCACTGCAAAACTAAACTCAAATGTTCCTCATGTTCCTTTTGGGACTTAGAATATATCAGAATATCATCGAGGAACACAAGAACAAATCTATCAAGATAGGAACGGAACACCCCATTCATTAAGCACATGAAAACTGATGGAGCGTTCGTCAGCCCAAAGGGTACCACTGTGAACTCATAATGCCCGTAGCGCATTCGGAAGGCGGTCTTATGAATATCAGCCTCCTTGATGCGAAGTTGATGGTATCCTGACTTAAGATCAATCTTAGAGAACACTGTAGCCCCCTTGATTTGATCAAATAAATCATTAATCCTTGGTAAAGGATACCTGTTCTTTATTGTCACCTTATTCAGCTGTCTGTAATCAATGCAAAGGCGCAAAGAACCATCCTTCTTCTTCACAAAGAGCACCGGAGCTCCCCATGGTGATACACTAGGTCGAATACTACCCTTGGCCAAAAGTTCCTCTAACTGCAAACGCAACTCACTTAGCTCTTGAGTGGTCATACGGTAAGGAGCTCTAGAGATAGGTTCCGCTCCTGGAGTGAGCTCGATGCTAAAATCAATGTCTCTCTTCAGAGGCATGCCTGGAATCTCACTCGGAAAGACATCAGCATACTCCTGTAAAATAGGGTGATCTAGGGTCTTCCTCGTAGATTCTTCCTCATCTAGCTCATTTACCGTAACGGCAAATACCTGACATCCCTTACGAAAACTTCGCTTTAGTTGCATAGCAGAGATCATCCGTAGGGATATAGGCCTCGGTATCCCCACAATCTCAACATCCTTCCCTTGGTCATCCTGACACATAATGGTCTTCTTTCTGCAGTCAATACTAGCCCTATGAGAGCCAAGCCAATCCATACCTAAGACCACATCGTAGGAGCCAAGAGGAATAACTCGAAAATTGACTGAAGTCTCGAACCCTCCTATGCTAAGTCCACACTTATGAACTATAGAATCTGTGGAAACTTTAGCGCCTGAGGCTAGTTCCACTTGCCAACCATGATCTTGCTTAACCGACTCCAGCTTACACTTATCAACTAGAGATGGAGAAATGAAAGAATCTGTAGCACCTGAATCAAATAATACAGAGAGAGGTGTACCTCGGATAGCTCTTGTAGTCTCAACTATTGTCCCCTGATGGTCTGCCTGACGGTGATCCACCGCTGCAAATACTCTATGAGATCCACCTGTATTTCCGACTATAGGCTCAGATGCTGCTGGCCTGGGTCCTGAATACTGAGATGCTCGCTGTGGGCAGTATGCTGCAATATGACCAATCTGTCCACATGAATAACATCCCGTGCCTCTGCCAGATCCTCTCCCTATAGGTGGTGCATTCGACCGCTGGTGGCTACCCCTGCTAGCAAAAGACTGGTTGCTCTGTGCAGGTCGAGATTGCTGATTCTGTCTATTACGTTGAGCATTGCGATTGATCCTAGAGTTGGATCCACCGCCACCACTCTGTGCCTGAGGGTAAAATCCCTTATGCTGCTGAGGCTGCTGCTGGGAATGCTGCTGAGAATACTGATTCCTCCTAGGGAAAGGAGGCTTCCTGATTCCACCGGAATTGTGGTTGCCCTTAGATCCTGCTATAGTAGGCGCTCCCACAAATCCTCCTTGCCCAAAGTTGACACTTTGCTCTACCAGGATAGCTCGATGTACCACATCCTTGAGGGTCTTAGACTCAAATACCTTAACACCCCCAATAAAACGGTTGTTCAAGCCTCGGATGAAATGTTGTGCCAACTGTGCTGGGTTTTCACTAAATCCCGAAAAAGGCATGAGCTCATAGAACTTGCGCTCATACTCTACAACGGTCATAGTGAACTATCTCAGGTTATGGAACTCATCTGCTCTATGCTGCTTCCATTCCTCTGGTAGGAATCGCTCATGAAAACTCTCCAAGAAAATCTCCCAAGTGACACTACCCATGTCAATGCCCAACTTCTTCTCCTCAATAGTCCACCAGGTGGCTCCAAATAACTCTAGATTGGTAATGGCAAATCTCGCTTTGACATTACTGTCAAAGTCCTGCATAGCAAAAATCCTGTCAAGGGCAATAAGCCACTGCTCAACTACATACCCAGAACCTTGCCCATTAAAGGGCTTGATCTTGGACCTCTAAAGATCCTTCATCTGAGAAGATACTATGAATCTATGTCGATCCCTCTGAGGACTCCTAGATCTGCGTCTATGCTCATGTCCAACCTGGTGTGCTCTATCCTGCTCAAGAACAGGAGGTAAGCGATCAATAAGGGTTCACATCATTTGCCTCAGATCAACCTCCTCAGAGTCAGCATGTCCCTCTTCGTGGTTCTCTTCCTGATGCTCACTGACATGCTCTTCCCTATTCTCTTCCTGAATGGGGCTCTCATGGATAGACTCATGAACACTAACATCTCTGCCTCGTCCACGGCCTCTGCCACGGCCAAGGCTACGGCCCCTAACGGAAGATCTCGTCCCAGATACCATCCTACAATAATATCCAAGACACAAGATGCTAAAATAACCATGAAACATACTACTGAAATACATAGATAAAAGACACATGTTTTGCAAACAAGATATTTTCAGTTTTCAGTTTACCTATAATTTCAGTTTAAGTATAATTTCAGTTTTGAAGTTTTGAGTGTTGAAGTATGAATAAAATAGGTAACTAATAGTTTATATACTATTTCAGTTCAACTAGCTTCAAGTTTTAGTTTAAGGTTTGCATTTTTATTCAACTAGTTAACACTAGTGGCGTTCCAATATACCCAGAGCTCCCAATGTAGAAACTTGGGCTCTGATACCAGATGTAACGCCCCGCCAAGGGATCCAAAAGAATTAACCTAAATTTTCACTAAGTTTACTAAGCATTTTTTTTTTAAAGTAAGAAAGTATGACATACACATCAAACAAATAGTAGCGGAAGCAATAACATGTAATCATCGACAAACATACATTGCAAGTTACATTTCTTAAAGATCCCAAGACGTTGAGTCACGTTTAAATTTAATTAATTCTAAGTCTAACAACTATCACATACATATAAAAGAATAATCAGAAACTCCAATGTCCATAATATACATTTGTTCCGAATGCTCCTTGGCAAATTAATTCGGAATGCTCATTCATCCACTGTACATGTCACAGGGTATGAAAGGCTTAAAAGAATATACATATGTAAAGATCAAGATACAACATCCTCAAATCCATGATACAAAGTACAGTAAAAATATATGAAACTATTCACCATACATGATACATCCATACATCCATAATGATAAAACATCTATCATAAAATCTAACCATCCATCATACTAATCCAAGAACATAGTGTAGGTAAATGCCAATCACGAAATCTCCAACCACGGTGACCACGAAACGGATCTCAATGGTAAGAGTAAAAGCACTACCACCCGACCGCGTAGAACCTAAATGGTCCACTCCCACCGCGCTGAGGAGATAGTCTCAAGTCCCAAATAGGATAACAAAACCTATAATCATAAATACTCTCTAAGTCCAGGAAATCCTATAAGTATGCTAACTCAAGGGTTCCTAAAAAGATCGACATCTAAATCCCAGAGGTACCACAAGACACGTAGGAAACCTAATATGCAAGCGGGAAAGTGTCATCGCAAAAGTCATGTAGAAGTTACTCGAGCAATCCCTTAGGAATCCCGGGTCCCTACTGATCCTGCGGCCACTAGTATCCTCTCGTACTGACGAGGCATACTATGGAATGCAAGGTCGTAACCAAGCGTTTTCTCTACCCCATCCTAATCTATACTAGCACTCATGGCATGGGAGAGAACATACAATTATCTTGTTAGGTTCATTTTCTCTCATTTAGTGTAAAATGTTTTCACTTATTAAAAATGACTTACAATGGGTTTCTCGAGGCAGCCTCTTAGGGCTCCGACCCCCATTGCAAGCCACTTCCCGACTCTACACATAGATAACCTACCCTAGCTCATGAACTCGTAAAACAAAGAATTATAATAAAAACATCTCAGTCCTATACGAGCAACTGAAAAACATCATCAACAGATAATCCACAAATTATATCAGTTCTTCATGAGCAACAGATAACATCAAATAGTAATCATGTAATCACGACAGTTCTCTATCAGCAACTGAAGGCATCAATGATAAGTCACAAAATCCAATGGTTCTCTAATGAGCAATCCAGAAAGTAATACAAGTATAACTGATCGAGACTCAGAAATGGTTATCAAATATAATTGATCGAGACTCAAAAATGGTTAAGTTAGGTATTCTCAAATACATACACCTCAGCTTCACACAAGGAAACTAGAAAGCAACAACAAACAGTAACACAAACATGTCATAGAGCACTTCATCACATTACCATGGTCAGGTTAAGAAAGATCGAGACCAAATCATCATGACATCACATTCACAACCCCGAGCCTCTGGTAACAACCTGAACTGGTCCACGCTAAACCAATCCCAAAACATTCAAAGTACAAAGACAACATCAAAGTCTTAGAAATTGGATCTGAAAGTATATTGTTTGAGTTAAGGTAAGGTTTATGTTTCAGTTTAATGTCAAATTCAAGTAACTAGGTTTTCTCAACTACCCTTTACGATTATCCCTTTTCTATAATAACTTTCATTAAATCAATATCCAAATTATAATTTAGTCAAATAAAATTCATTATTAATTAACTTAATTAAACTAATTTTAATTAAATTAATCAATAATCATTTGATCTAGTTACTTATTTTAATCTAACCATTAATTGTTAACTTATTAATATCTAAGCAAAATTATTAATAAGTTAAAATTTACAAACTATGTTAAATGCATTATTATTTAATTAAAAAAAATATTAATAAAAATTAAAATCTTTATTAATTTAAAAAATATATATATATATTAAAAATTTATTAATTAAAAATTTTATATAATAATAAAATTTGTTTTTTATAAATTTTAAAAATTTTATAACAAAAAAAAAGAAAAGCAAGTTAGGTATACGTTTATAGCCCGTCGGCTGAGGAGACACTGCGGTCGCAGGGCCTGCGGCGGCAGGTACCCTGTACCTGCCGTCGCAGTACCTGCGACGCAGGTACTGTCGGCCTGCCGACAGTGGGGGGCGGGTACGGGGTGATTCCCTCCCCCCCCACTAAATATTATTATATTTTTTTATATATATATATATTTTTTAAATTTCAAATATAATAAAATAAATCCAATTTTATTTTTAAAAAAATTAGTTTTTATTTAATTTTCAATAAAACAAATTTTTTTTTTTTAAAGGATATATATATATCTAGAACTTTCAATTTCATTAAAACAAAACCCTTATTAAATTAAATCTTAATTTCTAAATCAAGAAAACAATGGTTCTAATTAATTCATCCAGTCTCCATGGATATAGAAATTATTGACGAACAATTAATAAATTCACAATATTGAAAGCTTAAAACTTTCATCACAGAGAATTCAGATCTACAAACCCCAGACACGAAGAAGGCAGGAAGGGATAATTGCATATTTAATGGATAATCAAAAACACAAGACCCTACCTGATCCTAATGCTATTATGCAATCTCCAGGAACTGTATGCGAATTCGCTCCTCTCAATAACCTTCCCCTCCAAGACTTTCTTCGTATCAGCCTTCTGAAATTTGCTTCCAAAAATTGTCTTCCAAAAATTCCCGTCCAAATTCGTCTCCCTCAAAAATGAACCCCCAAAGTTGTGATAAGCAATTTCTCCTCAATTCGAGGCACTAATTGTGCGTTTACCCGAGAAGACTCTTTGCACAACTCAGTTAACTCCAATTTAACTTTTATTATCTTTTCTTATTCTTTTGCATTCAACTTTCATGCACATTAAGTTGAATTATTAAATAACTTTATTTAAAATTTCACTTGACTTCAATTCTTAATTAATTTATTACTTTAAATCTTATGTGCACTTTTAAGAAATTAAAATAACATTATTAATTTTTATGATTTAATCTTTTAATTTAATTCTTATATTTAACTCATGTTTAGATCATGCGATCTAGAATTCTTAATAAATTAATATCTTTCAACTTTTTAATTTATTTTAGAACTTAATTGATAACATATTTAATTAATTTAAATAACAATAATATTTAGCATTTATTTTAAAATGAACTCCAAATATATTATTATTAAATTAAATAAATATTATCCTGTTCTAAATATATCTTGAACTTTAATTTCCAACTTTAATTCTTTTATTTAATTAATTAATTAATTAATTAAATATAAAGATATCATAATAATTTCTTATTAAATTAAATCATTAATTAGTCTTTTTAATTAGACTTAATTTATAGAAAATACACCAAGGACTCATAAAGCAACATACGAAAACCCAACATAGAAAAATACATACCAAATCAAACAAAAGGGTTATAATCACAAAATTACATCATTTGATGCATTCAGAGGGTACTTAACTCAGATACTTTTCCTAATTATCAATTAGGACAATTGGCTAAAGGGTTTAGGATTTGGACTTAAGAGTTTATCTCCCCTCTCTTACCATTGAGACAGTGCGATAGGGTACGCTCATCCTGACAATTCAAGGAAGTCGATACCTGGTACCTCCAACCTGCATAAAATCCACGCATGTACAAACACAATATTCTAAGCTAAACAGGCAATGGTAGGAAGTGGTGCATCGTGTAGATCCTGACTAGCAGGTGACTACGACTCCCTTCCTTAACCATATCAGAAACACCATACATAAATAAAACAACACGCACACCATACACATGCAGTATGGGGTAAGTATCCATAAGAGGCACATGAAATAATAAGCCATCTAACTAATCATCATCGATAACTAAAACCATTGAATAATCATCATACATGCACGAAATATAGAGTACCAAGAAATCTCATCATATAATAAACTGAGTGTAAACATCCTCTGATAATCTCTAAAATAATAATACTGCTCATCAAACATAAATTGGCCTAAAAGAGTTTGGCAATCATATCATAAATGTAGCTCGAAAAAATGTAAACTAGGGGCAGGCACGACAGTCCTTTAGGCTGATCCATCTTGTTCAACAATGTATCGAAGTTATCAGCCATAGTCTTCAAAATGTTGCAATTTTGGTCAGCCAATTTCTTGATCGTTTTTTCCATATTACTTACTCTAGCATCTTGGTTCTCCATCCTTTTTTGGATATCTTTATTAACCTGTTCCAGGCTCCTATTAATAGTTTTGGTTAAATGGTGAATGACCATTAGCGTTAGGAAAAAAAAAGTTTTAATCACGTATAATTATTTAGTAATTTATAAAACTAAAATTTCTAGTAATACATTATTTTTTATAAAATTTAAGAAAATATTAATAAATAAGAATAGTTTTTTACGTAATTATTAATATTAATATATTCTCTCTAGTCAAAGCCTAATCAAAGAAGGCCATGGGTGGGGGTTATGAAAAATGATGTTTTGGATATCTTTCTTCTAATCTATTGTATATTATAATATTATCAAAATTCATACTATTAGGAGCTTAATTTAAAATTATTAAATTCATTTATCTTCCAAATACAATTATTTTTCAAATGTAGCAGGATAGATATTATCTTGATATCAATTTTCTTAATTGATTGAAACATGGATCATATTTGTTAGATTTCGACATTATTTTAGATATTTTTTATCTTAATTTATGTATAACCTATCTTTTAATACAACTTTCTATAACATGTGAAACT
This sequence comes from Cupressus sempervirens, assembly GCA_028749045.1. NCBI lineage: Eukaryota > Viridiplantae > Streptophyta > Pinopsida > Cupressales > Cupressaceae > Cupressus > Cupressus sempervirens. Next base: position 234,780,471 of record CM053790.1, on the reverse strand, counting down.
ACTTGCAACATGTCTACTTATATCTTTACCTGCTTAAGAGTGTTGTAAATGATTGAGTTTTTACAATAATGGAAGAAATTACTAAAATGATTTTTTTTAAAGCAAGGAAGCCAATTCTCAAATAAATTAATCATTGTGTATTATCTTTAGTATTCATTATTTCTGGAACACTGTAGATTTATTGAACTTTTTCTTCTCTTTATGTTTTCCATATATTTTGGTCTATGTGTTTTTGCTTTTTTACCCATGTCTTGGAAACTAATATAATCTCAAGGAACAAGACATGGACCTAAATTTGATGGCCACTTGCCTATATTTAAGCATTTTTAAACTTATATTATGTTTTCATTCTTTTTAACAAAATGTTAATACTAACATTTTTTTGAATAAAAAATTAAAAATTTGTATAGACATTTTAAATACATCTATCTAAAATAATGAAGAGATGTCAATTTAGGATTATTTTATGTACTTAAAAAAAATATTTTATTTTTCTTTGGAGTTATTTTTTAACTTAATTAAGAGTTAATTTTTAGGTTTCAATCTTTTAAATGCATGTTAGTTGTGTTTTATTCACATGATCATATTATGATACTTCATTCCTTATTGTCATTGTAGAGTGTCTATGAATATGATTAGTTAGTAATATCAAATTGTTGCTAATTAATTTTCATTATTAGTTATAAAATTATATAACTACTAGCAATTAACTATTGATTATTTTGTTGAGAGTTGATTGATTATCTCTATCTTTCTTTATTTGTTTGTATTTTCATATTCTCCTTTAATTGTTTATTTAAGTATCTGGAAGGGGCCCCTTGTTTTTAGGCCATGTGGATAGGAAGTTAACAACCCCATGCCAAAGTAATTGAGGATGAATGAAGGAGCTAAAATTAGAATCTCACTTGTGGTAATGGATCATGCTATTTTCTCCATGACTTAAACCATTGTGGTAAGATTCTTCTCTTTAAAGTCATGTAATGCCTACCCCTAGTTGACTTTTCAGATTTGTTTTGCCGGATTCTTTTAGGCTTGTTCTATGATTATGTTTTATGATTAGTGATACTTGGTTACCAGATTGATTAAATTTTATTTCATACTCAGTTGATTATGTGATGAGTTACTAAGTTATTTCATTTGTTCAAGATTATTTCTATGATGATATATGTATGTTCATACATCAATTTTTAGTTCTTGCATGTTGTTAGTTATATGAATGATTTATATGTAGTTTTATGGATACTCACCCCATACTTGCATGTGTATGGTGTATGTGTATGTTTTACTTTATGATTGGCATTCCTTATGTGGTTGAGGGAGCGAGTTGTAGTCACCTGCTAGTCGGGATCTACACGATGCACCACTCCCCACCATTTTCTATATAGTTTAGATTATATGTGTATGTACATGTGTGGATTTTATGCAGATTGCAAGTACCAGACATCGACTTCCTTGAATTGCCATGATGAGCATGCCCTATCACAATATCTCATTGGTATAAATGGGGGGATAATTCTTGAGACCAAATCCTAACCTAAGCCAATTGTCCTAGAAAGTAGGACAAGTACCTGAGTTGTTTATCCATTTGAATTCGTCAAGGGACGTGAATTTGTGATTCTGACCCTAGAGTTCGATTTTATTCTTTGTCTTTAGTTGAGTTGTAGTATTTAGTCTTGTGGGTCTAGTGTGATTTTTTGTTATAATTAAATCAAATTAAAATAGTATTTAATGATTTAATTTAATGAAAATTTTATAAAGAAAATTTAATATTTAATTAATTGAGAAATTAATTAAATTAAATAATCAAATTTAAAAGATTTTGTTAAAATTCTAATTTTGGTGTAATCATATTTATTTAATTTAATAATAAAATATTTAGGAGTTTCATTTTTAAAATAAACTCTAAATATTATTATTAATTAAACTAATAAATATTTTATTAAAATGTTTCAAGAGTTAATTAAAGAGAAGAAAATTAATTAATTTAATAAAGATATTTTAATTAAATTGCAAAAAGGTTGTGCATGACAATTAAAATATAATAAAATAATAAAAGATAAAAAGGCTTTTTGCGTGATTGCACAATCAAAGCTCTAAATTGGAGAAAAACTCTTTATTAGAGATTTAGAGTTCATTTCTTGATTACCGGGGGTTTTGGAGGAGCAATTTCTGAGAATAAGGGTTTGAGAAGAACAGGGATTACTTGCATATTCCATGCAGTTGTCGTATTAGCATCAGATTTAGGTAGAATCTTGTGGGTTTATTTGCATAGTAGTTTTTTGTTCTTCAAATTTTTGTCTTCTTCGTGTCTGGATGAATCTATTTTCATAATTTTAAAATTGGTTGAAACCCTTGTCATAAATTTCATATGTTCTTCGTTTTGAGATTATCTGTGCATGAATTGGAAATTAGAAACCCTCATTGTGAATTTCATTTGTTCTTCATTTTTCAAAGATGTTTATGAATAAATTTTATTCTTTTGAAATCACTGTTTGTTAATTTAGAATTGAAACCCTTGTTTGTTGAAATATCATTCTTCATTTTAGAAACATCTGTAAATGAAGTTTAGTTTTGAAACCCTTGTTTGATGAAGTAGGGATCCGTAATTGAATTATTAGAATCAAGATGAGGGTTTGGGAAAGAGAATCAAGAATGGTTTATACAAATGTGTTTAATTGTTTGTATTTTCTTTTCTATCAGATCTAATGGAGAAATCTTATATATATTACGACAATAATTTATTTACCGTGGTAATAATTATATTGGAAATAGTAATGGTTTTTAATTTTGTTTGTACTGTGTATGTTTCCAAATTTAAAATAAATAAATTTCATTGTCTTGGGGAGGCGGACTACCAACCCCACCTCCCTCCTCCCTTTCTTTTATGCCAGTGGCTTTGGTTTTTAATAAAACAAAACAAAATTAAAAATAATTTTGTGAGGAGGGACAATGAGCCACCCCACCCACCTAACATGTAGCTTGTTGCTTGACAACGACTCACACTGCCATAACATCGTTGAGTGCTTCCACAACAACCTCACACTTAGCATGAGAGCCCCTTGGGCTATAAACATTTTTTTTAATAAAATAATTTATAGTTTTTTTTGTTGTATAAATTATATTATTATATTTTATAATTTTATAATTTTTAGAATTATAGTTAATTTTAATTATTATTAAAGCAATTCAAATTTAATTAATTAAATTGAAAGGTATTATAATATTAAATTGGTTATTTAATATTATTTTACTATTATAGTAATGATAATTATTAATAAATTGAGATTATCTATTAATAGTTAATTATTATTATTTTAATAGTTAATATTAATTATTTAATTTGGTTAAGGTGAATTTAAATTATATGTTAGTTTAAATGATGAGTTTTGGGAATGGTTTTCTGTATTAAACCTATATGATTATTTTTGAATTATTTAGTTTAAGTCCAAGGTTGATTTAATTAAATAATTATTGTTTTTGTAAAAATGGAAAGATTGATAAACTCGAGTTTTTCTTAATGGTACAATTTTATATGAAAATGATTTATATTACCAAGGAAAGTTTATGATACATAAATCTTTGTAATTATAATAGTTTGAAAAGACAGAAGCTGAAACCCTACTTGTATGTCGAATCTTGTGCTTGAAAATGAAAAATGAGAACTTGGAAACCTATAAGTGAAAATTAAATCTTTGTGTTTTCAAAACAGAATGAATTATGAAACGTACTTTTGTGTGTACTCTTTATGACATGTGGTTTACTACTATGGGTTTCAAGTTTGACTTAGTGTTTGACCAATCAAGATGTTTACTAGAGTCTTGGGGGTTTTGTCTTGTGATGATGTTATGGTTATGATCTTTTATACCTGACCATGGTGATGTGTCATGTGTGTTCTATGATGAGTTTGATCATATGTTTTGTTGTGCTCTCCAGTTTCTTGTGTAGAACTGGAGTGAATGGTATGACTTTTCTGGTATAACCTTTGAGTCTTCGATCAATTATCTTTGGATTGCTTCCCAGTTGCTTGTATAGGACTGAGGTGATTATGTGATTTGTTATTAGTGATGTCATGTTATGTCATGGTTTGGTATATGTGTACTTGATTTTGGATCAATCCTGTTAGGATGATTTTACTGGTGAAATTTGTGATTTTGATCAGTGATATTTCAGTACTTTCCAATCACTTGTTTAGGAATTGATGTGTGGTTTATGTTCGTAGGTTATCTGTATGTCATGTTGGGAAGTGGCTTGCAATGGAGGCTGAGCCCTAAGTGGTTGCCTAGGTAACCCATTGTAGGTTGTTTTAATAAGTGATAACATTTCATTAAATGGGTTTAAAATGAATTAATAAGATATCAATGCCACATAAAGTCACTAGGGGGTCGGAGTCTAGTGAGACTGACAAGGTAACCTTAGAGTTGACTTGTTAGTATGCTTTGTCTATACAAAAGGATATTAATGCCACATAGAGACACTAGGGGGCCAAAGTCTAGAGAAGATGCCAGGGTAACCTTGGAGTTGGCTCATGTGATGACACTTGCTCACTTACATAGTAGATTCCCTATGTGTCTTATTGCCTCTATGATTAGTTGATACTTATGTCTTGGTACCCTTTGAGATAGTTTGCTTCTAGGTGTTTCCTTGAACCTAGATGTTGGTTATGACTTGTGTTTTGATATGCGTATGGGACTTGAGTTTATCTCCTTAGTGTGATGGGAGTGCACCATTTAGGTTCCATGAGGTTAGGTGGTAGTACATTTTCTTATACCATTGAGGTCTGACAGTTCAATGTCATTACTGGAGTTCCCTGTTCTATATTACCTCTCATTTTGTTCTTGTGTAGTATGATGGATGGTTATACTCTATTGTATTGTATTTGATTTCATAGATCTTACAAGATGATGTAGTCTATTTTATGATGTATATTCTTTCAACCTTTCATACCCTATGACTTGTATAGTGGATAATTGTGCATTCTATTTATGCCAAGTGGCATCCTATGTAATTGTATATTATTGAATTGGAATTTTACTTGTGATTATTCTTTGATGTGGAATTGTTATATATTGGTTTTAGTATTAATTAAACTTAAATGTGATTCAATGTCATGGGACCCTCAAGAGATGTAATTTGTTTATGATGGTTGTATGTGTGTATGTTATTGCTTCCACTATATTTTATCTCGTGTAATAATTGCTTCCGTTGTATTGTCTATTGTTGTTTAATTGTTATCTTTAAAAAAAAATGTTTGGCAAACTTAGTGAAACTTTAGGTTAATTTCTTTTGGGTTCCTTGGTGGGGCGTTACAAGTCAACCATTGATATGGTAAGAAGGAGGGTTACTGTTTGATGTAACTTGAAGGGGACTTTGGTTACTATTGCAACGTTGGGGTGCCTCTTTGTTTAGATTCACTTTAGAGGAGGACATAGTCAAGATACTTGTAGGATCTTGGGAAAGCACACTTTGACTCTATATATAAATGGATGCATAACTCTATATATAAATGGATGAATAGATTTGACCTTGTAAAGGATCTCCACAAGATGACCCATGTCTAGGTTAGGCTTCAAAGATTATCATGAGAGTCCTAGGATGAGCATATATTCACATGAATTAGGAATACATGCGGGAAATATGCTACTTTGTATGTGGTCACTCAAGCCACATCTAGGTCAATAATGTAGGAGCATCTTGGGTTCATGACAATCTTGCATGAAGTAGTTTTTTTTGTAGTTTTCTCTTACTATTTGTTGTAGTGTTCCTTCAAGCTAGATTATCTATGGAAAAGCTCATAGAATGTTCTAGCCATCATGTTTGATCTTCTTCTAGGGTCACACCTTGATCTATTTCTTTGTGGAGAAGATCTTATGGGTTCTTTCTCGAACCTATTTATTTTTCATGTTCAAATAGTTACTTGGGATTCTCTAATCATTGCTAAGAAATTTCATAATTTGTGAAGATACATGACTCATCATTCAATGTTCCTTATCTTGTTTAGAGAATTCTTTTTCCAAATTTCTATTTTTCTTTAGTCTTTATAGTTTCTTTTTTTACTCTTGTAAATGAGTGGCTTTCAGGATTATGAGTTGTTTGTATACTTTAATGTCCATCTACCTTGGACATTTTCTTATTGTCATTAATTAATTGGATTCTTCTTATGTGTAGAGTATCACGAGGTCCATTTCAAACACATAATTATACTTGTCACTTGAAGTTGTCTATGATTCTATGATATACAATAAAAAATACTCAATTTATTTATTCATTTTTGGTTGTTGGTTTCATTTCTTTGGAATGGACTCTATATAAATCTGGGGCTCCAATAATTGGAATAACCTCTCTAACTCAAATGAGATGCCTTCCAACTTCCATTAGCCTCTTTAGGCATGGTGTCACTACTATGTCACCTTCTCGAACCAAGATGATTTGGTCTATAACTACAATCTTAACAATACAATAAAAGGTTACGAGCCAAGCTACCAGACCTTGTGCAAAATTCTTGATTGAGTCTGCTTGCTCTCGAGTGAAAAATTCTTGAAAAGAAAAATAATGTGTAATATCACCACTCCACTCCTTATAATTTTGAGACATGACAAAGAAGATTTTAACATATTATACAAAATGTCATGTAATTCCTAGATATTGATGAAGGTACAGCTCTGATACCACTGACGAAGGGCCACACCACCCTTACCAACTCACAACCAATAATGCAACAATATGAAGACAATTTTATTATACCTGAAAATTCAATAGCAATTACAATAACATTTTTCCAAGATCTCTCAAGATCCAATCCAAACCCAAGCTAGTCCAGATCCACACTCTGGTAGAAACCTCTGAGATCTCAACTTGTGCTCGCAAGCCACCAAGCAACCTCCTTGTTTCTAAACCGCAATCACTAGCTCTTCTCACAAACTTAATCCAAGATCCAAGTGTAAACTGCCTCACATTCAGCGCCCTGTCTACACTCACAACTCCACCATAATCCTGCTGTAAACTGCCTCACATTCGGCGCTCTATCTACAGACTCAGGAAAAATCACTCTTCACTTCCTCCTTCTCTCTCACAACTTCCAAGCTTTCCAAGCTTCACCTTCCACAACTTTCACCTTTCCAAGCTACTCCTTGAGCTTCCACTTCTCAAGCTTCTCCTTTAGCTTTCACCTTCTTCTCGAGCTTCTACTCCTCAAGCTTCCCCTTGAGGTTGATTTAGAAATGCTCATATGCCTTGCTTAAATAGGCACTTACCACCCCATGCATGACTTATCCACAACCTTCTAGAATTCCTCCACAACCTTCTACAACTTCCACAACCTTCTACAACTTCCAAAACTTTCTACAATATTCATAACTTTCTAGAATTCTACCCACTCACCTCGATAAATGGAATGACAACCATTTATTTTTTTATTTTTTCTATTATGCCACCGATGCACCTAGAAAATAGAAATCACCTTTTCCTTTCTTTTCTCCTTTTTCCCTTTTTTTTAATTTTTATTTTTATTTCTCCTCTATTTTTCGTCACTTTCTCTCTCCTCCACAAATTTTGTTTTTTTTTTTTTTCCAAATTTTTTTTTTTCAATTTTTTTTTCCCAATAATTTTCCCATGCAAGATGCTCCTGCATCAGACTCCCTCGGTAGATAGAAAAGTGTGTCCCACACTTTGACGCCAAAAGAAAGATCTACCACCATCTTCATCTTCACCAAAGGCTTCCACCTCAATAGGGACAACCAAACCACCATGCAATTCCTCCACACCAGCATCTCAACCATCCAATCATGCTCATTCCCAGGAACAAATTGAACATAATGCTTCAACAGAAAACTCTCATCCACATTAGCAACTAGTGAATTCACACCCATAGCAACAAACCCCACATCAATAGCCACATGTAGATCTCCATCAACACATGCCAAACTCTCAACACCAGCAATCTCATTGCTCACAACAAGATGTTCTGCAATACATAACTCACCTCCAACAATCAGATCATTCACGACCGAGTGTTCAGCAACATACAAGTCAACACCAACATCAACTAGATCATCCACAACTGAGTGCTCCACAATCTCCATGTCAGTCTCAACCATTTGATCATGAAAACCAACCTCTGTGCCAACATCAACAACGTTAAGAATATCTTCAGCAACAACCTCTAGTTGCTCTGCAAAATCTGCATTAGGCTCCACAAACTGATCAGCAAAACCACCCTCTTCCACCTTGACCTTCTTAGCTTGATCAGCCAATCTAGCATCCAACCGAGAAATCATCTTAGAAAAATTCCTCTCCACTATATCATGGATTTTCACAATCATCTTAGGGTCCAATCATCTTGGATCCATCTTCCAATATCTTCGTAAACCCTCTGCAACAAATCCTTCCCATGCTCCTTGTGACAACCTCAAATTGTTTGCAAGTCAGATCGCAACCTGCCACCTTGCACGAACAATCAGGAACCACATCACAAGTCTAGGACAATGGATTTGCAATCCACTAGCTCTGATAAACTTTGTCCAACCATTCCTGGTACAAACTGCCTCACACTTCGGCAATCTACTTGTACACTCAAGACCTCTTGCTTTGATAAACTTCACCCAACCAAGGTCCTGGTACAAACTGCCTCACACTTCGGCAATCTGCTTGTACACTCAGGAACTCCTGCTCTGATAAACTTCACCCAACCAAGGTCCTGGTACAAACTGCCTCACACTTCAACGATCTGCTTGTACACTTAGGAACTCCTGCTCTGATACCACTGATGGAGTACTACTCTAATACCACTGATGAAGGTCCACTCTGATACCACTAATGTAGAACCACTCTGATACCACTAACGAAGGGCCACACCACCCTTACCAACTCACAATCAAGAAAGCAACAATATGGAGACAATTTTATTATACCTGAAAATTCAATAGCAATTACAATAACATTTTTCCAAGATCTCTCAAGATCCAATCCAAACCCAAGCTAGTCCAGATCCACACTCTGGTAGAAACCTCTGAGATCTCAACTTGTGCTCGCAAGCCACCAAGCAACCTCCTTGTTTCTAAACCGCAGTCACTAGCTCTTCTCACAAGCTTAATCCAAGATCCAAGTGTAAACTGCCTCACATTCGGCGCTCTGTCTACACTCACAACTCCACCATAATCTTGCTGTAAACTGCCTCACATTCGGCGCTCTATCTACAGACTCAGGAAAACTCACTCTTCACTTCCTCCTTCTCTCTCACAACTTCCAAGCTTTCCAAGCTTCACCTTCCACAACTTTCACCTTTCCAAGCTACTCCTTGAGCTTCCACTTCTCAAGCTTCTCCTTGAGCTTTCACCTTCTTCTCGAGCTTCTACTCCTCAAGCTTCCTCTTGAGGTTGATTTAGAAATGCTCATATGCCTTGCTTAAATAGGCACTTACCACCCCATGCATGACTTATCCACAACCTTCTAGAATTCCTCCACAACCTTCTACAACTTCCACAACCTTCTACAACTTCCAAAACTTTCTACAATATTCATAACTTTCTAGAATTCTACCCACTCACCTCGATAAATGGAATGACAACCATTTTTATTTTATTTTTTCTATTATGCCACCTATGCACCTCGAAAATAGAAATCACCTTTTCCTTTCTTTTCTCCTTTTTCCCTTTTTTAATTTTTTTTTATTATTTCTCCTCTAATTTTCGTCACTTTCTCTCTCCTCCACAATTTTTTTTTTTTTTTTTTTTTTCAATTTTTTTTTCCCAATAATTTTCCCATGCAAGATGCTCCTGCATCAGACTCCCCCGGTAGATAGAAAAGTGTGTCCCACACTTTGATGCCAAAAGAAAGATCTACCACCATCTTCATCTTCACCAAAGGCTTCCACCTCAATAGGGACAACCAAACCACCATGCAATTCCTCCACATCGGCATCTCAACCATCCAATCATGCTCATTCCCAGGAACAAATTGAACATAATGCTTCAACAGAAAACTCTCATCCACATCAGCAACTAGTGAATTCACACCCATAGCAACAAACCCCACATCAACAGCCACATGTAGATCTCCATCAACACATGCCAAACTCTCAACACCAGCAATCTCATTGCTCACAACAAGATGTTCTGCAATACATAACTCACCTCCAACAATCAGATCATTCACGGCCGAGTGTTATGCAACATACAAGTTAACACCAAAATCAACTAGATCATTCACGACTGAGTGCTCCACAATCTCCATGTCAGTCTCAACCATTTGATCATGAAAACCAACCTCTGTGCCAACATCAACAACGTTAAGAATATCTTTAGCAACAACCTCTAGTTGCTCTACAAGTTCTGCATTAGGCTCCACAAATTGATCAGCAAAATCACCCTCTTCCACCTTGACCTTCTTAGCTTGATCAGCCAATCTAGCATCCAACCGAGAAATCATCTTAGAAAAATTCCTCTCCACTATATCATGGATTTTCACAATCATCTTAGGGTCCAATCATCTTGGAGCCATCTTCTAATATCTTCGTAAACCCTCTGCAACAAATCCTTCCCATGCTCCTTGTGACAACCTCAAATTGTTTGCAAGTCAGATCGCAACCTGCCACCTTGCACGAACAATCAGGAACCACATCACAAGTCTAGGACAACGGATTTGCAATCCACTAGCTCTAATAAACTTTGCCCAACCATTCCTGGTACAAACTGCCTCACACTTCGGCAATCTACTTGTACACTCAAGAACTCTTGCTCTGATAAACTTCACCCAACCAAGGTCCTGGTACAAACTACCTCACACTTCGGTGATCTGCTTGTACACTCGGGAACTCCTGCTCTGATAAACTTCACCCAACCAAGGTCCTGGTACAAACTGCCTCACACTTCGATGATTTGCTTGTACACTCAGGAACTCCTGCTCTGATACCACTGATGGAGTACTACTCTAATACCACTGATGAAGGTCCGCTCTGATACCACTAATGTAGAACCACTCTGATACCACTAACGAAGGGCCACACCACCCTTACCAACTCACAATCAAGAAAGCAACAATATGGAGACAATTTTATTATACCTGAAAATTCAATAGCAATTACAATAACATTTTTCCAAGATCTCTCAAGATCCAATCCAAACCCAAGCTAGTCCAGATCCACACTCTGGTAGAAACCTCTGAGATCTCAACTTGTGCTCGCAAGCCACCAAGCAACCTCCTTGTTTCTAAACCGCAGTCACTAGCTCTTCTCACAAGCTTAATCCAAGATCCAAGTGTAAATTGCCTCACATTCGGCGCTCTATCTACACTCACAACTCCACCATAATCTTGCTGTAAACTGCCTCACATTCGGTGCTCTATCTACAGACTCAGGAAAACTCACTCTTCACTTCCTCCTTCTCTCTCACAACTTCCAAGCTTTCCAAGCTTCACCTTCCACAACTTTCACCTTTCCAAGCTACTCCTTGAGCTTCCACTTCTCAAGCTTCTCCTTGAGCTTTCACCTTCTTCTCGAGCTTCTACTCCTCAAGCTTCCCCTTGAGGTTGATTTAGAAATGCTCATATGACTTGCTTAAATAGGCACTTACCACCCCATGCATGAATTATCCACAACCTTCTAGAATTCCTCCACAACCTTCTACAACTTCCACAACCTTCTACAACTTCCAAAACTTTCTACAATATTCATAACTTTCTAGAATTCTACCCACTCACCTCGATAAATGGAATGACAACCATTTTTTTTATTTTTTCTATTATGCCACCTATGCACCTCGAAAATAGAAATCACCTTTTCCTTTCTTTTCTCCTTTTTCGCTTTTTAAATTTTTTTTATTATTTCTCCTCTAATTTTCGTCACTTTCTCTCTCCTCCACAAATTATTTATTTATTTTTTTCGATTTTTTTTTTTTCAATTTTTTTTTTTCCCAATAATTTTCCCATGCAAGATGCTCCTGCATCAGCTATGTCTCTCATTAGTGAGAAATCAACTTTCCCCTCCGCAGTAGCATGCCAATCAACTAGAGCTAGAGTGCGAATCCCTAAAAAGGGAATTTACCCAAAGATATTTTGACATAACTCAGAAGAACAAAGATTTGACTGCTAGCTAAGATCAACTATGATAAGTTGATTAAGAGTCATGGGGAAAGGACTTACAATTTAAGAATGAATAGTAGAATCCCAAGAATGCCCTAGATTTGTAGTGGATATAAGTGGAAGGGAGATATAAAGAACATGTGCACTAGTTTGAGGAAACCATCAAGAAGTAGGAGGAACATACAAACCAATTAAAATGTCCCCACATCTTCCCCTACCTTAACAAGTTGTGTTTTCTTTTGTAAAACATTTGTATGCCTCCTTCTAGAATGAAATTGAGACATAGATTTTGCCTAATGTTGACCTTCAACTTCATAATTGATATTACGAAATTAAGAAATAAAGTAGAAACTTCCCCTGAGGTCGCACACGAATATATATATCCTAATATAAAAGGCAAAGATCTTGATTAAGAAGCTCTACGAGGTGGATGATGATCTTGTAATGTCAACTAGGACCATAGATAGACAACTTGCGATAGTAAGAGTTGGTAAGTTCATCAAGAAGAGAGAAGAAATTACAATTACAACTACAATTATAATTATAGTTTAAATTATGTTCATAATTCTAATTAAAAAGAGGGATAAAACAAGGTCGCATATCATTTTTTAATTGAATAGAATATTTAAGTTAATATAAGTATTATATAGTAATTTTATTATAATAATACATATAATAGTGTTTATTAAAAAAATGTATAATATAAGTGTATATAATATTTTAAATTGAATGAAACAAATTATTTTGTAAAATATAATATTAAAAATATAATATTTAAAATCTTAAAAAGTATAAAAGTATCATGTTTTACAATATAAGTTAAAATATATAAATCAGATTATTAAAAATATAACTCTTAAAAACTATCATATTTTACAATCTATGAAATCCTACCCATATTATATTATAGAAATTATTAAATTAAAAATCTTGCTACACAATATATTGATTTTATAATTAAATTTAAATAAACTACTTGAAAGAGAAAAACTCTTAATCAACGCTTGAAATGTATGTACTAATAAGACCACCATATTAGACTTGTTATATAAGTAATTATTATTATATAAGTAATTACATAATATTAAAATATATTTAAAACTTACCATAAAGATTTTATAAGCATATCCCTTGACCTTATTATCATCGTCTCCCCTTGGGAAAAAAAGTTCAAACTTTTTTCCCTCTCCACGGCTTATCCACGTTGCGAAATAAACATCCAATAAAATCAATTAAATAGATTTTTTCTATAACAAAGAATATTTTGCAAGCACCACTTGAACGAAGAACAATTGGGTAGAAGATCAACCTATGCGAGCATGGCTGCTGTAATTTCCAGCTCATTTTCTTGCCACCGTTCCCTGCAAACTTATATCCCAACCAGAGCGCGTATCCTTAGAACTTCCACTCCCCATAGCAATGGGCTCTGTATTGGGAAGCCTAATTCCAAGCACACATTTGGGTTCATTCGCTTTGCTCAATTTAGAACATCTGCAACGTATGTGTTAAAGCTCAAAGTATCTTCTGCCGCAGCACAAGAGACTGAAAACAGTGCAGAAGATCTTGTAGACTCTCTTCTTTCCATGGTATCTCATTCTCTTCCCGCATCATCATAATCATATTTCATAAAGCAACTTGATGTTTTATAAATATATTACAGGTCATGGTAGAATCCTTTTCTAAATTAAGGTCCGTGAGTTGTAGCAAATTTATGTTTCAGGTAGGAAATTAAAAAATCAAGGAATTGGGTATTTTTTATAGGTGGAAGGAACAGACAGAGGCGCCATGCTAAGCAAAGAAGAGCACGATAGGATAGCTGAGACTGTCTCTAAATTGGAGCAATTTTGTATACCAGAGCCTCTCAAGTCTCCACTTATATTTGGAGGTAAGAAATCGCAAGGCAATGTGGAATAGTGTTGTTGGGATTTTTGTTCAACATTATTAAAATTAAACCTATAGTATGCAAAAGGTGACTTGTCTGGTATAATTTTCACAGTTAGCTTAGACGTATCAATTTTAATTTATTCCTTCTATAAATTGGTCGTGAGGTCAAACCCCTGTATTAGAAAACTAAAAATGAAATGTTCTTTGTTCGTGCAAGGGGTTATTGAACTCCATATTGGGGCTCCGCCTAAGCCATGATCCGAACAGTAACCTAGGGTTTATTGAAAACTGCCGCCTCGCTACATCAAAATTTATATTTAGGGAGAAACTGGTCTACTCTACAATATACTTCAGGTTGCATTAACACGGAGTTCACTCTATTAAATAGCCAATCTTATCGTTAGACCATTCACTTAACACAATTTCACGCTAAAACTACTTCAAAATGGGAAATATCAGCATAACCCACAGGAAACTGCATTAACATGGAGACCACTTTATTAAGTGAACTAATTTATCGCTAGACCACTCACTTACAGAGTATTCTGCAGTTAAGGTATTATAAATGGAACATATCAGCATTTCTATGAAGCATAATTTTGCTTTTGTAAGAACATGCCTTTAGTATACCTGGTATTTGTTACAAATTGGAACATTTTGTCTTCCTTTGGCTTAGAGCTGAGATCCTGCTAAAATTGCCCCAGCATTGCATTGGGCTTCATTCCTTGATTTGATGCCTCTAGGAATTTAACCCTTGATTGAATCTACATTTCACTCTCATTAGCTATGCTGTAATTCCAACTCAATTCAACCTAAAATGTTACTCATCCAGTTTTAAAACCCTAATTGATTTTGGATTTGGCTATCATTTAAAAATAAAACTTTTAAGAAAAGAAATGCCATCTCAAATTGTTTTATACTAAAATACAGAAATCAACAAGTGCACGGACTACTTGGATGGCTGTGCATGCCAGACACAACCTCAACATGGTTGTAAGATTTCAGATAATTGCAGGAATTTGGAAATATCTAATTAGGAACAAGTGCCTTGAAGTTATTTTCATATAGACTTAGAATGCAGTGAAAGTTGCATTTGTAGAAAATATGAGGAGAAGAGGATGATAACTCACTCTTTAAGAAGTGTAACTCCTATGAAATGAGGTGACCTCCCACTCAGGGGAAGTGTAACTACTAAGGAAGCAAATGACACCTCCCACTCCAAAAAGGAAAGGATAACCACACTCGAGTAAGCACACTATTAAAGTAATCTTAAGCTGTTTTGTACTAAATTCATAATGATTCATACTAAATTCATGACTGCACCAATAACCCCTTTAATTGCCACCTCGCCAAAGTGAAATTTAGGTGGGCAAAACGGGTCCAAATAGGATAGTGCTATACTAGTTACTCCTTCATCTACCACCTTAAAAGAGAGTTAAAAGAGAGGAAGGACTAGGTAACCCCCTAAGGAATAGCCTCTTGAACCCCGCAAGAAAGCTCATAGGTGGATGTTCTTGCTTTTTGTGATGGGCTTAGTGAAGATGTCTACTACTTGCTCCGAAGGAAGCATATGACACCTCATTCCCAAAAAGGCAAGCATAACTAAACTTGAGTAAATATTTATCTAAGCTTAACCTTCTATGTAATAAATTTACAACACTATATAATAAATGCATTACTACATCGACACCCCCTCGACTTGCTTGCTCTATTAAGTGCAATTCAAGTGGGTAAACTGGGCCTCGATAAAACAGTGCCATGTTAGGTACCTATGCACAAAAAAATAAATCAAAGAAAGAGAGTGATAACTCTCATTCATATACTTCTTTGAAAGAAGAGAGTGAAGACAGAGGAAGGCCTAGGTAAGCTCCCAAGGAATAGCTTCTCAAATCCCCAACAGAGATTTTAGATGAACTTTCTTTTTGTGAAGGGCTTGGGGAAGATGTTTGCGACCTTTTGTGAAGTAGGACAACTATAAATTGATAATCTACTTTTGGACGAGTTCACTAATATAGTGCTTTTGGATCTTAAAGTGCTTTATCTTTTGCAATTTCGACCATGTTCCTTGAGATTTAGGTGACACTTTTGATTATCAATGGATGACTACGGCCATAGTTGCCAAGGGACTGATACTGATATTGGCATGGGAGATAGGTATTGGTCCTAGCATGACATTTAAGAAAAAAGTAGGTGGGTATTTGGAGATGCCAAATTCCACACACACACACACATTGAGTCCTAACATTTAACTTTCAAGTTTAAACATGCAAATTCTAGTGTAATAGATTGAATATAATGTCAACAATCAAGATTCTTGACTCGAGCTCATACTGCATGTCAAAATGCTGATCCACATACGATTTTTTTTTTCAGAAATCCAAATTATCATATCATGGCATTCTACGGATGTAGTTCCACTCTTTCATCAACTATGTTGTCAATTTCCAAATTCTTAGCCATGATGCTTTCTTGATATTCACCACTCTCAAGCTTAGGTTCCTTTGTAGGCAATACGATTGGGGGAAAATCATCAAGGTCATCTGGATTAACCACTTTATTTTCCAATGGTACAACTTTTCCATCAAGTGGAATTCGGTCCCATGTTGTTAAGATCTTCCTTGTACCTAGGGTGTATATGAGAGAGAAGGTAAATGGAGCTATCAATGTTGATTAGGCTATTTGTTTTCTTCAAGAAATTAAGCGATAAGTACCCAATCCTCTCAGAAGATGAAGAGTCGGTTACTTGTGAGAGAAATTTTACTGTAAATAGCTGTAATTTGAGTATTCCACTTCTGTGGTTCCATCACCCCTCTACATGATCTTTCTTTGCATGCATGTCTATTAGAAGTGCCGACTTTGGTTGTCATTGATGTCAAAACCTCCATGCCGACACTCTGCGGTATCGGTCGGTGGTTGACAGTTTTGGACACATCCTTTTAGCTATCGATGTTATACCATGAGTTTTTGGTTGTGCACAAGGAAGGTTCAGAGTGAAAATATCTCATGTTACCTGCTGCGTCAAGTTCATCAAAGGTGGATTGGTGTATCAACTAAAACTTTTTGAAAGTAGTACACTATCGGTGGTAACAGTTATTATATGCATCTATCTTTTAGACTTGTTTGTGGTGTGTTCAGAAGGCCTCAACAGATGTAACATGAATTGTAATATCCTAAGTTCAACCTATCTGTGGATTGTATTCTAGCATATCTGTGATGTCTCCTATATTAGAGATCAAATTCAATAATAATTAATAAATCTATTATTGATATAATAATCTATAATAATAATATTTCAACAATAAGATCTTATCAAATAAATGATGGTGATCAGAGAAACAATAATAAATACTACTATTAATAATATAATAATATTTTCACTCTAAACAATTTAATATTTAAACTTATATGAAATCCTAAATCTAACGGTTAACCAATAAAGGATGACTGACTATAAAAATAAAAATTTACTTGGCTGCCAAAAATATTAACAAGTCAACTGCTGTAGGTCAGCATCACTGATATTAAGCTATCACCAAATGGCTTGAGACTCATCATATGAAACCAAGATTACAAAATGTTTTTCCTATATAGGCATTCATAAGAATTTAACTTTGGGTTGCTGGATCGGTCCATCAAGTATGAGAAGTTGTGACCACATAAATTTTTTTGTTGTTTGAGAAATAGGACATTGAGACTGGTCAACTCCATCTTCTATGATAGGAAGATATACTATTACAGATGTAGTGAAAATTGATAATATCGACTTAAGGAAAGACAATGATCTCAGAACCAATATAAAGGACTAACTAATTGAATAAAGATCAACACTATAACAATTAATAAGTAAGTATAAAGGCAAGGGCAAGACATCTTTCAAAGTAAGTATAAAGGCAGTTGATCAAGTAACATTATAAATTGATCTTAACAATACGCGAGAACAGGTGTTCATTGGAAAGATAAACAAATATTAATCATAAGCCCAACATCTAATCTTGTCGATCAAGGCTTAGTCAAGATTACTAAAGGGGATTAGTTATCGATAAGCAAAATCAATATCATTATTCAGCAAATACTGATCATGTCATTATTAATGATAGTGAATGGGTACAATCAGAAAAATGTTAATAAAGAAATATGATCGGAATATAAGATCGATCGATTAACATAGAAAGGAAATGGTGCTATTAGTTATGAAGGAAAGTGATTATTAAGAGACATAAGGTGTGTCTCTTCCAACATGTCATATCATCTCAAAGTATAAGATATAAGATGTTAGTTCACCTCTTAGAAGGATTCACATTAGTGGATAAGGAAGATAGAAATGTAAATACGTGATATGTCAGAAAATTCTATCAACAACATATCATACAGAAATCATTATTTACAAATTTTTTACTTTCTTTTGAATGATAACATAGACAAAAGACAAATCAGAAATAGTTCCCAGTTGCTGGAAGTCAGTCGACTATTGGCAGACATAGCAGTATCTTAAGCATAGCATAAGCATGCCAACATATCATACACAGTGATTATCAAGTAGGATCAATTTTATGACTTGAATGGTTGCATTGGAGAGAACAAATTTAATTACAATAGGTAGTTTCTAAAATCAAATCAGAGCATATTCTCCATCGTTAAATCAAAGAAAGTTATCAGACCATCTTAACCAAGTTATATCAGATATATTAATGATTCTATCAGATACAATAATGATTTTGATAAGAACCATTATTTTCAAAGTGATGAAATAAATATATCTAGTGTCTCTATCTATATCCTATGAATTATATAAGTGAAATGAAGTCTCATCATTCAAAGAAGAATCAAGAAGTCAAAGTAATTGTTCTGGATCTCTAAGCCATTACCCAAAGGGGGAACATTACAGTGGTATCAGAGCATGATCTTGCCATACTGTGGGTAATATAATTACAAGGAGATATGAAGCCTTTCTCTAAAACTAAAGACATGATAATAATGGGTAAGCAAAAGATAGGGATATTTTTCATAGAGTTGAAAAATAAATTTAGTTCGATGAGATTCACCATAGTCATGCCAACAAATTTGGTAATGTGTAGACGTAGATAATTTATAAATTTATTTCAATTATTGTTTTGGACATTTAAAGATATGAAATATATTAAGGGAAAGAATGGCAATTAAGGGAGAAGCGCGTAAGGGCACCCTATTGATAGCACCTTCCCAAGGCTGCAATTGGGGGAGAACAGCTAGGGCACCCTATTATAGTAGCATCTTAGGGAGACCTGCGATAGTGGCACCCTATTGCATTGTAATTAAGGGAGAACCGCTAGGGCTTATTATTGCAAAAGAGACCCAGATTGCAATTGAAGGAGAATCTTGAAGGGCACACCATTATAGTGGTAGTTAAGGGAGAACCGTAGTGAGGGCACCTTACTGTGCTGTAAGTGAAGGAGAACCGCTAAGGGTGCCCTATTGCAGAACTAGTTGAGGGCACCTTACTACACTATGGTTATGGGAGAACTGCAAGGGCACCTTACTATAGAGCAGAGATCATATCTTTAGAGGCCTTAGGATGAGATAAAATCTCTCCTGAGGATTCAGTAGAGATGGATATTTCTAAAGGGATTTCCATAGAGGCCTAAGGTGAGATAAAGTCTCCCCTAAGGATTACAAATGCATACTAAAAAGGGTATCAATAAGATGTGAGAAGAGATAAAGTCTCTACCAGAGATTATAAAGATTACTCAACTGGGAGAACACAAGTGCTACAACAAATCAGATAAGTTTATCTTTTCGAATTGTTCTTTAATTTAAATAATATGACCAAACATTTTTAATCTAATAAGTTTATACTCATGAATGTATTATATTTCTAACCTCAAGTTGAAATTGTTATTTGAGGATCGCTTGATGATATAGAGTTACATATTAGACACCTTACACCAAAGATTTGCAGTGCTTGAGGACAAGCAATTGATGAAGGGCGGATTGTCATGTCTCCATATTTATAATATTTCATAAATAATAAAACATAAATAATTAATAAATGAGTAAAAGTAAATATAGATATAAGCTGTTATGAAACAATAGACAAGAAATATAATATATTATTATAGCATAATATTATGATATTATAATGATATATAATCAATAATAATATCGATAAATATAAAATAAATAAATAAATACATAATTCATGAAATAATGGGAAGATACATACTTAAGTACATAGCTATTTCATGGATCGCTCTTATTTAATATATGATAAGATACCAATCAAAACTACGTGTACCTCCATGTGTTGAATGAAAGCCATAATCAGTATAAGGATTCAGTAAATTACTAAATTGTCTTTACCCATACATCATCGCTAAGACGGTAGGACTTTGGGAAGCACACGAAATAAAGGTGACCACCAACTACAAATCTCAACAACAATCGACTATGTCTGATAAACATATTACTTTACCAATAATTATCATTTTGGTTGACAGAAGCCGATCATTCCAGATAAAATATTAATCAAAGTATTTCTTACGAGACTTAGATAATGATATTAGGAATGTTGCATGAATGAGTTAAAGACAATAATTGACTGAATTAAGGAGATACCGACTAGTGAAGATTATTATTATTATGTGATAATGAAACAGTGCAGTTCGAAAAGGCATATCATGACCAAACAATATATAGTTGTTTCGGGCTCAGTACCGAAGATATCTCGAGGATATATATCTCAGAACGTGTTTGTGTACAGATCTATAGTTGCAGATTGAATAGAAGAAGACACTCCCTTAATTAATACTTATGAATATTAATAGCCGAAGGGATGAAAGAGAATATTGATTGGTAGAAGAAGAATCCAATGAGCATGCACTTTATAACCAAAGATCCAAGTTAGCATCTATGTAGAAAGAGATATTGACTTTCATATTGGAGGCATCTCCTGTCTGAGAATAGACTTACAGGACTTCTGCATACCAAAAATCAAATTTGTATAACAACAGTTGGGAACTAGCCCCCAATCATATACAAGAAATATTGCAGTCAGCAAGTTACAGTATCCAACAAGGCTATATGTGATACAAACATATTGGAATTAGAGATTATAGTTAATGTGTTGTACACAACCAACATTGACATTAGAAACAAATAAATCAGAAGTAAGGAACGAATTGGGCAACATAGTTGAATATCCAATCCATAACAAATACATGATATGTCAGAAAATTCTGTCAACAACATATCATACAGAAATCATTATTTACAAACGTTGTACTTTCTTTTGACTGGTTTCATAGACAAAAGACAAATTAGAAGTAATTCCCAGTTGTTGGAACTCAGTTGACTGTTTGCATACATAGCAGTATCTTAAGCATAACATAAGCATGCCAACATATCATACACAGTGATTATCAAGTAGAATCAATTTTATGACTTGAATGGTTGCATTGGAGAGAACACATTCAATTACAATAGGTAGTTTCTAAAATAAAATCAGAGCATATACCCCATTGTTAAATGGAAGAAAGTTATTAGACCATCTTAACCAAGTTATATCAGATATAGTAATGATTCTATCAGATACAATAATGATTTTGATAAGAACCATTATCTTCTAAGTGATGAAATAAGTAAATGTCTCTATGTATATCCTATGAATTATATAAGTGGTATGAATTCTTGAAATTGAAAGAAGAATCGAGAAGTCAAAGTAATTGTTTTGAATCTCTAAGCCATTACCAAAAGGGGGGACATTGCAAAGATCAATTGTATAGGTAAGAGGCAAAAAACCTAATATATATATGGTGGTCTTGAAACAATACTTTCATTGCCCATATTTTATTGATTATATTAAAGTTTCAAATAGTAAGAACAAGAATTCAAAATAAGTGTTCCAAATCCCTAAACCTGTAATGCCCCGCCGGAGATCCTTGGAACAAGGATAAATAAAAGCCAATATATATATTTTTAAAGCATGGAGTTGAACAACATCAACATGCAATTGATCATAAGATCGCAACAAAAGACTTGACCAACCAATCCAGGCTTCCAATGAATCTCCAAGCAACACTAAAACCAAAACGACAATGCTATCGAGGTCACGAATCACATTCGAATCCGAAAGACCCTGAAATCGAAAAGTCAAACGGTAGAGTTCGAGAACTCCGTAAAGGGTAGCCAAGTCATCTCTCAAAAAGTTCTGGTAAAGACAAAAAGTGCTCATTGGTCGCTCGAGTAGGTTTTCTCAAACCCAGGCAACACTTTTTAGTTTTTACTATAGCCATGCAATATTTCTCACTATAGCCAGGTGATACTTTAATACAACCATGCGATACTTGTCCAGTATCGTACAACATTTCTCATAATTGCTGGGCGATACTTTCAGGGACCGCGCAACAGAGTTTACTATAGCCGTGCAATACTCTTTCAGTATCGTATGATAGAACTTATAACTGCCTTGCGACACTTTCAAGTATCATATGACATAATTCCTTAAGGTGTGCGATACTTTATGAATATCGCTCAATGCTGAAACAACTTCGCCCAGGAATGCAAGGAAACATTCTAACGAACATTCAGAGGGAAAGAAAAGAGTTAGAACCTCCACACCGGGGAGTACCGGATGCACAAACTTGAGGCAAGGACACTCGAATGCAAGAATAACACGACACCATACAATAGGAAGCAAAAACCATCTATCTAATCCATAACATCATATGAAGGAACATGCAGAAAAAAAACATTGCAATGTACATACATGGTTCATAAACCAACATTATATGAAGAAAACATAAACAACTAAACTCGTGTTTAGTTCCTCCGAACTGTAATAGCATCATGAGATCTCAAAGGCCCTAGCCATCCCCCGAGCATAACATCCCAAACTACCAACTAGATAGTCAGAGCTATCTTATGAGGGTGTTACTACAACAACGTAATAACATCATAAGAACAAGAAGATCTATCATGCTAATCCAACAAAGCCTAGATACTCCAACTAATAGTGAATCACATCATCTAACCATATGCTAAAACATCATAATAAAGGAATGCATCAAAGAAACTAACATCATCTAAATATGATATCCAAGCATTCCAATTAAAGCATAAATCACAAGGAAACATACTCTGAAACCCGAATATACCAAGTGAACATCAAGCATCGGTCTCAACTGGAAATAGACCGTCTTTGTACACTAGTTCCTAGTAGTGGTATAGGTAGCTATGCCTACCAACTACGTGGAACTCGTAGGCCTCCCGTCGTGCTGATGGAGAAAGTGATCCAACCACAAACACACACAAGACAACCGTCCTTGGCTTACACTCACGCTAGATAGTAAAGAGGACTGAAACCAAGATCATGAGACAATGCAAGTACAACAGGTCTTGGTTAGACACTCTATGGGTCATTTATGTAGGGACTCCATGGAGGGTAAGTTGCTTGGCGTCATGTAGCCCAAGCTAAATATCACGTGGAATCAAAATTCCCCTAGGAAGTGCATCACACCGTGTCCTCGGGTCAACTCCAGGTGCTCACATTTAAGTGTCCTTGGATCAACTCCAGGTGCTCACATTTTTATTATCTTAGATTTATTACCCAGTAATTTATTTAACTATCACTTGTTTAGAACTTCACCCAACATGAGAAATAGTCACCAAGGTTGCGAGAGAAGCCCCTCCATGTTGCTACCTTACATACCCATGCTCATCATACGATAAGTGCTCGTAGGCAATGCATATTCCCAACCCAACCCCAATGAACATAACTCCACCGATAACAATCGGGAGATTGGGCCTCGCAAGCACTCGACAACTGCACGCGCATGTGCTTGTGTGTGGGCGCACCAATGACACGAAGATCATTAAGACAAGGGCTGGATGAGAACAAAAGCAAAATAACACTCAACCAAATACAAGCTCGGGAGTATGGATGCGACACCCATCTCAATGCAACATAAAAGTGCAATAGTGGTTGGATTGACATCCTATAGACAATCCAAATCCACTGCCCACATTATGCTAAGAAAACTTGAAAAAATTGGGCAACACGCAAATCAAGGCAAAAACCTCAAAAAACTCAACGTTGACAAAAATTAACCCATTCAACCCAAGGATGAATGAGCCACAGAAATCCAATAAAAATTGGGTTCGAACACCATGCGCAGAAATGGCCAGCATAATGTTGCGAAACCCCAAACCCTCATCTCGAAAATCAGGGAAATGCTCATACCTGACCAACCGAGTAGAGCTAGCAATCAGAAATAGAGGGGAACACTAGTTCTCAACCTCCTAATAAACAACTACCAAAAACGGAAGTAGAAACGAAACTGAAACAACAAAACAAGAGAACCCTACTTGACAGCCAAAAGGGCAAAAACGAGAATTTGAACAATAAAATAAAAATCTCGTAGAATTGGCTGAAAATGACGGCAATCCAAGGTTTCCTTGAGCTGGATCTGACAAAACCGATCTCACGACGATCTCACGTCCATAGCTCCTACAACGAATAGAAACGCATCCTACAGAAGAGGATTTGGAAATTGCTCTCAAATTTCTTATTTCAAAAATTGAGAATTGAGGAATAAAATTCCTTTTTGGATACTTATTCACTTTTCAAGTGAATGATGGATTAGGGTAAATAACCAGGTCACCTAGTTAAACCTAAATCAACCCAAACGAAAACAGGCCATTCCAAGTAATTGGAATTCATCTACAACAAAGTTGCCGGGATTTAAATTAAATAAAATAAAGCCCGAAATTCCCTTTAACCAAAATCACGAAATTCCTTAATAACTTTCGTGACAAATGTGAATCTCTAAATGCACAAACACGCTCACGGGTCTAATCACATAATGCAAATGAGTTTGGATTTATTAAATCACTGGAGGGTTTAATTTAAACAATTAAATAGGATACGTCGACCATATAGGGATGACATTGGTTAAATATGAACAACTGAATCACTAACTCCATGTGCCACTGCCAGTGACATAAATCCTGCACACTAAACAACACGATCAAGTGCAATTGCATATAATAACATAGTCAAAGCAAGAATAAAGTAAATAACCATAACATCAAATCCAACATATAAATGTAATCAAGGGATATGTCCAGATATTAGACAACCAGATATCATCATAAAACATACTGTCATCTCAAAAAGGCATCATCATGCAAATATGATCAACTGAACAACATAGTAATCTAACATCTATGATACTGGAAATCAAAGTATATCATTTGACCATCAGGTCATGTCAAATGTAAAAATAACATGAGTAACAAGTATCTCTCAAATCAAAATATAACAAGGTACAGATTGCAAACACGAGAGACACTACAAAACCACTCTTTAAGGGCATAGTACAGTGTTATTAAGTTCTCTTATTTGAATCCTAGATTTAGGAGCAATGCTATGTATTAAATGTAACTATAACATGCTGAATACATCCATTGGAACCGAGTGCTTTAGAGTTAGGTGTTGCATATTGGCCCAAAGCATGGTGTGTTGTTTTGATCAAAGTGGTCCTCATTTCATTCCTTTCTGCTGTGGGAATGTTTTGGTGCAACCTATTTCAAATGGTTTGATTGACTTGGTGGATCTTATCGTGCTGTAGAAGTAGGGCGAGCAGTCTATCTATTTGTGGGGAACTAACAAGTGTAATAGCAAGTGATATGTTTGGCTTGTGTGGATTATATGTGAAGTGACTATGAATCTATGTGAAGGCGATCCCTATTCATGTAGAGCAGTGTCCTGATCTTGGTGGTGGACTATCTCTTTTTTCAATGTCCCCTTTTTCTAGCCATGATCTTTTGATGCGTTGTTAGCCCTTTTTGCCATGGTTTTGCAGGCTAACCAGGTCTTTACAAGGGTTAGTATGAGATTTGGCCTAGGCACTTTAGTTCTGGGCCAATCGCAGTTGATTAGCAATGGTTTCTAGATACTTATTGTTTATAGTAAGTCAGTGGGGTTCAATCTTTTGGCCATTTTAGTCTTGGACTTGGAGC
This sequence comes from Cupressus sempervirens, assembly GCA_028749045.1. Taxonomy (NCBI): domain Eukaryota; kingdom Viridiplantae; phylum Streptophyta; class Pinopsida; order Cupressales; family Cupressaceae; genus Cupressus; species Cupressus sempervirens. The sequence goes on along the minus strand of CM053790.1, from coordinate 234,754,521 downwards.
GTATTGCCGAGAGCTTTCCGACAAGCTATCACACATGAGTTTTTGAGTTCGATTGGTTGTTTATTTTAATGCCAAAATATTCAATAGTTATTTAATAAAGTGACTATTAAAAATCAAGGCACATATTAATAAGTCACTTTATTATTGAAGGGGGCCTTTAATTCTCCTGAGTGTAAAAAGGACATTTTAAGTAAAAGAATAAAAGATGAAGAGACAACCTGAGGAAAATGAAGAGCTACAACATTGGGCATTAAAAGAAGGAAGCTTGAGTCATTTCAGCATGCTTGGATACAGTTTTGGTTTCAGATTTCTTCTGGAGAAATTGGGGAAGCTTCCTGCTTTCTATTTGGAACTTGAGGTTAGAAACCTTCAAGGTATACTAGTGAATTGGACGCAAACCTGGCTCATTATTTGTGGTGAATTCACGATGGAGTTCACATATGGAGTTACAAGTTCTTTCCTAGTTTTTTCCAATCTGGCTGTTACTACTGTATTTAAGATTGGATTCTATGCTTGTTATTGTATTGTTGAATATTATAATGCAATAACATTTCTGAGGCTGCTCATTTGAGTATTTGCTGAGTTTATTGCTGGATAATTGTAAAACTATTACATGCAATTGTTGTTTAAAATTTCTTCGATACATTTGAGAAATTTTGGAATCATATCCTGTTAGGGATATTACAGTGGTATTAGAGCTGGTTTTCCTGTCAGCCTGGGAGATTTCAAGAGTATCAAAAGTACATTTAGACAAAATTTGTAATGTTTTGGATTTGATTGAGGATTAATAATCTTGCCTCTTTGTCACAATGGAGAAAAAGGGCAATTAGATTTTAAAAATTTTCCATCAGTCTCTTCCGTTCCAACACTTTCAATATTGGTGAGTAATTTCATTAAGTGTTGCTTTTGATTCAGTATTGGTTGACTACTTCTTGTGCAATATTTGCAATCTTTAATTGCCATCCATATCATAAGGTGTGTGGAGACGTTGAGGGAAAACAAGGATTTTTTGATTTGAATAGTACTCCATCAACTTGTTTGGGGTTTGTAATACATTTGCAATTTAATATTTTTCAAGCCCATTCAAAATATGGAATGCACATACTGCAGGACCCAATTTTGAGGTTGTCTTCATAAAGTGATATATAAGGTGAAGTGTTGATCATATTATTGGTCAATAGGCTAGATTTATTTTTATGATAATATGAATGTTTGATTTAAACTCCTTTTCTTAAGCAAAGGAATTGATGGGGTGACATATGTTGGTGGAGCCGACATTGCTAATGTTTAGCATCTCAAATTCTTATTGTAAGAATTTGCCTTAGGGCAATATAACATCAAGATCAAGAAGCTCAAACACTAGCACAATATGGACCAATAATGTATGATCAGAATAACAATAATGAGAATATCATATTTGAATACACACTAGAAGTGCCTGTATATAAAGGCATCTAGAATGACTAGGAGTCAACAAAGTGATAAACCTCACAACTAAGCGCATGTCCACCAAGAGTGGATTATCCTCCATTGAGCATAGGAGTTTGTGCGATGATGAGAGGATAAGCTTACATAGGTGTATCTCGTAAAGAGATGTTGTAGACACCATGTGCTCAATTGGAGTGTGAACAATTGTGTTGTCTACATGACAACTCAGATGAATATGCAAACTCCTGTGTTGTCAACAAGACAACTCATATAACTACGCATAGTCCTAGGTGTTTATATGATAACTAATAAAATGATGCATTTAACCTAAGTAAACTTAAGTGTAATAATAATTAATTATTTACACTAACACCCCCCCTTAAGTGCAACTTAGGGGAATGTACTTAAGTTCACAAAAGCTATGATGAAAATGCATGATGGGTCTCAGCTACTAGGCCATGTTAGGTACCCACGTACAAATGCAATGCTCTACATATAATGCAATGCTCTACATATAATATGATGCAATCTCTCTGAAAATGGAGAAAAAGGGAAATCCTCATGGGAAAAACCCTCCCCCAAAAAGAGAGATAAGTACAATAAAGAAGAGAAGAGTTATGTGACCCCCCTTGGTGAAATATTCCGCACCCCCAAGAGATCTCACAAATGAAGATACTTGACCTCAGTGAAGGGTTTAGTGAAGATATTTGCAACCTGCGCTGCTGTAGGACAATATTGCAATGCAATGACTTGCTCATGTATCAACTCTTTGATGTAGTTCTTATGAACCTCAATGTGTTTGGTCTGCTGATGCCGAACTGGATGTTTTGAGATCTCAATAACACTTTGATTATCACAATGAATGATTGTGGATTTAGGTATGTCAAATCCAAACTCCTTCAGAATATGTTGTAACCAAATAGCCTTTGTAGTTGCAGTAACAATTCCTTGATACTCAACCTCAGTTAAAGAAAGAGCAATAGTATTTTGCTTCTTACTTTGCCAACAAATGGGGCTGGAACCAAGATGAAACATGTAACCTGAAGTAGACTTGCGAGAATCAAGATCCTCTGCATAGTCTGAGTCTGTATATCGGACCAATTGAAGTCTAGTATCTCCTGCATAGTGTATTCCATGTGTATGTCTACGCTGTATGTAGTGCAAGATATGTTTGGCGGCCTTCCAATGAAGCTCATGTGGCTCTTGCATGAAGAGAGAAACCATGCCAATTGCAAAAGCTATGTCAGAGCGTGTATGTGTCAAGTAGATGAGACTCCCAACCAACTGTCTGTATAATGTAGCATCAACAAGTGGAGTGGAACACTTTGCCTCTAACTTAACACTTGAAAGAAAGGGAGTAGATGCAGGTTTACAATCACTCATGTGAAAGCGAGAAAGTAAATCAAGAGCATACTTGGGTTGTGAAAGTGTGATCCTAGTTGAAGACTGTGTGATCTCAATACCAAGGAAATAATGAAGTAAACCCGAGTCTATTATAGCAAATCTATCCTGCAAAGAAGTCTTGACACTGGCAATGATGGATGAAGTACTTTGTGTAATGATCAAGTCATCTACATAAAGCACGAGTATCAAGTGTGAGTCATCCCTCTGAAGAATGTAGACATTTGAATCTAAATGACAACTGGTGAATCCTGCTGAGAGTAGGAAGGAATCCATCTTGGCATGCCAAGCCTGAGGAGCCTGCTTAAGGCCATAGATAAACTTTGTCAACTTGCAAACCAAAGTAGAATCTTGTATGAATCCCTGTGGCTGCTCCATATAAATCTCTTCAAGAAGATCACCATTCAAGAATACACTCTTCACATCCATTTGATGTACAACCCAACCATGAGCTACAACAATAGCTAGTGTCAAACGAATGAAGTTCATCTTAGCTACTGGTGCAAAGGTCTTAGTATAGTCAATACTAGGAACCTGTGAGAAATCTTTGGCAACAAGTCTAGCCTTATACTTATCCACACTTCCATCCGTTGCAAACTTGGTCCAATAGATCCACTTACACCGAACCAACTTTCTTCCCTTAGGAAGAGGAACCAAGTCCCAAGTGTTGTTTTTCATTAAAGAGTTATATTCCTCCTCCATGGCCTTGTCCCATTCAGGAACCCTTGATGCTTCCTTAAATGACTGTGGATTAGAAGCAATGGCAATATAAGCATGTGGAAATGATTTGTGTTGTGACCTTGTCCTCCTAGTATCTGAAGGATTGCCCACTAATGAACTTGTTGAATCAAGTGTTTGCTGTGCCCAATAAGGTCTAGTGGAAGAAGAAGGAATATCCTCAACTGTTTGTGGACCCTACGAAGGTGATGTCTTGCGAGTCAAAGTTGAAGGAATATCATCTTCTAAGTCACTATCATCACTATCATCACTTTCCATGAAGGAGGAAGAAGGAATTGAAGGAACTAAACTTGGACAAGTTTCTTCAAAGTGAACACTCCTTTCAAAGAAGATTTCATGTATCTTTGGATCCATGAGTTTGTATGCCTTAATGTGGTTAGGATATCCAACAAATATACAAGGTTTACTTTGAGGTTCCAACGCCTTTCGTTTTTGTGGAGGTACCCTTGCCCATGCTGGACAACCAAAAACTTTAAAGTGTTTTACACTTGGTTATCTGCCACACCGAGCCTCAAAAGATGTAATTACATCTAAGGGCTTATGGGGACTTCTGTTTTGGATGTAACTGGCACAACACATGGCTTCTGCCCAAAAGACTTGATCTAGAGACTTATGTTGTAGCATACAAGTGGTCATCTCCTTAAGGGTTCTATTCTTCCTTTCAATGACACCATTTTGTTGTGGAGTGTATGCAACTGAATGTTGAAAATCAATACCCTCATGAGTACAAAAGTCTATAAGCCTTGAGTTCACATATCCCCTTCCATTATCTGTGTGAAGAATTTTGATGGCTTTCTCTGATTGCTTCTCAACTTGAGCTTTGAAGGTGATAAACTTATCAAACACTTCACTCTTATGAGCTAGAAAGAAGACCCAAGTGTAGCGTGAAAAGTCATCGATGAAGGTGAGAACATAGCGAGCCTTTCCAAATGATGGTATTGGAAATGGGCCAGCTACATCACTATGAACCAATTCAAGAACAACAATAGCTCTCCAAGACTTCCCCTTGTCAAACTTTTCATTGGGATGCTTGCCTGCTTCACAACTTGTACATACACCCTCTAAATACTTGGCTTGAGGTAGACCTATGACCATATCCTTGTTGGTAAGTTGTTGAAGGTAGCGGTAATTGAGATGTCCAAACCTCTCATGCCATAGTTTACTTTGTGTATTTGAGTGGGTCAACAAGGCAAGGGAAGTGGAGTTAGGCACAAAATGAGAAAAAGAATAAAGTCTTGTATCATGATTTGCCTTTCTAATTGTCACCATAGAATCATCCTTCATATTTTTCACCACAACTGAATCAGGAAGGAACTCCACTTTGTTGCCACATCCATAGTGAGTTATCTAGTAGATTGAAAGAAGGTTGGTGCTAAGGTTGGGAACATAAAGAACATCCTTGAAGACTCCATTGTCCAACTCAACATTCCCTTTTCCTTCAACTTCCCACATAGATGTAAAATACATGTGATGGTTTCAAAGAGGAAAAATGCTCCCTTGAAGCACCCATATGATGTGTAGCTCCTAAATCAAGAACCCATTCGTTAGAATTGTTTGTACTTGCTACCAAAGCTTGTCCTTTACCTTTTGAAGTGGTTGAAGATCCCTTATCCTTATAGGCATTTGGTACATCAATTTTATGTTTCCTTATTAAGTTTAACAACCCATCAATTTGCTTATCCTTACACTCGTGTTCATCATGACCATTCTTCTTACAGTAGGCACAAGTTTTCTTCTCCCGTTTGTTGAAGTTGTTCCCCTTCTTATTATTTTTGGAAAAAGACTTGCCTTGTTGTGAAGAAGATTAGTGTGTGGAGGAAGATAGATGTGTAGAGGAAGATTGTTGTGTGTCGTCTTGTGGCTTAGCCTTCCACTGCTTTTGCTTCTTGTTGGAATTTTTACCACCTTGATTCCCTTGGTTAGCTACCAAGGCTTTGGTATTGGAAGACTGGAGAATTCCCATACTAACTTTTCATGTTCTAAGACCAACATTCCTGAAAATGACTCGAATGAAGGCTTAGTGAAGGCACTACCCATTGTTAACTTGTGACTATTATAACTGGAAACAAAAGCGGCATATTCATGAGGAAGATGAGTCATCACATGTTTGATCAACTTTCCATCCTTGATGGGTTCACCACAATCCTTAAGTTGTGCCCTATACATGTCTACTTGGGTAAGATAATCTTTGATGGTATCGAAATTCCTAGGATCCAATTTGAGAAGATTGTCCTCAATGGTGTAGGCCATATCTTCATCTAATATACCATACAATGCTTCAAGTTTATCTCGAACTCCTATTGGATTGGTAATGTTCTTGATGTGATATATAGGATCTGAGATATTCTTTAACAAGGTTGCTAGGGCCATTTCTTGTTTTGATGCCCAATCTTCTTTATGAGACTCATCAACATCATCATCAGGTTTCTTTGCTGCACCATTATGTAACGCAGTAAACCTTTTTCAACTAATGGTTCTTTTATCTTTTCTTTCCAAGTAGCATAATTATGTGGTGTTAACTTAGAAAAAGAACCCATAATGCAAAAGAAAGAGCACATTAGCAAGGAGACAAAATAACACAAGACACCCCCCCCCCCCCCCTTTTCACTCAATCAAAGAACCCCCCCTCCCAAATGAATGTTTTAGACACTTTATATGTAGTGCGTTTACAATAGGCCACTTGTCAAAATAGACAAAAGTGGACTTTTGATTTTGTTGATTACAACCTCCTCTTGGAGTTCAAATCTGGTACTTAGCAATATAACTCAGATATACAACAATTTTGAAGTTTAATCAAAGCAATACAATGCAAAAGAGGACTTATTTACACTAGCCTATAATTTGCTTGTAGATCTGGAAAGTAGACGAAAAATTATGCACTTTAAAAAAAAGGAACCTGAATATGTGTCCAGATGGGCCCGTACTAAGCAGTTGAAGCCGCAAAATGCAGGATTGGACAGGTACAATTGCCAAAAAATGATTTTTCTGACAAATCCGTGCACCAAAGTTCCAAACCCAGAAAATAATAGCACCATTGAAAAGTTCAGGAAATTCTAGCCCAAATCAAAAAAATTGCACTTGATTTGGAGTCCGGATGACTAAGATATGGCCTTCCGAATTTGGACTGTCAAATCAAAACTGCATATGGTGAGGGGTTTGCTCAAGAAAACACTGTTAAAATTGACGTTCAAACGGCCATCGTGACAGTGCAATTCCACTTGCTTGTGACAGTCAAACGACTGTCAAATTTAGGCTCATGAAATGATGATGTCAGCAAAAAAGCCCGTCCGTCTGATGTGGCAATATGGTCAGTGACGTGTTAGCAGTGTATGAATTGATGACATGGAAAACTGCGTGGCAGGCCATGTGGCATTGACTGGGCAATAACGTGTCTCCACATGGCACTGACTGTAGGTGACGTGGTGTTGACGTAGACGTTGACTTGTCACCGTGGGCGTCTGACATGTTGCTGTGTGTTTGGCGTTGATGTGGCACCGGAGGTTTGTGTGGTGGGAGCAGAGGACGCTGCATGGAGGGAGCAGAGGACGCCGCATGGAGGCCACAGACATGGCCAAGGCTGAGTTGGCGACAGACTTGGCCGAGTACGGAGTCATCGGAGCTGATTGTTGCCGGTGGGGGAGATCAAAGGTCGCCGACGGTGGCCGGCAAAAGATTGGCGATCGAGGAGTGGCGGAGATGGTGTCGGCTGTGTCGCAGCGGCGATGTTGGAGGTGCCGGGGAGTGTCGGAGGTGGTGCGGTGATGTGGGTTTTTTAATCCCACATTCATCGTGCCAAAGGGGGCCTGTGTGTTTAAAAATGGGAAGTCGTAGGGGGTAAAGCAACTTGGAGGCTGCTAGAGGTATTGAAGCCCGCTATTTGTAAATGCTGCTGGTTATCTGGTAGTCCACCGGGTTGTTGTAACTGCCGGTTATGTGATGTCCGATCCAGTTTAGATTTGCTTGGCCGCTTGCAATTTGTAGAAAATTGATGCTAGCAGGGGGCTAGGATTTGACTGCCTAGCTTCTTGCAGTAAATGCTCTCCTAAAGGCTTGATGGCCAAAATTTTTCAGAAAAAATAATGTAGATCTGAAAAAATACAGACTTAAATATGAAAAAAATGCAGATCTGAAAATCAATTGCACAGATCTAAAAGATCATACCAATTTCGCAAATTAGGTCTTTGGGTTCCGGTTTGCAAAATTTTTTTGCCTCAAATTTGACTATGGCCTAGGGTAGGCAAATTTATAGTCAAAATTCGCCAAATCAACGCTCTAGATACAATGGTGAGGTCCGCTTTGGTTTTAGACACTCTCAATAGTTGCAAATACTTTGGATTTGAATTGTGGTCCTTTGAGAGGTGAAGCAAAAATGGTCTCCAATAGCTATGTGAAGAGATCTCCTATTGCTCTGATACTATGTAAGAATTTGCCTTAGGGAAAAATAACACGAAGATCAAGAAGCTCAAACACTAGCACAATATGGACCAATAATGTATGATTAGAATAACAGTAATGAGAATATCATATTTGAATACACACTAGAAGTGCCTGTATATAAAGGCATCTAGAATGACTAGGAGTCAGCAAAGTGATAAGCCTCACAACTAAGCACATGTCCACCAAGAGTGGATTAACCTCCATTGAGCATAGGAGTTTCTGCAATGGTGAGAGGATAAACTTACATAGGTGTATCTCTTAAAGAGATGTTGTAGACACCATGTGCTCAATTGGAGTGCGAACAACTATATTGTCTACATGACAACTCAGATCAATATGCAAACTCCTGTGTTGTCAACAAGACAACTCATATAACTACGCATACTTCTAGGTGTCTATATGATAACTAATAAAATAATGCATTTAACCTAAGTAAACTTAAGTAAAGTGTAATAATAATTAATTATTTACGCTAGCACTTATTAATGTGTTGTGGAAGAATATTTGCATATTTAAGCCAAAATAATCTTTCAAAGACTATAATTTGGAAAATTTTGGTTGTGCCATGAATTCGTTGAAGTAGATTTTTTTTGGAGACCATTGGAAGTTTAATATGGCACAACAAAATATTATTGAAGTCATGAACATTTAATCAGGCCTTTTCATCTTCCAAGTGTTGTAATTAAGATCAAAAGAGTTGCAGTGCTAAGTTTGGAAATCGGGAGCCAAGAATATCTATCAGTTTTGTATTTGAAGCCTCTAAAAGGTTTATTAGTAGAATCCTCTCGGTAGTGACTCAATTTAGAAAAGACTGAAAGTCATCAGCTTGGGAAGACTGTTGAATTCATAGCTTTTTTCACCAAGAAAAACAATATTGAATACGGATTGACGGCAACAACATGAAGAATGAGATGACTGATTCCGGAATTCTCCCATTGGGCTCCTCTCAATTTTAGCAGATTCTTCTTAGTTACCGGATTCGCCTGGAAAAGGCCGGATCCGGGCTCGGGTCCGATTCGGATCCGGATCCACGTATGGATCCGTGAGGATCCGGGCAGGATTCGTAATCCTGCCTGTGGATCCGTAAGGATCCGCGGCCCGCGGATCCTTACGGATCCACAGGCAGGATTACGAATCCTGCCCGGATCCTTGAGGATCCACGCGCGGATCCGCGTGAATCCGCGGCAATGAAGGAGGAGAATGCAAAAACGTGGGCCCATTATCATTTTTTAATGTTTTTTTTTTACCCTAAAGGCCCTAAACCCTAAAAACGACCCTCTAAATCACAATGCAAGTTCATTTGCTCTCTATTTTGCTCTCTCATTTTGCTCTCTCATACTTGCTAGTTTGAAGTGAAGTGCTTGGATTCGAAGGAGATCGGTTGTGGAGCTTCAAATACCTTGCAAGAAGTGTTTAAGGTATGCATTTCAACCATATTCTTGAATTCTTTCATAGATTATTGATTTATTTTTAGCTTTCCAAATTTTCAAGTTTTTGTGCAAGTGTGAAGTATGGTTTTCTTTCACTTTTTCTAGATTGCAAGAATAGAACAATGAGTAGTCAAGGCTCAGTGGGTGGGGGTGGGGCTGCATCACCAAGCTTCAAAATTGATAAGGGGTCTCCTTTATGGAGACACACAACAAGAGTTGCACAATGTCCTGGGGGTGGGGCATACATATGGAAATGTAATTTTTGCAACATACAACATAGAAGCTCCTATTCCCGAGTGAAACTACATTTTTTGGGCCCTGCGGGTGAAGGAATTCACATGTGTCAAGGTAGTGATAAGAAGGGATTACCAGCTGCACAAATAGCAGCATTAGCAAAAGAGCAAGATGATGCTGATAGAGCAGTTGCAAAAGCAAAACGTGGTGCTTCCCAAAAAACAAATATACCAACACCATCATTTGATCAAACAAACACAAGAACACATCCTTTTTTGCCTATGCCAACTACAAATGATGAAGATGAAGACCCATCTCCACTCACCCGCAAGAGAGACCCACTAGATAGGGCATTCCAAATTGAAAAGAGAGACATTGCTGATCACAAAATTGGACGTTGTTTAATTGCAAATGGTGTTTCATTTAATTTTTCTAGATCACCTTATTTTAGGGAGATGGTGGAAGCATTAAATGATGCACCCCATGGTTACAAACCGCCTGGTTATGAGAAGTTGCGCACTACCATATTACATGATGAGAGGAAAATTGTAGAGGCTCAACTTCAACCAATAAGAGATTTTTGGGTTCAATCGGGTGTGTCTATTATTTCGGATGGTTGGAAAGATTGTAGAAACCGTCCATTGATCAATGTTATTGCTGTATGCCCTAAGGGGGCAATGTTCTTGAAGGCAGTTGATTGTGAAGGGCAAGTGAAAGATGCAGAATTTATTTCACGCATTCTCATTGATGCCATAGAGTCAGTGGGTCCTGATAATGTTGTTCAAGTGGTCACGGACAATGCAAAAGTTTGCAGGGCTGCAGGGATAATTGTAGAGTCTAGATATGATCGTATCTTTTGGACACCATGCACCGTCCACTCTCTCAATTTAGTGATGAAAGCAATTGGCACCGAAATAGATTGGGTGAAAAGGATATATGAGGAAGCTGAAGAGATTCAAATGTTTGTGACAAATCACCACATGTCACAAGCAATTTTTAGGAGTTTCTCGGACTTGGAGTTATTGAAGGTAAATTTTTATATTTAATATATAATTGAATATTATTGGATTCCACAATTATTAATTTTTGTTGTTGTTTACATTAACATTTTTTAATTTTTAAATGTTTTACTAACTTGAGTTTAACATGTTCTTAGGTTGCTGAAACCCGCTTTGCCTCTCACACAATCGTCTTAAGACGACTTGTGAAGGTAAAAGAAGCATTGAAGCATATGGTCATTAGCCCCCAATGGGGCATTTGGAAGAATTCCAATACAGCAAGGGCTTTAAATGTGAGAAGAATGATACTAGATGAGGATTGGTGGGGTCTTGTGAGTTATGTGTTGGAAATCACCGATCCAATAATGGCAATGCTTCGCTTTGCAGATAGTGATGAGCCATGCCTTGGGGATATTTATGATTCCATGGATAGTATGCTGGAAAAAATTAAAATGGTAGTTTTACGCTCTTTTACAACAATTTTTTATTTGAGAGATATCTAGATTCTAAAGTTTAAATTGACATATTCACTAATTATAATTATTATTCATATTTCATATCTTAGGTCATACAGAGGAGGGAGAATGATCCTGAGGACACCCTTTACAAGAAGGTGGAAAAAATTGTTCATCATCGATGGAACAAGATGACCACACCTTTGCACCTCCTTGCATATGCTCTATCCCCGAGGTACTGTAGTTCTTATCAAATGTTTGTGCTTATTTTATCCAATGTTTGTGCTATTGATATTTGATAGTGTTCAATTGTCTTTTGTTATCCCCAGGTACTATAGTGCAGATGTACTTCGCCTTCCAGGTAGAGTGCCACCATTTAGAGATGCAGAGGTTGTAGATGGGTATAAGAGGGCACTAGCTAAGATATTCCAAGATCCAGAGATTGGGGCAATTGTGAGGAGTGAATTTGCTGCTTTCAACTCAGGTGAGGATTTCGACCCTATTGCCATAGCAGACCAAAGCAGGATGGGTGCCATCAAATGGTGGTACCTTCATGGGCAAGCCTTCACGTACCTCCAACCTCTTGCCATAAAGGTCCTATCCCAAGTAAGTTTGTAAAATTAAGCTTAAGGTTAACATTCTCAATTCCTTGAATTTATTATTTAATTTATTTATCTTGATTGTTGTATTGATAATTTTTAATTTCTTTTTAGGTTGCCAGCTCTTCTGCCGCTGAGCGGAATTGGAGTACTTACTCCTTTATCCACTCAATCAAACGCAACCGGTTGGCTCCAAAAAAATCAGAAGACCTTGTGTTCATTCACAACAATTTGCGCTTGTTGTCACGGAAGGATCCTAAGTACAAGAAGGGGCCCGAAAAGCTTTGGGATGTAGCACCCGAGACTCCTGATTTAGATATGACCATCCGAGATCTTGCTAGATCCACTTTGATTGATGTGGATGATGAGGAGGAGGATTATGAGTTAACAATCCCCTCTACTACTAGTGGTTTGGGTTCCTCTACTAATACAGATGCAGCACTTGCAGCTCACCAGTACCCCTCTGATGCGGATTTTCTTGAAAATCCATTTGATGATTAAATAAAAAACTTTAGTGTTGACTCTTGACTCTTTTATGAGTAAATCATGTTATAAACTTTAAGTTTAATGATCTATATTTTGAATGTTACAAGCTTTCACTTTCAGTAATTCAATGTGAATGTGTTGATTTTCTTTATAATCGTGAAAATAGATTAATTATCAATGTCATTGATCAAGTATACTAGATTCATACTATGAAATGATTTAGTTTTAGAATTATGTATATTTCTCTTTTTTTTAGTATATATAATGCATATATATAATTATATATATATATGCACGAATCCTCCACGAATCATAATTGGGAAAAAAAAAAAATCCCGAATCCACGGATCCGATTCACGTGCCCGAATCGGATTCGTGTCACGAATCGACAACTAAGAGATTCTTCTATGGTCATTAAGTTTCTGTGTTTGGGAATTAGTATTTGTGGTGCTTTCATTGTGAGGAAATATTTGTTGTGGGTTGTGAGCAGCTAGAATGGAGTTGGAAGTTACAAATTCTTCAGGCAGTGCATTTCATTGAGTCTACAGGTCCATATACAACATAGTGTCAATATATAATTTGTGAGCCCCTTATTTATTATTCTAAAGATAAATACAATATAACTTTTCCAGTGTTGCCAACACCATGTTCTAACCAGGGAGAAAGAGTTGTAAGTTGTAACGACAAAGTGGAGTTTCAGATTGCTGCACTACCAGAATGGTATACAAGCATCGGCGAATACTTGTCAACAGGACAGTTTCCAAATACAATGCTACCAAATGAAAAACGGAAGTTGGTGATACGGAGTGGAACATTCCAGCTGATTAATGGATTGTTGTATAAAATGGGACCCGATCAGATCTTGAGGCGTTGTGTCCTAAAGGAAGAAATTCCACGGGTATTAACCTGTACGGTTTTCAATGCCTGCAGGATGGTGTCCGGCTTTCCAGATAAGTAATGTGTAGTACGGTTTGCAATGTACGGCTTTCCAGATAAGTAATGTATAGTACGGTTTGCAATGTACGGCTTTCCAGATAAAGTAATGTGTAGTACGGTCTGCAAATGTGAAGTACGGGTTTGAAGACACGGCTTTATAATATATAGGCCTTGTGGGGGTACCAAAGACAGAGTTGCAGATAAAATTGATGAGCTCTCTTCGACGTTGAGCTTGTACGGATCCTGCAGTGCAACAGAGGAGGACAATAGCATTGACTAATCATCTTGAGTTGAAATCTCCACAAGGTTTTCTTGCTCTTTCCATGGCGGCAGGTATTTACAATAGAATGTACAACTTGTAAGTGGTAACGTACGGATTCCAAATTGTCCTCATGGCATGACCGTATGGTAACCACACCATTCCCATAACCCACCGTACGGACTTTTTTGGGGCAACCACTCTATAGACTTGTGCTCTTGCTGCTGTACGGATTTCTCAATTTCATCACCGTACGGATTTGGAAGACCGTTAGGAAAAGATAAATATAATTAATGGAGTCTGCAGGTAAACGGCAATGGAAAAAACAATTAGCACAGTCCAAACTTGTGGAAGGCACGAGCATGGTAGGTATAGGTAATTTGAATGAAGGCTCGAGCAGTAGCAAGGAGAAGCATAAGACTGTAGCACCTGCAGCAGCTGAAGTCACACCACAGACTATACAATTTGAGGGATTAAATGGAATGGATTGCCGGAAATGGTGGCAAGAAACCCCTGATGACCATCCAGTCAGAGCAAGCATCAGAAGAGCGCAAGTTGAATGGGCCATTCAGATGCCGGTTTTTTGCATTCGAGATTATGAAGGGTATCTGCGTACCATGATTGAGACATATGGCAGAGCTTCTCGCAGGAGCACATTTCAGTATCTGGGACGGAACTTAGTGGTATCATTCAAAGCAGCAGATTTCACACGGGTTTTTGGCATTCCAGGGCAGCAGGGCAGAAAGATTCAGCCGAAGAAAATTCCAAAGGATGGGAAACTATTTTTAATCAAATTAGTATGTGGAGATTTGACTGAAGCAGAATAGGCGGCATTAGCCGAGACATCAAAGGGAAGGGGTTTAAAGAAAATCGACATTCCGGAAGGGCCATGGCGATGTCTGATGGACTTGGTCAAAAACAGGCTCACGGGATCCTCTAGGGCATCGGATATCACATTTCCGCAGGTGTCCATGATGAACGGCATAATGACTGGGAAAGTGTATGATTGGGTGTCTGTGTTGGCTGAACGGATGCATGAATTCATGACTCTGCAGCACAAGACCTTCTATATGCCCCATTACGCCATTGGTCTATTCTTGGATGCTGTAGCACGGTTGATTCCAACGGAGGAGATAGTGGCACAGTCGGGACCACTGGCTCTAGGAGAACCTCTTATCATGCAATGGAAGCACTTGGACACAATCTCTGGGCAGAAGGGTTCAACAGGTCAAAAGAGGCCTCGAATGGACATGGCAGATGATACTGACAGCGGCCCACAGGAGACATCTTCTGAGCAGGATAGTGTGGAGGAAGAAGAAGGGGAGGGCGAGGATAATGAAGCGGTTCAGATTGTCACGGCTACCCCCTTGCCATTTCTGCGTACTACAGTTCCTATGACTTCCGAGTTGTTACCCCGAGGTCTACACATGGCTCACATTCCAGGATTTGGGCAGACTCGGCGACCGATATTGATGACTGGAGGATCCCACCAGGCAGTCACACTAGCCGCACCATGGCAACACGGGGTATGGCCTTCTCCTGTCCGACCGGGGGCAAGATTTGCGGTTGGCTTTGCCCACCTGACCGCACCCGTCAACCGAGAGACTTCTTCAGCTCCTAAAGCACTTCCGATAGCAGCACTCGTGGCGCCTGCCATAAGTCAGCCAACAACAGTTGTTACAGTAGCACAGTCAGTGGAAGCTCAGGCACTTCCAGTAGAGAACGTATCAGACGGAGGAGTACAGGAGTGTACGGACCTAGCGCAGCCCGAACAACCAGAGGTCATGGATAGAGCCAGTGTTTTTTTGAGGCAGCAGTTCCGACTCGTCCTTGACAGGCGTGGCCCGTCCATTCAGTCCCCCAGCTATTCCAGAGTAGCACCTGTACCAGAACCTCACTCTCAGGAGGAGGGAATGCCACATGCCGTGATTGCGCTGACAACAGAGGAGGCGGCACCGGATGTGGGCATGGCTCCCGCTGATGAGGAGGACAATAGTGATCCCAAATGGTCATTCGAGGACTTCGCCAAGGAGGATTACGCGTCGGATGAGGATAGGTGCAGGGACTACCTCAGGACTATGAAGTCTGCATTGAAGAAGGGGCATGATGTGGCGATTCAGGCTCTCACTCGGTGAAGGGAGTGGCATTTGATTTGAGCGTATATTCGTGGGATTTGTCCTAAGCGATTTCAAACTTGTTTTGTAGATAGAGGTTGGCCGGCAGTTGAGACACCAGAGATGTTGGCAGATTGGGCCACTGAGCCAGAGTTGGGACCGAGTGACACTTCGATGATGAAGTTGGCACATGAGATTGTGGGACTGTACAAAGAGGTTTACTATGCACGGCAATGCGCGGAGGCGGATAGGGCAGCAGACAGTGTTGCAGCTCAGAGATCTCTAGCGGTTGAAAAAGAGGCAAGAGAAAAGTTAGCCACTGATTTGGCCGACAAGCAGGCAGCATGGGTAGCAGAGCGGGCAAAACTATTGAAGGATATGGCAGCAGTGGTACAGGAGAAGGACGCAGCTATCCGGGATAAAGATGTAGCAGAGCATGAGTTACAGTTGGCCAAGAGGCAGGCTATGGATGTTGTGCTTCTACTGAAGGAGGCCGTAGAAGTTAATTCACAGATTTAGATAGATCTGCGCATCTGGACTAACCAGGTGTATGAGTTGCGTCGTAAACAGCACTCTTTTGGGACACCTCCTTCTTCTCTCTAGTATTTCTTTTTCTTGATTGTGGGTTGTCTCCTAATTTTGCTAGTCGTCAGGAGACGACTTTTCTTTTTGAGGGGGATGATGTCGTCGGTAGAAATTGTGCATCGGCCGACGGTTCCCTTCGGTAAAAGTCTTGTTATGTAGCCGACGGGTAAACAGTTTGTAGCGGGCATAATGTATCTGGCCGACGGACTCCTTCGGGAAAGTTCTTCGGAAGGTATTTATAACCCCTTCGGGAAGCATTGTAAGGAAGATATGATCGAAGCATAATGTACTGTTTGGCATATGCGAATAATAATAAAAGTTCTGCTGTTTGCGTTCGTGTTTATTTTCTGTGTGCGTTTCTTAATTAATGTACATACATTAATTAAGAAACGCACACAGAAAATAAACACGAACGCAAACAGCAGAACTTTTATTATTATTCGCATATGCCAAACAGTACATTATGCTTCGATCATATCTTCCTTACAATGCTTCCCGAAGGGGTTATAAATACCTTCCGAAGAACTTTCCCGAAGGAGTCCGTCGGCCAGATACATTATGCCCGCTACAAACTGTTTACCCGTCGGCTACATAACAAGACTTTTACCGAAGGGACCCGTCGGCCGATGCACAATTTCTACCGACGACACAACATAGTGTCAATATATAATTTGTGAGCCCCTTATTTATTATTCTAAAGATAAATACAATATAACTTTTCCAGTGTTGCCAACACCATGTTCTAACCAGGTAGAAAGAGTTGTAAGTTGTAACGACAAAGTGGAGTTTGGCAAAGTTTGAGAGTTCGTTGGGCTTGAATACTTACCAGGCCAGTCACGTTGAACATTGGAAAATCAATTGTAGTGTCAAGACTATAGGTAATAAGAAGAGGCTTTCAAGAAGAGCATTAGATATGAGACAAAGCAACTCAAATGGGTCAATAAATCCATAGCAATTGGCTCATACCCATATTAAAGGAAACAAACTTGTATATAAATTGAGAGCCAGGATCATCTTTATGCATCTGTATTGATAGATGGTACAGGTTTGGCAGATATATAGTCTTGAATTATTGGGTGATATAAATTTGTGTGAGAAAAAAATTGCAGTTCCTAATGGCATCACAAATTCTCTCAACACCATAGAACCTGCACATTACATGCTCATGAACAGATTTCAAGGGGAAGTTGACTACATAAGCAGATTGAAACTAGCACTAGAGTATCTTAAATACTCTTTGACCTTTGCTATTGTGTTCAAGGGTGACACCAGAAAATTATAATCATAAATGCCATCAGTTTGTTCATCATTGCTGCTGGATAGTTTGAAGTTGTGTTCGTTGTCTCTTCTGTTCATAATTAGGAATTATTGAGTCAAGCAATCATTGGTGCTGAAGTTATGCGTATTGGAACCTTTGACCCTGTTCTAGTGAGAGGAGTTGGCTGTAGCTATTATTGGTAATGGTTGCAATTACTTCCATTATGGTCAAGACAAAATTTATGTGATTTGTACTTTGTTGTTATTGAACCAGTGAAAGTGATCATTTGTTTGCTGGAAACCATGTCAGCTATTTTCTGTAACTTTCTATTTTTTAGTAGGCAGTAATTTGGCTGAGCTCTATTTATGATTCTAACCCATCTATAATTATACTTGAGATATTCTGTCATGTACCACTTTAGTTTCTGCATTACTTTAATGACTAGAAATATTTGTCATTGGTAGTTATTATTTTTGCAAATCTGAAACTGTACATATAAAACCCCTAAGCAAACTGTTTGATAAGATACCTCAAAGTGTAACTCAATGTGCAAAGCAAAAGTTTGGTATAAACAGGGGGTTCCTCTAGTGACAAATAAATAATGTTAAAGCATGTAGCTTCAGTCTGACATTAAGTGTGATCAGCATATATATACATATGTATATATGTACAACAGTATGATGCACATACTGTTATATATATATGCATATGTATTATTGCTGTATGTGAATCAATGCACAGTTGAAACCGATGATCATATATATATATATTTTTTTTTTCTGAGATCATTTAAGACATGATCAAAACTTATTCTGATTCCTTTGATATTTAGATCACTATTGATCTATACTTCATATCAGGCTGCAGATCTTAATGTTTGGTAATACATTGTTAGACTTGTGTTAAGTCTGTAACAAATCGGGCATGATTAGTTAACACTGAACAGGTGTGCGGATGAATGTTTATGTCCCCATTTAGAGACATGACCATTCACCCGCACACCCTTCCACATGATATGTATACTTGATCCGCCTGAATAAACAAGGCATCAAGATCAATTAATGGAAGCACATCAAAGGATCGAAGGACATTTCAAGTTCAAGAATATTATATTATCTCTGTTATTTCTTTACTAACTTCTACAGATTCTAGAGCAAACCTATCCTTTGTCAACAGTGTTCATACCTGTAATAAAATTGTGCGTCAGCAAGCCACGAATTTGAAATCTGGTAAGAAACTTTACAAATACAATGGAAAGTCTAAAAAGTAAACTCTTCTCAAAAGAATTCAATGATACATTCAATGGAAATCAGCTACGGAACTTGCAGAAAGAATGGGAAGTGGCCAATTTTATGTATATGATTGGGTTACAACTGGAGTCCATAGATGATGCTCTACGTAAGCTAAAAGAATTAGAAACATATTTGTCCAACATAGACCATGCAGATTGTAGACTCCTTAATTGGGCTGTGCAACCCTTAATGCTCATTTTGGCTCAACATAAGTTTACGGAGCATCCACATAGAGATGTTAGGCTTGCAGTGGCTCCACATCTCTGTGAGATTCCTCGAATAACTGTACCTATAACAGCATATAATGATGACATATTGAGGAAAGTTTTGCAACTAATTGTGAAAAGCTTTTAGGGGATACATGATGACAAAGACCCTGCTTTTGTTAAAAGGGTCAAGATCTTAGAAACTATGACAAGTGCCAGATCATTTTCCATTATGATTGATCTTGAATGTAATGATTTGATTCTTCACATGTTTCAATACTTGTTCGCTGAAACTAGGGAATATCATCCAGACATTGTGAAGGCTTGCATGCACACTATTGTGTCCTTAATCCTAGATGAAAATGATGATATATTTAAACAATTACTATCAGATTTGTTGGCCATTTGGAGGAAGGAACATGTTATATCACCTGCTGCATTTAAACTCTCCAAAAGATTGGTTGAGCATAAAACTGAAAAGTTCAAGGAGCACATGACTAAAAATGAATTAATAGGCTTATAGATTGTAGGATCTCCGAAAATGAGTAAGAACAAAATGAGAAGAGAGCAAGTTTGTTTCACATGCTAGCAAATTTGGACACCGAATCATGTTTGTGGGTATTGTAATAAGGATAAGGCAACATAAGAAATTCGGACCAGCAATGAAGAAGATAGAATTATCACAGATTTACCTGCACAAAATAACACAAATATTGGTGGTGAAATGGATTTAGATATTGTTCAAAGTATGGGTTGTGCAAATCTCTTCAGTGGTGACTTTGAGGTTGTAATTGACACATTCTGTTGAGGATCGTTTTACTCAATGTGAGAGCATGTTGGGATCTCAAAATCATGAGAATTATTTGAGAATGATGACATAACAACAACCTTGTCCTTGCATACCAATCAATCAAATAGATAATTTGAAGCCTACAATGATGTTGATGACATTCTGATGAGGAGTGATGAATCATGTGTTCTTTATAAGAGCAACTCACTTATACATGGCAGTGATTTAGGGGACCAACCAAAGACAAAATTTCAAAATGACAATGATGAGAAGCATGCTTTAAGGAATCACCTGAGAGTTATTAAAGATATGGTTGTTGCAGCTTTAGTGTGTTATGATGACACTCATAGGATTATTGAACATATCTATAGGAAGGCTCAGATGGAAAAGAGAAAAAACAGAAGGGAAGGTGATTTTTATGTTGCTAATTTACAGGTGTAGACACCTAAATCTGATTACACTGCTTCGGTAATCCTATTTAGCTATCTCTAAAGGCATCATTAATTAAATTCTTATTTAATTAATCCTTTTCCATCCCCTAGCTGATTAATTTAATTAATCATCTATAGTCCTAATTGATAAATCAAATAACCCATTATTTATCAATTAAATCCTATTCTCCTATCTAATTCCAAAAATTCCAAATTTATTAAAATCGCTTTAATAAATAAAGCTTTCAAATTCTAATAGCCCCTAACCTATCTTTAATCCTCCATTTAGCCTAATCCACCCCATCCACCCATACTAACTAAGCTTAACCACTAACTCACCCACCCTCATCAATAGCATCCACTTGCACATCTCTAACATCCCTAATCTAATCCTAACCCAAGCCTAACCCATCCCCTAATCATTTGCACAATCCTAAATGAGATTAAGACTTTCCTAAGCCAAGCTAAAGTCTATCCCCTCAAAATATCCCAACCACCAAGCCATAAGTGCTTCCACAAAGCCATAAATGACTCTTATAAGCCCATTTATTGCTCTTATAGGCCATTATGAGGGTTTTTATGAGCTTTGAACCTCCTTTGTTGACCCTTCAACCCCTCTTGCTCTAACCAATGACCCTGTGACATGCGTCACTCCCTGATTGGCTATAAGAAAGCACAATCCATGTGCTCTCCTTTCATTCAATCTGAGCCCTCCATAAATTTTCTCCTTTCCTTCCATCCTAGCCATCGATCCCTCAAGCTCTTTGCCTATTTAAGGAATCCCCTCCCAAGCCATTTTAATCACAATCCATCAAGTAAAGTTACCATGCTATTTTGAGAAGCCAAACTCATACCTATTTCAATCATCCACTTCCATGCTAATGTTATGATGCTATTTTGAGAGCTTAAGGACTATCAAAATACCATCATAATGGCAAAATCCATTCACAAATCCACTTTGATCCATATTTTTCATTGAAGCTTGAGCAATATTATTGAGCATACATCTACATCAAAGGACGCATCTACAAAATCAAAGAGGCTTTTGGAGTGATCTTGCACTTAGTTTGCACTCTCTTACACCTTCTTTTGTCTAATCTTATATGTGAACATAGTTTTTAGTTTGTGAATGTTTTCCTTATTGTTAATGTTCTTTGCATACTAAATCTTGTTCTACATTTTGGCACGCCCAGTGGGACCCGACAAGGGTCATTTTAATCTTACTTAATGCTAGTTTCACATGCTTTTTCATGTTTTGGCTAACCATGAGAAACTAACGTTTTATGCTTCAACTTTTGTGTCTTCATCTTGTGGTTTTTGATTGAAGGGTACAATTGACCGCTGCAGGAACGCGCACACAACCCTCTAAGCGGTTTTTACACAGTCAACTCTCGAAAAACCTAGTTTTTTGCATCCCCGTAGTCGCAGGAACGCGCCATACTCCGGCGAAATCGCGAACCCGCAGCCCCGGGAACGTAGAAAGACCAGTGGGAACGCCAACAAATCAGTTCCAATCAACTCGCACGTGTCGATAAACCCTACCAACGAACCCGTCGACCAATCTTTCAGTGGGAACGTGCCTTAGAATAGCGGGATCGTCATTCCCGCTTGCGGAAACGCTGACTTTTTCCTGTCTTAAACTTCTCAAAATTGTAATAAAACTTTGTTTGCGAGATCGTCATTCCTGCTTGTGGGAACATTGTAAGGCCATAAATCCACGGGATCACTTTGTCAAAAAGAGCTCTCGGGTTTTTGGCTCGTGGTTTTAATTTCTTTTTTTGACAGTCTTTCATGTCATTCCCGCGATCCAAAATCGTGGCGGGATTGTCATTCCCGCGAACAGAAAGTTTGCGGGATCGCAAACCCGTGTGCGGGAACGCGGGTACCCTCGCGAGAACGTTGTTTCTCGCCTTTTCTCTGCGGGAATGTTGCCTAACTTTGGCTGTTGTGTTTAGTCATTGTTTTGAATGCTTCTAAGTTAGAAGAAATTGACTTGTTTGCATAATCACTAGGTACAAATTGCACATTTCATTTGGTGCTTTAAAAAGAACAAACAAATCTCTCTTTTGCATGCAACTTAGGCAAGTTTGATTTTTGAACACTTACGAAATTTGTTAAGTTAAAAACAAATCAACAAAAATCAAATTGAGTAGTGTATCATTGGACTCACCATTTTTCTAACCACCCATCAATTCAAACCCTTTGGTTGCAATCTCAGCACCATACTCGGGGCGATGGGTCCACTTGAAAAAGGTATTAAGTGTTCCACAATCAAACTCTACTCATTGGGTTTTTGAGGGTTTGTCTTAATTTGTAAGATTTCTTGAATATCCAAAAATCTAGATTAAATCGATCACACTTCAAGCTTGGGTTTTAAAACTGAACAAAAATCAATTGATGAGGAGGGCCTCCGGGCGCGCGAGATTTAATTTGCAGACCATAACTCTTCTTCTTGCTTGCATTCTTCGACCGATGTTACTTTCGTTGATGCATCTCAAAGTTGGAATTGAACATCTATATCTTAATCACTTGTGTTTTCAATAGATCAGACAATCTAAGAATTAGTTGGTGAAAGAATTCTGCTTTTTAGCCCAAGGTCATCCAAATCTTCTCTCCCCTTGTCGCTTTTGCGGGCCATCTTGGGTGCATAAGACCAGGATCCAAAACCTTGTTTTTAGTTTTAGGGGGCCTGCTTGGGGATTTCATCACCCCTTGGGACGACTTCAACTCCAGCCTTCCGGCGGAGTATAAAGATCGGGAGGTGAATCCAAAGACACCTCTCTTGGGATCAAGATTTTTTCACTCGGGCTAAGCCTCAAGGAACTTTATACCCTTGAGAAGTGAAAGAGGAGAAGTGGGTTACCGCTCCTCTCGGCTTTGTGACATTTTTTTGGTTTCATCTACGGATTTGGGCCTCACGTACTTTGCGTATATCGAGGACTCTTCAGATAAACCAACTGTCAGCTTTGTAGCCAACCATCTAGGATGTTCATGTGCTTGAAGTGATTGCTCGAAACATTTGTAAAAACATACACACTCCTTGGCGCAAGTATCACATTCTGAAAATCAAAACTTCTATTTGGTTGTTCCTATCTATTGCTTGATCTTTTACTTGTTGAATGAATGTTTGTCAAACTTGGTCAATCCTAGCTTAGGGCACTTAGCGTAGTCACTACCTCCAAGAACCCCACGGTTGTGATTTTAATCCTTGGGAATATCTCATGTCAAGCCATCCCAAGAGTAAGTTTAAGAAGGCTAAGCTTCCTCAAATACCAGCCTATAAGGAAATCGAAGCAGAGCATAAGAAACATACCCCTAACCCTAGGATTGCCAAATTGGATCAAATTGAGAAAGACAGAGCTGAGGTAGCATTGCAAATTGAATGGGACTACAAAATCCAAAACCTAACCCTTCGACGTGGTGTTAATATGAGCCTTATCGACAACTCTACTGTTACTCATTCTGATTAGGTCCTTCCTTTTCTGCACACACTTACACACTTATAGGTTTAGTCTCTCATCTAGGAATTGCACTATCCCATTCAAGCATTTGAAGTTAGACCATCTCCTCTCATCTTAGGTTGTTGAAGAAGAATCCTCCACCTGCATTGATAAAATCTTAGCATTATTTCCTCACTCAGAAACATTTTTGCATCACATCTCTCATCATCTTGAGTATCCTTGAAACACAACATTTTGCTAGGAATAGGTTGTTTTTGGTGTCCCACATCACCTTGAGCCAAAGGTTAGGGTCACACTTATTTGCATCACCATCACATTTCCCACATTCATATTTTAGGAAAACACAGGTTTCTTGCACTTAGCACCATATCATTTAGACACCCTTAGTATCATCCCTCGCTGCATTTGCATCTTTAGGAAAAGCATCCTTTCATGCCACCCACCACACGTTTTGGTAGGCACACACGAAAAAAAGACATGGATCCTAGTCATAGTGGTAACACCTCCCGAGCTTAGCCGTACTCTGTAGTATCCCTGACACCATCAGACCCACCACCGCAAATCCCAGAGGAACCAGGATCATCCATAGATATTGAGGCTTTTATGAACCAACCTGGTCATGCTACCATCGTATCATAGAGCGCAACAAGGAAACCATCATGGCAAATTTCTTGTGGGACAATGTTGGTGTCTTTGAGTTTGGACGTCTACCACCTATCAACATAACAGATCCTACTCACCCATTGTTTGGATGGCAACCACCTCAGGTAGAACCAATAGACCCAAATATCCCCTCGACCTAGGTGCCGGTTCCCATTCCTTAGAACGCTCATCCCATTCTCACTCAACCATTAGTGCATACTACATCTCAACCAACCTCAAGTATACCATTTGCAACTGTTTCCACCACTCATTTTTCCGCTCCACCAAATCCTCCATTTGCATTTAGCAGCACTACCTTTTCGCTTTCACCCCATATCACATCTAGTCCATTTGCTACTCAAATACCACCATTAGGGTCCAATACCTCATCTTCCATCCCACCAAACATCACTATCAACCCCTTTGTAACTAGCCAAAGCTCTTCAGCCGCATTTCCTTTGGGACCTTGGAATATTATTGCGACACAGGCACCTATCACTAGTCTTCCCCTTAGCACTACAGTCACGTCCGCACCTCTGACGCTGTCATCCACTGCTTCACATAGCTATTCACTCCCACCCCTCACCAACTATTTCTCCATGCCACTTCTAGGCAATAGCCCAAATCCACCGCCACTATTGTTCCCTACAGTAAACACTTTGCCGCAAATTAACTACCTTGCGCCTACTTCAAATCAGTCCTACTCTCAAACAGGCGCACAACCCACATATATTGGGCATGGTATATATTCCCAGAGCATAGCACAAGCATTATCTGCATTACCACCATTTCAGCCGTAGTCTTCACATCAGCAGTATGTCCAAGCACCCACACAGAACTACCTCATAGGGAAGCAACCTCATAGTTATCTACCACATCCACCTCAGCAAATGCAATAGTATGCACAACCCACATTCCAACAAACCATAGCATCCACTCCGCCAGTTATGCAAACCGTTTTTTCACAGACACCATATGGTCATCAGAGTTCTCCATATCACATTTCAGATTCTGGCACGTATCCTACACCGGGGGCACCTGGACTGGGGGCACCCACTCCTCCACCTGTAAAGTTTGAATGGGAAGAGATGAAAAATGCTCTCAAAGCCCTCAAGGATGGGATGGACACCAAAACTTTCAAATTTGAAAAATGATTGCCCATACCCTTTTGATAGGACTATCACTTTGACTTCATTTCCTAAACATTTCAAGATGCCAAAGTTTGACAAATTTAGGGGGAAGAGTGATCCAGTCACACATGTTAAGGAATTCTATATGCATTGTCAGGAGGTAGCTTATAATGATGTGTTCCTCATGCGGCTCTTTTCCAAAAGCCTAGTAGAACTAGCCTTGGAATGGTTTTGTCGTATCCCTCAAGGTACTATTAAAACTTTTGTAGAACTTTCTGAGGCCTTTGTTGCTTAGTATACCCATCTCGTTGAAATTGAATTATTTGTAGTAGACCTTGTCCACACCAAACAAAAGGGAGGGGAAAGCCTTACAAAGTACTTACAACGCTGGCAGATCCTCACAACAAGGATCTGTTGTACCATCCCTGAGCGCCATCTTGTCAAGATGTTCATAAACAACGCACACCCTAGCCTCGCTCATCATATGGTTATGAACTGTTTGCAAACATACAAGGACATCAAAGAGAAATGAATGGGCCTCGAGCAAGGCCTCATTAAGGATGGTGTCATCAGATTGTACAAAGAAAACACCCAGGACTGCAGTTCGAGCAATGACAAAAGCCAATATTGGAACAAAAACAAGAATACAGTGACAGATGGTGCCACTGACACTCGACAGGTCCATATTGTTGGGGTGGCTACCAGTGTTCCCACCACATTTTGCCAACAACAAACTTATCAACAACAACCTCCTGTGTATCACTAGCCACCCGTGCAAACTCATCAGCAAATACCTGTTCCTCATAATCAAACTAATGCTATCACATTGTCGGTAGGAAGTAAACCCCGTGTTTAGAGGCAACCACGAACATACACCCCATTGGGGGAACCTCTTGATACAATCTTCGAAAAATTGGCCAAAGATAACCTTGTTCGGTATCCACAAACACAACCCTTGGAACCTAATCAATCTAGAGCATCCTGGTACAAAGATAATGAATATTGCAAATTCCATCGTGTCAAAGGGCACACTACCCTTAAATGCATGCAACTTAAGGATTATGTACAGGACCTCATTGATCGGAAAGCTTAGTTGCCGATTCGTGACACGAATCCGATTCGGGGATGTGAATCCGATCCGTGGATTCGGGATTTTTTTTTTTTCCCAATTATGATTCGTGGAGGATTCGTGCATATATATATATATATATATATATATATATATATATATATATATATATATATATATATATATATATATATATATGCATTATATATACTAAAAAAAAGAGAAATATACATAATTCTAAAACTAAATCATTTCATAGTATGAATCTAGTATACTTGATCAATGACATCGATAATTAATCTATTTTCACGATTATAAAGAAAATCAACACATTCACATTGAATTACTGAAAGTGAAAGCTTGTAACATTCAAAATATAGATCATTAAACTTAAAGTTTATAACATGATTTACTCATAAAAGAGTTAAGAGTCAACACTAAAGTTTTTTATTTAATCATCAAATGGATTTTCAAGAAAATCCGCATCAGAGGGGTACTGGTGAGCTGCAAGTGCTGCATCTGTATTAGTAGAGGAACCCAAACCACTAGTAGTAGAGGGGATTGTTAACTCATAATCCTCCTCCTCATCATCCACATCAATCAAAGTGGATCTAGCAAGATCTCGGATGGTCATATCTAAATCAGGAGTCTCGGGTGCTACATCCCAAAGCTTTTCGGGCCCCTTCTTGTACTTAGGATCCTTCCGTGACAACAAGCGCAAATTGTTGTGAATGAACACAAGGTCTTCTGATTTTTTTGGAGCCAACCGGTTGCGTTTGATTGAGTGGATAAAGGAGTAAGTACTCCAATTCCGCTCAGCGGCAGAAGAGCTGGCAACCTAAAGAGAAATTAAAAATTATCAATACAACAATCAAGATAAATAAATTAAATAATAAATTCAAGGAATTGAGAATATTAACCTTAAGCTTAATTTTACAAACTTACTTGGGATAGGACCTTTATGGCAAGAGGTTGGAGGTACGTGAAGGCTTGCCCATGAAGGTACCACCATTTGATGGCACCCATCCTGCTTTGGTCTGCTATGGCAATAGGGTCGAAATCCTCACCTGAGTTGAAAGCAGCAAATTCACTCCTCACAATTGCCCCAATCTCTGGATCTTGGAATATCTTAGCTAGTGCCCTCTTATATCCATCTGCAACCTCTGCATCTCTAAATGGTGGCACTCTACCTGGAAGGCGAAGTACATCTGCACTATGGTACTTGGGGATAACAAAAGACAATTGAACACTATCAAATATCAATAGCACAAACATTGGATAAAATAAGCACAAACATTTGATAAGAACTACAGTACCTCGGGGATAGAGCATATGCAAGGAGGTGCAAAGGTGTGGTCATCTTGTTCCATCGATGATGAACAATTTTTTCCACCTTCTTGTAAAGGGTGTCCTCAGGATCATTCTCCCTCCTCTGTATGACCTAAGATATGAAATATGAATAATAATTATAATTAGTGAATATGTCAATTTAAACTTTAGAATCTAGATATCTCTCAAATAAAAAATTGTTGTAAAAGAGCGTAAAACTTACCATTTTAATTTTTTCCAGCATACTATCCATGGAATCATAAATATCCCCAAGGCATGGCTCATCACTATCTGCGAAGCGAAGCATTGCCATTATTGGATCGGTGATTTCCAACACATAACTCACAAGACCCCACCAATCCTCATCTAGTATCATTCTTCTCACATTTAAAGCCCTTGCTGTATTGGAATTCTTCCAAATGCCCCATTGGGGGCTAAAGACCATATGCTTCAATGCTTCTTTTACCTTCACAAGTCGTCTCAAGACGATTGTGTGAGAGGCAAAGCGGGTTTCAGCAACCTAAGAACATGTTAAACTCAAGTTAGTAAAACATTTAAAAATTAAAACATGTTAATGTAAACAACAACAAAAATTAATAATTGTGGAATCCAATAATATTCAATTATATATTAAATATAAAAATTTACCTTCAATAACTCCAAGTCCGAGAAACTCCTAAAAATTGCTTGTGACATGTGGTGATTTGTCACAAACATTTGAATCTCTTCAGCTTCCTCATATATCCTTTTCACCCAATCTATTTCGGTGCCAATTGCTTTCATCACTAAATTGAGAGAGTGGACGGTGCATGGTGTCCAAAAGATATGATCATATCTAGACTCTACAATTATCCCTGCAGCCCTGCAAACTTTTGCATTGTCCGTGACCACTTGAACAACATTATTAGGACCCACTGACTCTATGGCATCAATGAAAATGCGTGAAATAAATTCTGCATCTTTCACTTGCCCTTCACAATCAACTGCCTTCAAGAACATTGCCCCCTTAGGGCATACAGCAATAACATTGATCAATGGACGGTTTCTACAATCTTTCCAACCATCCGAAATAATAGACACACCCGATTGAACCCAAAAATCTCTTATTGGTTGAAGTTGAGCCTCTACAATTTTCCTCTCATCATGTAATATGGTAGTGCGCAACTTCTCATAACCAGGCGGTTTGTAACCATGGGGTGCATCATTTATTGCTTCCACCATCTCCCTAAAATAAGGTGATCTAGCAAAATTAAATGAAACACCATTTGCAATTAAACAACGTCCAATTTTGTGATCAGCAATGTCTCTCTTTTCAATTTGGAATGCCCTATCTAGTGGGCCTCTCTTGCGGGTGAGTGGAGATGGGTCTTCATCTTCATCATTTGTAGTTGGCATAGGCAAAAAAGGATGTGTTCTTGTGTTTGTTTGATCAAATGATGGTGTTGGTATATTTGTTTTTTGGGAAGCACCACGTTTTGCTTTTGCAACTGCTCTATCAGCATCATCTTGCTCTTTTGCTAATGCTGCTATTTGTGCAGCTGGTAATCCCTTCTTATCACTACCTTGACACATGTGAATTCCTTCACCCGTAGGGCCCAAAAAATGTAGTTTCACTCGGGAATAGGAGCTTCTATGTTGTATGTTGCAAAAATTACATTTCCATATGTATGCCCCATCCCCAGGACATTGTGCAACTCTTGTTGTGTGTCTCCATAAAGGAGACCCCTTATCAATTTTGAAGCTTGGTGATGCAGCCCCACCCCCACCCACTGAGCCTTGACTACTCATTGTTCTATTCTTGCAATCTAGAAAAAGTGAAAGAAAACCATACTTCACACTTGCACAAAAACTTGAAAATTTGGAAAACTAAAAATAAATCAATAATCTATGAAAGAATTCAAGAATATGGTTGAAATGCATACCTTAAACACTTCTTGCAAGGTATTTGAAGCTCCACAACCGATCTCCTTCGAATCCAAGCACTTCACTTCAAACTAGCAAGTATGAGAGAGCAAAATGAGAGAGCAAAATAGAGAGCAAAATAGAGAGCAAATGAACTTGCATTGTGATTTAGAGGGTCGTTTTTAGGGTTTAGGGCCTTTAGGGCAAAAAAAAAACATTAAAAAATGATAATGGGCCCACGTTTTTGCATTCTCCTCCTTCATTGCTGCGGATTCACGCGGATCCGCACGTGGATCCTCAAGGATCCGGGCAGGATTCGTAATCCTGCCTGTGGATCTGTAAGGATCCGCGGGCCGCGGATCCTTACGGATCCACAGGCAGGATTAAGAATCCTGCCCGAATCCTCACGGATCCATACGTGGATCTGGATCCGAATCGGACCCGAGCCCGGATCCGGCCTTTTCCAGGCGAATCCGGTAACTAAGTCGGAAAGAGATCACAGTGGGGGCACAACCCTCACCTAATGCAGGATTAATGATGTATCAAAATGCTTTCCCTCCTCATAACACGAACCCGAGAAAGGCACCTGCAAACCCTCCTGTCAACAAACCTAACAATGCTTCGGGTAAACAAGGTGACAACCGAGACACGTCTCAAAATTATACCTCAGCATACTTAGACTATGGTAGCTTAATTGGTTGCATATCCCAAGTTGAACCATCTATCAATGTCATCAATATCAAAGGCCTAGACACTCAGTGTGCAGTTGCTACCCATTGGACGCGACTCAATATAGCTGGTCCACCTGTATCCACACAAATCTGACCACCATCAGCACGACCACCTCCATCTCGAACATCTCCATCAGAATCACCTTCACTAGGGCCACAGTATAACATCTTGAAACACCTTGGAAACATGCCAGCCTAGATCTCCATCCTAGATCTCTTACGGACAAGCCCACTTTATCAAGAGATCCTTGACAACCTCTACGTGAGTCACACGTCCCCTCCGACATAAACGCCACTGAGTTTCGCAACTTGGTTAGCCATCTTTCAGCTTCATGTGCCTTATCTTTCAAAACACTGATATCCCAACAATTGAACTCGATCACATCCTCCCACTTCGCATCGCTATTATGGTTTCTAACTTTGCAATTAAACGTGTCATGATAGATAATGGATCGGCTCTAAACCTATGTACTCTAAAGTTCATCAAGCAGGCAGGATATACTGAAGCAGATATCATCAATGAGGTGATCACCATCAAGGCATATGACAATTTGGAGCGTACTTATGAAGGAACCATCTTGCTCCCTATCAGAGTCGGCCCAGCCACTCAAGAAACACCTTGTCATGTAGTTGATCTTAATCTTCCATATAACATCCTCCTCGGTCGTCCATGGATTCATGCCATGAAGGCCGTTCCATCCACATATCATCAGTGCGTCAAATTTTCGCATAATGGCACTGAGATAACCATCCACGCAGATCCTGAACCCTTTGCTTATTGCAGTGCGGTTGAAACTTCATACACCAATCACTGTCCTGGGATCGAAATTGGCACCACCATGGCCAGCTCCTCTGGCACCTGCCATGATTTAGACACCATTTTAGCCTCCACTCTCTCCACAATTAAGATCAACTACCAAGGTTGTGGCGAGTATAGTCTCATAGATGCTTTTGCTGTTGGCGCTCTACCACTTGACCCACATACTCAAGGACGCCCAATACATCAAGGGCCTATACCAGAAACCACCTCTCGACTTCAGTAGTTGGGCCTTACCACATTTGTCACCAAAGGTATCCTTGATGGAGCAGAAAACACACCAGACATTAACACATGTTTATACAAAGAGCGAAGCACTTCTCGATCACTTTAAACAGAAATATCCCTGGTCACATCGCTTGGCCATAGAGCAATGGGATTATCAAGGAGGTGGTTTAGGCTACCAGGAATCAGGTATGAGATAGCCTATAGAAGCACACCAAGGGCAGAAAACCAAAGGCCTGGGCTATGGACTCCTCGCAATTGGGGGCACTACAACGGAAGGCCACGCCTTTATGAACATCCAAAACACTCTCGTTGAGGTTGAAGACATCCCTGAGGAAGTTGAAAAGAAAGCTTACGACGATATTTTCCTTGACAAAATAATCCTTGGAGCCTCTGTGGTCTGCCAGTTATCCTTGAATCTCATAGACCTCCCCCTCGCTCACCCCGAACTCATAGATTGGGACCAACCAAGTGTCGTTCATGTTGACGAGTTCTCTACCGAGCACGTGCTCCTTAAATTCATGGGGGCAGAAATGCCACATAAATGGCTGCCTCCACCATCGGCGTATGTCTACAAACTGGATCCTGCAGGTTACTTCGGGGAGGAGGAAATCTCTAGTCGCAAAAATGAAATTCTAAAAGGAACAAAAAAGCAAAAGGATAAAAGAAAAACATCCCATGGTGAAAACTCCTCTGGAGCGCCATTGGGTGACTCAAAAAATGAAACAAAAATAAAGGACGTATCCAACGGTGAAAACCTCTCAGAGGCACCTGAGGATGGAGATTTCATCCTTCCCCCCCAAGAGCATCGACCTCCTATATCTTCAGTTTTGACAGAAGAAACTCGGCCTATAAATATCAGTCTGGCAGAGATACCACATATCACATACATCACAGCCTCTTTACCACCTGAACGAGCAGATCTTCTTGAAGTTCTCCGTGAAAATATAGGCCGCTTTGGATGGTCATATCAGGATATGCCGGGGTTGGACCCCAAACTAGTTGTACACCATCTGGCAGTGGATCCAGGGGCCAAGCCCGTCAAGCAGAAACTTCGAAAAATGCACCCCAAAGTGGCTTTATTAGTCAAAGCAGAGCTAGAGAGGTTGTTAGAGGCCAAAATCATTCGACCAATAGATTATTCTGAATGGATTTCTAATATGGTACCTGTTACCAAGCCCTCTGGTGATATCAGAATTTGCACCGATTTTTGGGATCTTAATAAAGCTTGTTCGAAGGATGACTTTCCATTGCCAAATATTGACATGATTGTGGATCTTACCGCAGGTCATGAACTCCTATCACTAATGGATGGTTTCTCTGGATATAATTAGATTCATATAGCAGAAGAAGATCAGCATAAGACTGCGTTTACTACACCTTGGGGCACATTCTGCTACAATATGATGCCATTTGGGTTAAAGAACGCCGGGGTAACCTATCAGTGCGTGATGACGGTCATCTTCCATGACCTAATCCATAAGATACTTGAGGATTACGTGGATGATATTCTAGTCAAGTCTCTCAATGCTTTGGATCACTTATCTCACCTCGAGGAAGTGTTCAACCGACTGGCAGAATATCGTCTCATGCTAAATCCAAAGAAGTGTGTCTTCGGTGTTACTTTAGGAAAGCTCCTAGGCTTCATTGTGTCACAGCGCGGTATTGAGATTGACCCTAAGAAGGTCAAAGCCATCATGGATATGGCTCCTCCTAAGACACTCAGGCACCTTCGTTCTTTGCAAGGAAAACTCCAATCAGTCCGGCGGTTCATTTCTCAGCTTGCTGATAAGTGTCAACCTTTTACTCACCTGCTTAAGAAAGATCAAAATTTCAAATGGGACCCAGCTTGCCAGCGCAATTTTGAGCTCATCAAGCAATACTTAGCTAATCCACCTATTTTGGTTCCTCCAGTTGCGGGGCACCCCCTCATATTGTACATCACAGCTACTCCCACAGCATTAGGTGCTCTGCTAGCACAACTTGACGATGCAGGAAAGGAACGAGCCATTTATTACATCAGCCGAACATTAGTGGGCTATGAGCTCAACTACACGCCAATGGAGAAGGCATGCTTAGCAGTGGTGTTTGCCACCCAGAAGCTACGTCACTACATGTTGAGTCATACTGTACAACTGATATCAAAGATTGATCCATTGAAATATATGCTCTCTCATACAGTACTCACCGGACGCTTGGCAAAATGGGTTATGCTTCTTAGTGAGTTTGACATTCAATATGTTGACAGAAAGGCCATCAAAGGCCAGGCTATTGCAGATCACTTGGCTGATGCACCCTTAGTTGTAGATCACCCATTCATCATGGAATTTCCAGACGAATACCTCTGTTTGATAGAAAAACAATCACTCTTGAAGTTATATTTTGATGGCTCCTATACATCTCATGGCTCCGGTGTGGGCATACTCTTGGTTACACCTCAAGGCGATTATATTCCTAAATCTTTCAAGCAACAATTTCGGTGTACCAATAACATTGCAGAGTATGAGGCCCTTGTTGCGGGACTAAAAATTGCCATTGAATGGAATATCACAGAGCTTCAGGTCTATGGTGATTCTCAGCTTATCATCAAACAAGCTTTGAATGAATATCAAACCAAGGATGACAAGTTACTACCTTACAAGGATCTGGTTGATCAATTAAAGGAGCATTTCACTCAGATCCAGTTCATACAGATACCTAGATTCCAGAATAAGGCAGCTGATGCTATGGCTACTATTGGTTCTCTCTTGGAAATACCACACGAAGCTACGCAATATGAATTCTTGGTTGAGCAGCTGCATGAACCTGCATATGAGAATGATGAATCAACACAGGTCTGTATCTTGGTTGGTCCCCAATCTCCATGGTACCATGAAATTCATGCTTACCTACTAAATAGTATCATATCTCCTCACCTCACACGAACCCAACGCCAAAACCTTATTCGCAAAGCTTCCCATTACACTATCATCGCCCAAACCCTATATCGTCATGGTTATCATGATACTCTCTCTCGATGTTTAGATCAAAATGAGGCTGCGATGGCTCTCAAAGAGGTACATGCTGGACTTTGTGGTGCTCACACGAGCGGGATGGTGCTAGCAAAGCAGATCCTTCGGGCTGGATATTGTTGGCCTACTCTAGAACAGGATGCATGTGAATTTGTGAAACGATGTTTACCTTGTCAACAACATGCTAATTTAATCTGGGCTCCAGCACAGGACTTGCAACCCATTGCACCACCATGGCCTTTTGCCTGTTGGGGATTTGATCTTGTTGGTCTTATTGCGCCACTTTCTTCAGAAGAGCACAAGTGGATAATCACCGCCACTGATTATTTCACTAGGTGGGTCGAAGCAGTTCTCCTTGTTACTGCCACGGGAGTTCAGGTGTCCAAGTTTATATTGTATCATATCATATGTCGCTTTGGCATCCCAACTACCATTTTCACAGACCACGGAGGTAATTTTGAAAACCTAAATATGGAGGAATTGTGCACTTCCCTTCACATCCACCACTGCTTTTCTAGCCCGTATTTCCCACAAGGTAATGGTCAAGCAAAGGCAACTGATAAAACCCTGCTCAGAATCCTCAAGAAAGTTGTCAATGACTCCGGCTGTGATTGGCATTTGCAAATTAATCCCACCCTATGGGCATACCGCACTTCATTCCGTACAACCACTGGCACAACTCCATACTCCCTGGTCTATGGTGCTGAAGCAGTCCTACCTATTGAGGTTGAACTCCCATCACTTCGCATTTCTCTTTGAGGACAAATATCTGATGAAGAATATAGAGTGGCTCGACTTACTCAACTTGATCTACTTGATGAAAAAAGGCAATAGGCCTATGACCACCTTATGGTCTATCAAAGTCGCCTCAAGCGCAATTTCAACAGGAAAGTCCATCCGCACAGTTTTCAGGAAGGTGACATGGTCCTTAAAGAGAATATGAAGGTTCAAGCTGACAGAGAAAAGAAAGGCAAGTTCGAGCCCCCTGGCTTGGTCTTTATGTGGTCACAGCATCTTTTGGCTCAGGAGTCTATTAACTATCTACCCTTGAAGGTGAAGTCCTAAATGATCCTACCAACATTATTCACCTCAAGAAATTCTACGCCTAAGGACAGAATTTGCAAATCAAGGAAAGAAAAAAGGCACAAAATAAATAAAGCGTCCAATGGTGAAAACTTGGCAATTCAAGCGCCTTGGATAGGTCCCTGGTGAAAACCTAGCAAATAGGCGCCAGGTGTACTACAACTCTTCCATTATCTATCATCGACACACACCCCTTTATCACCTCTCCATAATATATCACTCATCCCCCCCGCTTTTCCAAGGTGTTCCTTATTGTTATTCACCATGCTTCGTAACATCATCCTCTAGCACTTTGCACTATGCAACATCCCACCTCATTCTTGTATTATAGCATCCCATGTATCATACTCGATGTATCCTACCATTGTACTCTGCTAGATCTACCCTATCAAGTGCTTTTTATCCTTGTACTTTACCATATGTAGCATATACAACCCATATAACATGTGTCTCATACCCCTGCACTAACCCTTGTCTCCCATGTACCATACCTATGTGAATACAGCAATATCCGGACCCTTGTACATAAATCGCGCTTTACATAATCCCACCTAAACAAACCCATGTATCATAGCAACGCTATCTCCTCATCCTGAGCTTTCCCCCGTCATGCATATACCTACTACTGTGTTTTGTTATCGCGAGTTCCCATGTCCTTAACTTATCATACTTGTACATACTATCCAGGTCTTGTTACAACCTGTCAGTAGCTCATCAGTTGATCTCTTTGGCAAAAGGTTCCTTTTTCACTTTGTGGAATCTTTTGTTGTTTTTGTTTTTGGTTGATTGTTTCCACGTATCTTTTGTTGTTTCCTCCTCAAGATCGCCATGATCATTTCATATCATGGTGTGTTTTGACTGGGACAACTAAGGAGGTTGGTTTCGATCACAGTCTTTTGCTGCTTGTGAGTTAGTTTGATATTATCCTTGCATATTTCAAACATGTTTTCATCTTTTGATAAAACATGATGCACTTGGGTAATCTCGTTTGCTTGTGGATCATCCAGCATCATTCCAACACTGATCTCTTCGAGACTCGTGTGATGCTAGGGCAATCCTTGCGTGCCTGTTTGAGTCAGTCCTATGGAATTTTGGGGAAAAGGCCTTGACGTTCTTAGTAACCTTGGCAGATCCCTAACAATCCTATATCAAATAAAGTGTTCACACTACATAGTGGTACTTCCTCACAAAGTACCCCATGCTCAAGCTTCCCCTACGCCTCACTTTTATTTTTTTCAGAACCCTTGGTATCCTCCTCCTTGTCATCACCCCTCTCCCTTGAACTATCACTTTTTCCACCCTCAGAATCATTTGATTCAAAACCTTGAACATCAATTCTTTTTCATTCTCATCATGATGTGATCCCTATCATGAGTTACTATCCTAGCGCTAAAATCTCTGCTATCCTCCTGACTGCAAGTTTGTTGGTCACTCTTTTTCCAACATTATTCTCCTTAGTGTCAGTATCTCCTATGATCACTTTCCATATCATAGAACGCTATCATAAGTCAAGCATTGGTTATCCTATTCCACCATCATTGTTTATCTTGCATCTCCTAGAATCTAGTATGTTGTATTATCATAGCTTGTATCCCTTTACCATATCTCGGAATATCATTGCATTCGATTTTTTATGTTATTCTCACATGCTTATCATAAATCTCAGGTGTATCTTTTAGTTTGTGTTCTTTTTAGCATATCATAAATTTACTGTTCTCTCTTTTAGTTTATTTAAGCTTTAGCATTATAGTCATTCATCATTAGATTCTGGTTCATTTTAGCATAGTTATTCATTATTAGATTATCATTCATTTTAGCATAGTCACTCATCATTAGCTTATGATTCATTTTAGCATTTATCATTAGGCTAGGTTTCATTTTAGCATTGTAGTTCATCATTAAGTTGTACTTCATTTTTTTATTTTTTTATTTTTATTTTATTTTTTATTTTTTATCTTTTATTTTGTGATTCATTTTTCAATCTTTCATCCATCTTTAGTTTGTGTTAACATATCCTAGATGTCATGACATTATCTTCATTTTTCATATCATAAAATCTATTGTTTATCCTTTAGTTCGTGATTCATTTTACATTTGTCACTTATTTTATAGTTTGTACTTATCATCATACAACATCATATTAGATACTCTCCAAAGCAATCAATTCTCTGGGATCACATCACATCCATCATAAGCCACATCACATCATCAGGATCGTATCAAAAACCTATCACATCTATCATACAGAAAATCTCATCATCATCACATCTACAAATATCATAAAAACATATCATCAAGGATCACATCAAATCACATCACATTTGTGATATCATAGATAAAAATCACATCACATCATATCTGCACTATCATAGCTAAAACACATCAAAATCATATTATATCGTGTATACAATGTCATCAAAAATCACATCCTGTATCAAAAACTGTCAGCAAAATCATAAAATCATAGCACAAATCGCATCCTGCATCACCAATCGTCAGCAATACCATCAAAACATCACTATCAACCACTATACATAACATCACCAGTCCATAAACACATATATCACCAGAATCATCCGATCTATATATCAATGAAAGAATGAAAGAATAACAGTCCATCAGTGTACAATGTCCATATCATACAAACGGGTCTGAGCCTGCACAAAATCTCCATGTGTCTCAAAAAAGCCGATATATATATAGAGAGTACTTAGTATCCCAAAAGGTCACCTGCTCATTGATGGTCAACCCATCGTCCCTGCATCACCAGTCTCCTCCTCTACCCCTCTTCCGGCCCCTGGTGCTGCTGGTAGTGGAGGTGGTGGCCTCATCAGTCCTCCCCCTGTCCCGGAGCTCTCTGCCTCCTCCCTCATCCCCCGCCGCTGGCTTGGCCCTGCCCTCTGACTATGCCCTGTGCGCTGGGACTCGCTTGTACTCTCCCCCCTAGTGCTCCATCCACTCTCCCCTCCTCCCTGCATCCCTGTGTGGGTACCTGCTGTCCCTGACCGAGTCGGTCGCCTGTAATGCTCAATCTGTGATGCTGGCACTGTGGCATGGTACCTCCCCCGGTAGAATCCAGCCCTCTCCCTCAAATCCTCCATCTCTGCTTGTAGTCTCCGCAGCTCATCCAAACCCCCTCCCACTGCCACCTGTGCCCGTAAGGTCACCACCTCCACCACCAGCCTATCTCGCTCCTGTTGAAGGGCGTCTAGTGTCGCTTGCACCTTCTGCCGCTCCAAAGTCACGGCATCCAACCTCCCCTCCATCCGGCCCACCTCCGTCTGTAACCTCCCCACCTCCACACCTGCCCTGTTTGCCCACGGTTTCAGGCCCATGTATGGCCTCCATACCACTGTCACTATCTCATCAATCCGCACTCTCCAGTAGTCCATTGAATCCGTGTGGTGGTATGTCAATGGCTCAGCCCAGCTGTATGCCACTGGCTCCTTTGGCTGCCTATCTCTACGCCCCAATGGCTTGAGCATTGCAATATGCTCCCACGCCCATACCTGTAATAATGTAGGGAACCCAATACTCCTCCCCTATCGGCCACCACCTTGGTATACTATTTGATGTAGGTCCCGGTATAGCTCGGCCAACATCAATGAACCCCATGCCGCTGGGTGTTCCGCATCCACAATCTGCATCACTACTGGAATCAATGCTAGCGTAACCCCTGTACCACCTGTATCTGGGGCAATGTACCCCGAAACCAACCCTAGAACATAGAAGTAGATCCGCCTCTCCACCGTCACGTGATCCAGATGCTCGTCTAGTGCGAACTGTCCTCGTCGGATCCTGTACTCCACTCCAGGCCCCACCAGTCTCTGTACGGCCGCCTCTGCTGTCATCTCTTTGGTCGCCATGACTGGCGTCCCCCGCATTGGCAATCTAAATATGCGATACACATCCTCCAGCATCACCGTCATCTCCCCCATCGGTAGGTGGAACGTCGTTGTCTCACTGTGCCATCTCTCACACAATGCTGTGACCATCGTCATGTAGGTGCGGGTATGGGGCAACCTCGCCAGGTAGCATAGCCTGACCGCCTCGATCCGCGCCTAGTCGGCCGGTGTCAACGTCTCGCCAGCGCGCAACACTGCCGCTCGCCGCTCTTGTGACACTAATGCATCCAAGGACCACCGCACATCACCAAAACAAATCCAAACGTCAGTTTTCTATCTCCTTGTTTATCCTCCCACCCTCCCTTTCCTCAACCCCCGCTTTTTCTGCCTTTATTTTGCAAAAATCGCGTTCCCGCGGAAACAGCGTTCCTGCGAAGCCTCACCTCCCTTGTTCTCGCGAAACTATCTTTCGGCAGGATCGCGATGTTGACTCTGCTCTTACCCTTGACCTTTTGCCCCGATTCGACTAGCGCGTTCCCGCGGTCTCTCCAATTGTCTATCCCGCCGATCCTTGGTCCTGCGGGATTGCGTTCCTACCCTGTGCCCATTCTTCCCCCTTTCCCGCTGTACAAAGACCTTAACCTGCGGGTACGCGTTCCCGCTACATGAATCGTGTTCCTCTTTGCGGGGACGCGATCCCGCTAACTCTACCCTATTCCCGCATAATTTCCCACTCCGGGATCGCTTTCCCGCAATAACTTGTTTGGTGCCTCCCACAACTCCCACCTGACGCTATTTTTGCAGGATCGCGATCCCACTGATCCCGCTGGACCCATGCCTGCGAGATCACGTTTCTGCTCTCACGAGAATGATCTAACAAATGCCTACTCAAAAAAAACAGAGGTTTTAGACCCTACCGATCGATCGAGCGTCCCTCGTACTCGTACTCGTCGCACTATGTCCACTCGGTGCTCTGGTTGCCCAATTCCCGCCATCGTAATCTCCGCTGCAGAGCTCCTAACCAACAATATCTCCTCCTCAATCTGACTGCAAATGACCTCTTCTAGCCCTCTCTTCGCCCCTTATAGCCCACCCCGGCGCCCTAACTACCCCTCTCGGTCATCCCACCCTTCCAAAACATTCCCATCTCACAAAAACACACACAACACCACTTTGTACACTTGTAACATATCTTGGTCTGTTAGCTTGTCCATCCTCTTTCACTTAGTATCGTTATATCTATCCTCGCTTTCGTGTTCGTTCATCCTTGATTAGCATCTTGCACACATCGCACCACTCTTGGTTCGCTATTCCCATGCATCCTTTACCTAGATCTGCTCTGTGTTATCCTTCTTAGTTCAGCTTGCCAGACGCATCACTCATCCAGATCCATCAACTTAGGTGCTCTCCGATCGATCCTTGTAGGATATAGCTTTCCTCCAGTCTGCTCTTGGTCCGTTAGTACCTCGTCCTACCCATCTCGTTGGTAAACGGTTCTCTTTTGGATTTTCGCTTTCCTTTGATTTTGACTCTTCCTTTTGGGTCTTGACGTATCTTTTCCAAGCAATTTTTTTGTTCCCTCCTCATGGTTGCCATGATCTCCCATAGCATTGTATATTGCGAATGGGGCAATTTGCGCGTAAGGTCTTGATCAGGTTTTTTTGTTTATTTTTCTGCTTGTGGGTTACCCAGTGACTGTTCCACGCTGCTTCCTTTGGGCTTCGTGTGCGATGCCGGGGCAATCCTTGCGTGTTTGTTTTGAGTCAGTTCGTCAGTCCTTTGGAACGTTGGTGAACCAGCCTTGTTGTTCTTGGTAACCTTGGTACTTACCCAACTTTCCTATATTAAATCTAGTGCTCAAACTATGTGCTGGTACTTCTCTTTGCAGTATCCCCCCGCTCAAAACACTTCAATGGATTCCCTTCATCTCCATTATCCCCCCTCCATTTCCAACATCCATCTCTCCCACCCTTGAAACCCTGTTGCATCAGCTTTATCTTCCCATCATCCATCCCCTCCTCCTGGTTTCCTTTTATAGCGCTCTCCCCCCAATCCTGGAACGTCTTCAGCTTGCTTCCTTTTGTGAATTTGACCTCCCTTTATCATTCTCCCGTAGTGAGAGTTTGAGCTAATTCAGCCCCTTCTCTTTGCCAATCTGTGTCTCTGCTCGTCTCGAATTCTTATGTTTTTCAAGAAGCTGTCGAGCCTCGTCTTCTCTCTCCGCCGCCTTCTTGAAGGGGCATCTCGTAGTCTAGTCTCTCCTCTTCTTATCCGAGACTGGGGCAACTTTGTTGCTAAAACATCTTCCTCATGTCGTTTATATTCAAACTTCTTTGAAATAGTGTTGTCTCAACACTATGTCAAAGAGGGGCAAAATGTAGACACCTAAATTTGATTATACTGATTCGGTAATCCTATTTAGCTATCTCTAAACGCATCATTAATTAAATTCTTATTTAATTAATCTTTTTCCATCCCCTAGCTGATTAATTTAATTAATCATCTATAGTCCTAATTGATAAATCAAATAACTCATTATTTATCAATTAAATCCTATTCTCCTATCTAATTCCAAAAATCTCAAATTTATTAAAATCACTTTAATAAATAAAGCTCTCAAAATCTAATAGCCCCTAACCTATCCTTAATCCTCCATTTAGCCTAATCCACCCCATCCACCCATACTAACTAAGCTTAGCCACTAACTCACCCACCCTCATCAATACCATCCACTTGCACATCTCTAACATCCCTAATCTAATCCTAACCCAAGCCTAACCCATCCCCTAATCATTTGCACAATCCTAAATGAGATTAAGACTTTCCTAAGCCAAGTTAAAGTCTATCCCCTCAAAATATCCCAACCACCAAGCCATAAGTGCTCCCACAAAGCCATAAATGACTCTTACAAGCTCATTTATTGCTCTTACAAGCCATTATGAAGGTCTTTATGAACTTTGAGCCTCCTTTGTTGACCCCTCAACCCCTCTTGCTCTAA
Organism: Cupressus sempervirens; assembly: GCA_028749045.1. Classification (NCBI taxonomy): domain Eukaryota; kingdom Viridiplantae; phylum Streptophyta; class Pinopsida; order Cupressales; family Cupressaceae; genus Cupressus; species Cupressus sempervirens. The sequence continues at coordinate 234,712,201 of CM053790.1, read as the reverse complement.
CCAATGACTCTGTGACATGTGTCACTCCTTGATTGACTATAAGGAAGCACAATCCATGTGCTCTCCTCTCATTCAATCTGAGCCCTCCATAAGTTTTCTCCTTTCCTTCCATTCTAGCCATCGATCCCTCAAGCCCTTTGCCTATTTAAGGAATCCCCTCCCAAGCCATTTTAATCACAATCCATCAAGTAAAGTTACCATGCCATTTTGAGAAGCCAAACTCATACCTATTCCAATCATCCACTTCCATGCTAATGTTATGATGCTATTTTGAGAGCTTAAGGACTATCAAAATACCATCATAATGGCAAAATCCATCCACAAATCCACTTTGATCCATATTTTTCATTGAAGCTTGAGCAATATTATTGAGCATACATCTACATCAAAGGACGCATCTACAAAATCAAGGAGGCTTTTGGAGTGATCTTGCACTTAGTTTGCACTCTCTTAGACTTTCTTTTGTCTAATCTTATATGTGAACATAGTTTTTAGTTTGTGAATGTTTTCCTTATTGTTAATGTTCTTTGCACTCTAAATCTTGTTCTACAACAGGGGGTCAAAGTAGCCTTTGAATCTTTGAAATCAGATTATTTCTGTTTACTTTCAGACAAGGATTTCATTTTAAAGTTTGCTGAATATATGTAGATTAGTTGAGGAAAGAAGAGGATGAGATTAAGAAGCTCAACAAGGAGCTTAATGTTGCCCAGGAAACATTGGATAACACCAGGGTTTGCCCTTCAAGAACAAAAAATCAGATTTTGGTCACTAGTCAGTTTAGCGAACAAGAGAGCAGGGAAGGGATTGAGTTTTTCAAAGAGGTGATCAAGGAACTTGATAACATTTAGTAGACTTATGACTTGAATAACTGCCCCAAGAGATCAAGTAACAATTGTTTGAACAGCTAGAAGTTTAGTATGAGATGGATAACATTTATTTGCTTGACATTTGTTTGTTTGAGGTGGATGCTGATTTGACATTTGATAATCCACTTTTTGAGCTAGACGAGGAAGATCTTTCCGATTCACATGACGAGGATGGAATTGATTGCAAGATTTGGGACCCAAATGCAATTCCTAGTGATTAGTCTTTGTCATGAGGTTGGAGTGGTGGATCGATTTCTAGAGTTTTTATTGTTGCTCATTTTTCAATCAACTTATACGTGGTTCGAGATTCTAACTTACATATGAGTTGGATGGATTTTGTGCTTCATCAACTGAATAGATCATGGTCAAGCATTGATGAATGCTACATTTTGATTATAGGAGATGGGATTTTAGGTCCTCCTTACTTATGACACCTACTACTTAGGGGCATTTCAGACTGGTGGCTGTGGTATTGGCCTTTCCGTACCTATGTTGTTGATTTCAGCTATTGAGCAGTTTGATTCCTACATTAGTAGTTTAGGATGGACAATTATGGTTTAGTGTAGGATAGGTGGTATGCATTTTCACGATCGATCACTTACAGATGGGAAGTTGTCCAATATTGATAGCTCCTTGAGATATTCCTATTACTTCATATATTTTTGTAGTGACAACATGATAGTGTGGGATCTTGGTATTAGTATGATTGATTCATTGCTTTTATGGGGTATTGGTGAGTTCCATCACCATTTTGGACGTGTTCTTTGTATCAGAGTAGCACAACGGCTTGGTGAAGCAACTTCTCTAAGGTAGATATGGGATCCGAGCATTATGGTCACAACATGCAGATGCAGATTGCTTGAGGGCAAGCAATGTTTATGAAGGGAGGACTGTAATGTCCCCTTTTTCTGGTTATTCTTTCCTAATGCATTGTTAGCCCTTTTTGCCATGGTTACGCGGGCTAACTAGGTCTTTACTGGGGTAGTATGAGATTTCGCATAGGCACTTCTAGTTCTAGGCCAATTAGAGTTGATTAGGTAGGGTTTCTAGATACTTACTATTTGTAGTAAGTTAGTGGGGCTAAGTCTTTTGGCCATTTCAATATTGGACTTGGAGCATCTCACTGAGAGCTTTTTGACTTCTATCACACATGGGTTTCCGAGTTCAATTGGTTGTCTATTTTAATGCCAAAAGATTGTGAGTATTAAAAATTAAGGCACATATTAAGAAGTCAATTTATTATTAAAGGGGGCCTTTTTTTCTCATTAAGTGTAAAAAAGACATTTTAAATAAAAGAATAAAAGATGAAGAGACCGTGATGTCCCATATTTCGAAGACCAACTTCATTAACAAATATTAAATACAATAGTACAATAATTAAAATTAATAAATATATATATTATTTTTAGTAATATATAATTAATAGAATAATATGTTAATAATATAAAATGATAATATATATAATTAAATATAAATTATAATATAAATGATAATAATAATAAGACTGTAATTATAATATACAAAGTTATATAATTACTGTTAATGTTATTGTAGTTCCAGTCCGATAAATCGTATTGAAGATATGTATGTATATTTACTATATATGAAATATAATATATATACTTAACTCATACAATATATATATATGTATAAATATTATTATTATGCAACTTTAGAGAAATTAAGATCATGTATATATATATAAAATTGTCATTATATTAATTAAAGTACATTCTAATGTGACAGATTGCATAATAAATAAAAATAATATTGATCAGCTGATTAGTTTAGTCAATTGTTTGACCTACTGCATTATTAACAATGTACTGTTTTATAGTTGTATATCGGGGAAGTCACGACCAGGATGGTCGTGGCTCCACGATGGAGTCACTATCCATCATGGACGTGACTCCACGTCCTCATATTTATAGTGTGTAAAACCTGCGATAAACAAAATACCCGAACACAAATAAAATGCAATCTTCAGTGGCAAGTCATCGCTTTTTTTTTTGCAGAGATATCTATTACCAATTACCATACATATCCTATCACAGTCTGCGATCGGACTTACTGATTAAAAGAATTCTATCCAATATTGCTAAAAGTATATATATATATATGTGTGTGTGTGTATTTATGAATAACACATCAATCTGATCATCAAACTTAACAATTACAATATTTAAATAATGAGAATAAATGAAAATGTTGTACCACAATTATATTAAGAACAACATGAATATTAATACAAATTCATTAAATGAAGTGCACGATGGTTTATGGTGGTACAATCAATAAACAAGCCTGAAGAAATAGTATGGAGGGGCGATCACCAAGTGGCAGGTCTGACCACCTTGCTGTTCATTCCAGTGCGTGATATAAGAAAGACATTCATAATCACCATTGGGGCAAGGAGGAAATATATATGAATCATCTGTATGAGAATTAACCAATGATAAGGAGGAAGATATGACTCAGCAGAGTTGATACGGGTAAGAGACTATCCCATTACATAAGCATTATTGTGTACTAAAGAAAACCAACCCATATATTTAGCGAGCGAATTGAAGACAATGGGATTGCCGACAATGGAGTATATAGTCACTGGCTAATGGAGGGTTTAAGAAAGGAAGGGAATCTAACACCATCTGAGATTATTATTGGAATAGGCAGATGAGAAGGATAGAAACGACAAAACGTATCAACAATTAAAGATGGATTGAACCTTTAATACTGAGCCAACATCAATCATCCAATCAAATTACAAGTCAGTCAATATTTACCATTGACACATAGGAGAAATGCAGCTGCGTTACTCATAGTGATACTCTGCGAAAGATTTTGGACAGAGTTAATATTTCTGAGCAAGAATTCTAATTGTTAAGTATGGTCGTGGGCTTCCATACTCAGGGATAGAAAAATGAAGGGAGAAATTTAAATACATCCAAGCCAAACATCATACACACATTATATAGAAAAAACAAATATCAATGATATTAGGAAGACAATAAAATTCACTCAAGCCAAAATAATAAAGGGGCCATGATCTATTAAAAAGATCTCTTGTTCACTACGAAGGAAATAAAAGAGATATACAAGCATCGAAGAGGGAGGAGAGAGAGAAGCATCAAGGGGAAAACAAAGGTAAATTAAAAAATGAAGACAAACACATAAGACAAGACTCATTCAGTGATCGATAAAGATAAAAAGATTGATTTTATTGAAATTTAGATTACATCATTGAGCTCAGTAGTTATATTGATATCATTTAAGTAGAAGAAATCTTTTGTAATAAGAAACCAGCCCCAATTTCCAGAGGGCAAGAATGGGGATATTACAGTGGTATCAGAGGATGATCATGCCATCTCGCAGGGTAAAAGATAAGTAAGGCCAAGACAAATAGGGAATAAAACAAAAGTAACAGCAATACAAGCCTAGTGTTGATAAATTAATGTGACAACAAAGCAAAAAAGAAGAAGATTTAAGCGACAATCTAGATCTTCAGCAGCAAGATCACAAGGACAAGTGCGGAGGCAGCAATAAGGATGCAAACATTAATGACAATTAAATAAAACCAACAGTGATACAAGGGTACAAAGACATATCAATTCATTGAGTTATCAAACCCCCGCTAAATGCTACGATAGTGGGAGATAATAAATATAAAGACCCCTCGTATAAAGACCACTAAATTCTAAGATTGTGAATGGACGAATGACAATCTGGTATGGAGGAAGCTTAAGAAAGGAGGTGTTACGCCTTACCTGGAAAAATTGCATGGCATGAACTTGGCGATCACTAAAAGCTTCACAGAGAGCTGGAAAAATTGTATGGTTACTATTTGTGATAGGAGCAATAAGATTTCTAAAGAACTAATAGCTCAGGTAACTAGATTACCGATCTCTGGTATGAAAGTTTTCAAAGAAGTCAAAACTTCCAAGTCAGCTGTGATTAAATTTCCTAAAGAACAAAAGGAGAGAGATCTTGTGATTAAGACTAATTTGGATTTCTTTGAAATGTCTCAAATTGAGCCGTTTTGGGTTAAAATCCTAAAAGTAGTTATGGAATATTTCACTCTTGATGGTATTAATGTTTTAAGGATTTTTTCTGCTAATTTAATAACACTGTCATGATATTGGTGTGTTCCAAATGCAGATTTGAATCTCATATAAATATGAGAGGAGACAAGAGACATGTCTCTATGGTTTAATCATTATTTAATTAATAATAATATTAACAAAAATAATAATGTCTAACAATATATATATATATAATAAAATATAATATATATATTATATCCAATAATATATATTATTTAACATGAATAAGTATATCTAGGAAATGATGATTCACCAATAACAATAATGTATCTAAGATCGAATCAATCCGACTGAAGCTACAACCTTAACACTCCCTCTTAGCTAGGGAGGATTTGTAGAACACACTATGCTCTCAAGCATTTAAGGATATCAACATATATCCATCAACTTGGATGTTATCTTTCATTGTCACCCAAAGTATGATTCAACAAGAAATATTAATCATATGATATTCATAATACTTATATTCTTTTGGTATGTGCACTGGCATCAAAAAAATCCTTGATGCCTACCAAAAAGAATATGTTATATCCTAGTAGGATATGAGTTGTCTGATTTCGGACACCCTAGGACAACAACTCAAGGTAATCTATCAGATTACAAGAAATCACAATGTCATGGTCTCTATCATGACAAGTATCATGATCCCTGACACTTCGGGACAGCAAATGAAGTCTAATCATGATACGTTTGTTATCATGACTACTGGCACTTCGGGGCAACAACTTAATGTAGTCTGTCATGATAACATGTCGAGCTATTGATAAGATTGTCACCTTACAATTGCATTCCTCTGAAAATACATCAATGAAAGATCGTCACCTTTCATGACATAATCCACATCTGCAAAATAGTAACCACCATGAACCAACTCAGAGGGTGCAGCAAAGGCTTTCACCTCAACTTGTTTCTCATAGAGAATAATGAATTACAAGGAATTTCACTTTAGAACTTCTCTCTCATAGAGAATATATCATTTACAAGGGATTGCACTTCAAAATTCTCCCTTTGAACAATGATCCTGGGAAGTTAGGTCTTGTAGTTACTTGCTTAGAGGCTCTCTTCGCCTAAGGATGCCTATCGGACTCCCTCTGAATTTGATATTAATCTTTTAACTTCCTGGTGACAAATCGTTACTTCCTCATGATGTATCTAGGAGTAGGCGCATCAAAATCATGCAGTCATAGAATTGTAGTTCTAGACTCCCGAGTATCAATCTTCTAGGCTCTTGCATTGCCTAGAAGAAGTGTCAGACTCGCTCTTAATATAGAATAATACTCATAATCTCAATCATCAAACATGTTTGCTTCAAGAACCTTGTTGGTGTTTCAAAACTACCAAGCAACAAAATACTTGATACCAAGGTTCTGAGGATAAGACTTGGTCTAAGGGCTAGCTACTTCCGATGCTTAACTAAGACATCTTTAGATTTGGACCCAACTTTTAATAGAATCACAGGGATTCTCTGCTCTTTAGGTTTTGCAAAACCAAGGCGGGTACACCTGAGGGATAAAGACGTTTTGTACTTGATATTATCTTCACAGTTCACTCATTCACTAATATTCTTTCATCACACTTATCCCCTATAGCAGATATTGATCACAATTCTTCTTAGATTTACAAATAATTCTGGGTTACAACAGCTTACTATAACACAGAGATTAATTGCAAACAAGTGATGATCAACAATTAGATTCTTCATACATGAAAGTAAAATTGATTTGATTTCTGAAAGTTCTGCTTGATGCAACCCCATGATTTCTTCAACATGCAACTACATAAATGATCAGTACCTTATCCCTTGGCATTCAGAGTCTACCCAACAATTATGACGTAATTAATTGCCTTACAATCAATTTTATCAGCAATTAACCCTAAACCGTATTCTTATAAATATCCTTTTTATATGACTAGAAATCTTGTCAACATAATGAAGCATTTACTTATTTCCTTGAATTAAAAACAACAGTAAATTGATATACAAACTATCCTTGTTGCATTAAATTGCATAAACATTGCTCATACAATCTCAATATAACCAACACATAACAATGCAGACAAAATTCAGTGAAAACAGATATGGTAGAACATTCCCTTTTGTATTAATATTGCTTGGAAATCATACAGTACTAATGTAAACTCATAATGACTCCAGACAAGACAATTTGATCTTTCAATGTCAATGTATTCTTAGATTTGCATAGAAAAATACATCACAAAGTTAACACCAAAAACTACTGGACTGAATGCAAGACTAGCATGAATACTAAAATTTACATAAAAGTTCGGACCCTTTCTCTAGCTTTGGGATTTCAATATGAGATGCAACAAGCTTCAGGCCTAGAGAAGAAAGACGGCTGTCCTTAAGACAATTTTTTTTTATAAACAAAGGTCATTGTCATAATAAGACAAAAATGTGCTCTCTTACTTTCTTTCAACAGAATGTCTACATCATGAATCTTCTTGTTGTGGGACCATTTGTTGTTGAGGGGCTTCATGTGATGATTGGCCTGGATGCAGTTGTTGTTCTTTTGATTGTGGGACCAGTTGATTTGCATCAGGTTCCGCTTCGTGCAAATTGATTGTGACTCGTGGCTCTCCCTCCAAATCATTAGGTTGGACTGCTAGATCAATAGTTACAAATGGTTGCCTTTTCGTTAAGTTGTCAGTTTGAACTTCCACATCTGTTACTGCAGTTGGTTGTTCCTTTTTCTATTCTTCTGATTTAACCGGTGCATCAATTAATTGCAGCTCATTTGGATCCGCCTCATCTTCATCAGTTTTTTCAGATGCCAACTGATTTGTCTGAGCAAGATCTGCCATCCATTTGTTGAAAAGTGTATCATTTGGCCAGTTGAAGTTCATAATTTCTTGCTGCTTCTTTAGGATTTCTTCTCCTAACTTCTCAATCTCATCAAAATCCTTTTTAACGGAGTCAAAGAATAGTTGCACCTTCACAACTTCCTCAGTTGTCTTGGCAAACCATATATGGTCCTTTTCATTTATGACCTTTTTTAGCCTGATGCATATCAAATCATCCAACTCTTTGCCCCATTCTTTTGTCTTTCAATTTATCTACACCCTCAAGCACATGAGGGAAAAGCTCAAAACTTTCAATAAGATATTTTGAGAAGTAATTTATGATTCTCCTCTGTAGTGCAATTCTCTTGCTATCAAAATCAGAGAGGCCAATAGTCATGTAAACTGTTTTTTCAATTTGTTCACATGAAAGACCAATGACTGAGGAACATAAAATAGTGACATCACTGTCCCTATTGTTCCGTTTTTTTACAGTTGGCTTCAAAGTGGCCTCATTATTTTTGAGCTCATTCCATACATCCATTAATTTTTACAGTTGTTCATAAAATATACGCTAGCCTATCCTATTTATCAGATACATAATTGAGTCTCTTAATTTATTTTCATATTGCACCCCTAGCTCAACATGTATTGACCATATTTTAGCCCTTTCTTCTTCAAGCTCTTCAACTGTATATGCTTGGGGTCCCTGTGGGTTAGCTGGCATCCGTATGCGTGGAATTGTGTTGAAAGGTGCAATTGGAGGACGAGGAGGATAGGTAATCCTTGGCTGACTAGACTCTTCTATTTTTCTCTTCCCCAATTGTTTCTCCATTTGAGTCATCATCCTTTGCATTTGATGTATTCTATTCCATCTTTCTTCATATGCCTCCAACAACTTTTCAAATTTTAGCATTTAATTCTAGGAACTTATTTTTGTCCTTAGCTGCAACCACAACTCCAAAGTTTACCATTTCTTGGGTCATCTGGAGACCTTTTCACCATCCACCTCTTCCACTCTATAAACCATGAGACTTCCTGTGTGTTCAGAATCTAAATCCACTTGAATCCTGGCCTTGTTTCCCTTTTAGATGGACCGCATCACTAAGGCCTGATGGTAATCACTATACTTTAATCCTTTATGGGCTTGTAAAACTTCTTCCTTAGTCTTGAACTGGGTGTCCTTTGATTTCCTTATTGTGTCAAAAACCATTGCGTTGGCAATGTCCTACTCAGGTAAAATTGTGCAAATTCCCCAATAAGACTAGCCTTAACCTCTTGCTCAATTTCAGAGTCCTGCTTGCTAGGTTGCTCTGGTTTAGGCTTTTAACATTTTCCCTCAAAATTGTTTATACTTCTTCTCCACAAAAATTGAGTAAATGTTCTTGATCTTACAAAGCTTTCATTATCTATGAATTTCTTAGATGCCTGTTCCACTACAGGATCTATCTCTTTACTTTTGAAATCTCCCACAGTGAGAGCCAATGTTGGCATAGGGGGTTCCTTAGGCACTCCCTCTTCTATGTCTCCTATTGTTATTACAATGTCCTTTTCCCCTCCCATTTGTCTCAACTGTTTTCTCAAAGATACTTCATCATCTATTCAAAGTGGAGTTTGGGTAGGAGAATATTCTTCAGCCCTAGAAGAACCCTGTTCTAATTTCCATCTCTTGGGAGCAGGTGCAGTAGGTGAGCTTTTTGAAAGTTTCCTTTTATAAAGAGGTACAAGTTGTACACTCTTTGCCACTACGTATCTAGCTTTTCTTTGCAATGTATATTGGCTTGGGTTTATAATTAATCTATTAGCCAACCTACTTTCAACCTCTGTGGCCTTGTCTGGATAAGTTTGGGTCAAAATGTGCTTTTCATTTAAAGTTTGCATGAACCCAACAAAATTATTCATAAGCATATCTATCTTTGCACCCCGTAGTTTTTTATTAGCAAGGGGATCATAATTTGGCTCAAAAGCATTTATAAAATCCAGTTTCTTGCTATACACTTTCCACTTTTCCTTCCTAACCTCTTGTTCCTGTAATGAAGACCTGTTACTAACGATATCTTTAGGAAAATATACAAGGTGCTTCTGGGCTTTGGCTTTTGTTCTTTCTTTGAATATTTCATAGAAACCCTCTGGGTCTATAAAGTGAGAATGGGATTGAGCCATCTGATATTTGTCTAAAAACTTTTCTATATGTCTCCATCCCTTCTTGACAAAAACAAAATTATGCACAATAGTAATCTGAGGAAAGAATGTACCTTTGGATTTGCCCAATAATTCTCTTTCTTCTAGCAATTCCTATCTTTAAAGGTACTTGGTATGGTAGCACATGTGGTTTTCCCAAAAAGTCATATATTCTGAACACTGTGGAAACTGTATATGGGATGACATCTCCCCAATTATGGATTACCTTCAATCCTTTTGCATAATCCTTTGGTCTAATTAGTTCTAATAGTGATTGAGGTATTCTGGGACTATCTCCAGTCAATAAAATCCTCAACTTGGAGGCAAAATATCTGTCAAATCTTACAAAATTGGCATCTGTGACTTCCCATGTCATATCAGCATTCCAGAGCTGGACTGGTAGTCTCTCTCCATCCCTCTCCAATTCCAACTTCATTTCCTTAGAGAAAAAGGTAATTCCTTTATACAAACATATGTACATTAACATGGAATACTAGTAGAATGGCTTATCAACTTTAGCCTTAGCTATACCCATTAATCCATTATGAATCTCTTTTGCCAAAAGAGTAGCAAAATCGAAAAGAGAACTCATACCATATTGAAGTGTTTGAGCAATAATAAAAGCAATGGATCTTGGCATTTGATCTTGCTCATCTATTCCCAACATTTTGCAAAGAGAGAAGTAAAGTGCCTGAACCCTGGGATTAAAAAATTTCCTTAGCAATGGCTCTCGGGTAGAGGCAGTCACTAATGACAATGAACCTATCTTGACAAAATGCTCTTGTAATGGTCCTCTTCTTAGGTATACCCTCTGTGCATCATATCTTGTTTGCAAGTCTTCCATATCAATCTTCTCATGCACTACATGGTTAGGGTTTAATTTGAAAACCTCCCTAATCAATTTTGGTGAAGCCCTAAAAAGATTATTGCCAGCATGTTTTTTAACTATCCTTGTTATTGGGTCATATTTCTTTGACATTATTGCAAGTAAGTCATCATCAAAGAAAACTCCTAGGATAATTAACTTGTCAATGTCAAATTCCCATACATTATTCAAAGGAGTGTCAAGTTTTCTTTCTGCAAACCAAACTCTTGGGATAATTAACTTGCCAATGTCAAATTTCCATACATAATTCAAAGGAGTGTTGAGTTTTCTTTCTGCAAACCATTTATGAAATAACTCTAAACTCCCGATGGATGTCTCGGCATCTCTCAATCAATTTGCTTTGTCATAAAAACCCTTGTTGATCAATAACCTAGGGTTCTTTGGTATGAATTCTTTTCCCTTAGAAAGTTCATTTATGGATTGTGGCATTTGTTCTAAAAAATCATGTACAACCCTTTTTAGGCAATTTACTTTCCCTGAGAAATCCCTTCATGGAGGCATATTGGACAATTATTTTACTGTGACTGTATTTTCTCAATTAACCATAAATTTGGACACTTACCTGATTTTTTTGTTGATTTCTCTGAAAAATTGTTAGCAGCAATTTGAGATTCTCAAGAAATGCACTTTGAACTCTGAAAATTTTTGGTCTCTAAGAATTCTGCAACCTTGGTGCTCAGTAATGAAGAAATCAGAGATCTTATGGAAAATTTGGTCTCACATGAAGTCGCATTGATCAGAATTAATGTTTCTAATAGCCATATTTGAGTCACGCCGTGAAAGTTGGAACCTAGCCATTGATCTTCATCTAATCGCACGATTCAACTTTTAAAACAAAAAGGCTGCATTGCCCTTTTTTTTTGAAAATTTCCACATGTCAACAAGTTGCTTCCCCGCATTCTCTAAAGTTCGAGTAGTTCCATATTCTAGGGAAGCGCCGATTGTCGATCTCCAAGGATTGACGACCATGAGAATTTTACATGATAAATGAATTTGCCTTAAATTTTCGAGCCCATTGAGCCAGTTCACTATCTACCTTGGCAAACACGCCATACACCTTAGCAAATCAGAACAACGCATTTGGTATGCAATCCACCTCAATATTACCTGGCAGCCTTTGGAACAACTGAACCCACATGGCCATGTGTCGCAAAGTCGCTTCCTCACATTCTCTAAAATTCGAGCATCTTTATAAAGCGGGGAAGCGCTCATCGTCAATCTCCTAAAGATCGACGGTTCCGCAAGATCTTCTGTGTTTTAAATCCAGTCATCAACTGTGTCCAATGAAATGATGCTAACTTGCCAACTTATGCTGACACCCTTCCAATTGTTTTGACACCTTTCCAACTTTTGCAGCTCACAAAAGAAATGACCTCAACAATTCCACATGTCAACAAGGCGCTTCCCCGCTTTCTTAAAGTTTGTTCATCTCTATAATGCGAGAAAGCGCTCACCGTCAATCTCCAAGGATTGACGATCATGAAAGTTGCTCGATCATACAGTATTCCAAAAGGCTAAACGAGATTCGCAGGGACAGGTGTCATGATTTTACTTCCCCGCATTTTCTAAAGTTCAAGCACTTTCATAAAGGGGGAAAGCGACGTCTGTCGATTTTCAGATGATCGACGATGCAACAAATCCTTTTTAATTTAGTCTAGTCACTGATTACATCTAATGAAATAGCGCTAAATTTCCACCTTGTTTTGACAATAGTTTGACAACTTTGAGCTGTTCTGACAAGTCTACCTTTTGTAGCCTACAAAGGAGATGCCATCACAAAATCCATGTGTTGAGATGTCGCTTCCCCGCATTCTCTAAAGGTCGAGTAGTTTCAAATTGCGAAAAAGCGACGCTCGTTGATCTTCTCACGATCAATGGTTAAGGCTTAAAACATATAAGGTTAAAGACTTTCAAAGGAACACTATGTAGGTTGACTCATGGTTAAAACCACGGTTAGAGCATAGGCGGTTGGGTTAAAATTGTTGAGAAAATATTTTTAAAAGATATATGCAGAAAATTTGAAATAAAAGATTTTTGAGGGGCAAAAACTTCCCGCGTATTTTAAAAGGAACTAATGTAACCCTATTTTTGAAAACCTAGGGCACAAATAATATTAGGGCAACGTGAAATTAGAGGTTTTATCTAGGGCAAACAAAATCAAATGCACACAACCCTTGACTTCAATGAATCAACTAGATTTTCACTTAAAGAAGAAAAAGTTTGAAAGTGAAAAAATTAGGCCAACAAACCTCATTTTATCTAGCCTTATCATTAGATGACTAATGAATTCTAGATCACATCTTCTTTGGAACTACTGTCATAAGATTGTGTTTTGCACAATATGCCTAGTGTACCATTCTTCTTTTCCTGCAAGATCATCTTCAAATACAAAGGAAAAGATCAAGGAAAATAACTCATATATTATGTATAGAATTACAAATGAGAGAGACAATAATGAGTTGATAAATGTTATACTTGAGAATAATAAATACTTATCTATACATCAACTTCCTTGATATTAGTTGCTTTAATGAAGGCCCATATGCATTAAATCAAAGGATGATTCAAATTTGAAACTCTAGTAATGTCCCTTCCCTGACATCTCTCCTATAAAGATGGTTTAAGTGGGAATGGAACATTGGTTATTGTTATCCTCCCACAATGTAAAATTCCCACTCATTCCATTTTAAAGAATCAAAACATTTCTTCCAATTTGCCTTAGGAGTGAGCCTGTAATCGATCTGTGTTCTCCGTGTATATTTGTACTAACATGATTGTTGCTATCCCTCATATTACCACCATCGAATGAAGTATAAGTTGTCACAAAAGAATAAAGAAAAACCTATGCCCTCCATTCTATTCCAAACGTCTAAAAGCATCCGACTTAAGACTTTTGTTTAACATCTCATCTAGTGAACCATATGTATCATCAACTTTGTTAACTTGGAATATTGGGGCAACATTACATTACTTCTTATTATTTATAAAATATTTATCAACGTATATCGTCTTTATCATGAAGTAATTGGTAAAATACTTGCTTGTTATTAACAGAGATCGAGAGGTCATTATATACAAAAGATTGGAATGATGTTTTCTTAGGAAACGATCATAAAGAATAGAAACATTCTATTCTTGCTGAAAGAAAGCTAAAAAGGGTACAACTAGCTAAAGCTAACTAAATATTAGAAACATTCTAATATTTACACTAGATTACAAATAGATTACCATTAACTAATAATAGACAATTATCTTTTAGCGTAATACCCTCCCTTAATGATTAATCTATCTACATACCAACCTTTCCTCTAAATTTGATAAACATATCAGGACCAAGACGCTTGGTGAGAATGTCTGCAGTCTGATCTGTGCAGAAACATACTGCAAATCTAATGTCCCTTCTTCAACCAGCTGTCATATATAATGACAGTGAACATCCACATGCTTGGTTCGTTCATGGAAGACTGGATCTCGGGCTAACTTGAGAACGCCTTCGTTATCAACAAACAAAGTAGTTGGTCTTGTTGGTGACATTTGCATATCCCCAAGCATCCGATGAAGCCAAATAGCTTCACATCTTGCCTTAATAGTTCCTCTACATTTGATCTTTGTAGAGGAGAGAGAAACTTCCTGCTGCTTCTTGCTTGTCCATGTGACGACACCTGATCCCAAACTTAACACATATACAAAAGTTGACTTTTTATCGTCAACAGAGCTCGCTCAATGTGAATTTGTGAACTCACTGAGTCTAGGAGTAGAACTTCAAGAGTACAAAAGTCCATACTCTAAAGTGCCCTTCACATAATGAAGCACACGCATGAGATGTGGCTGACTGCGAAGTTGATGTCAGGCCTAGTAGTAGAGAGGTAGATGAGGTTGCCTACTAGTTTTTTGTATGTAGTATCATCAACGGAAGGAGAATCAGACTTTGCAGATAAATTGAGACCTTTCTCCATAGGTGTAGATATAAGCTTGCAATCCTGCATATGAAATTTGTCTAACAAGGCCCTGACATATTTGGACTGAGATGAATATACCAGTAGACTGTTGCTAATGTAATATCCCCGTCATAAAATAGATTATTAATCAAACTACTGTTACTGGGCCGAATGATTTAATTTATCTTGGACCCATTTTTTTTTTGTTTCCGTAGTTTGTCTCGTCGTCAGCTATCTTTGTACGCCCTCGAAAAGTTTTCCTTGTCGGGTATTTAAGCACGGCTTGTAGGTAGTCTTTAGATATGCAATTTGGATTATTTCTTTGTATTGCAAATTCCCCCTGGGATTCTTTGTTCGCCATTTCGGAAAAGAAAGATCTTCCCTACTTGACTTGTTCGGTGGGATTCAACCCTCATCCTATTCTGTCACCTATAATACTTTGCTTGGATTTGGCAAATCGGAACACCATTTCTTTGCAAATGTTAATTGAATGTTTCTGTGTTCACTCTCCATTTCTCATTCGAGTTTTATCTTGGTTGTATTAAGTGATTTGATCTTCCACCATCACCCGACTTCATTCGCACAACATCATTGGACACAGACACCTTCGTAAACCTATACCGTACGGCTTACCTTACACCGTACAATCCTGTGGAATCTTCCATACGACCTTGCTTTGTATCCATCGTACGACCTGTTTAGCACCTATCTGTACAACCTTCAAACATATTCCTGTGTTATATTCTCACTTCTACATGGCCTGCTGTCTATACTGTACGACCAAGTTGGAGACATATCCTTAGCACCGTATGGACTATCCTCCTGTCAACTGTATGGTTAAGCCTCTTCCGTACGGCCAAGTTTGGCTACCGTATGGCCTTCTGTGGCCTACCATACGTACTCACTTGAACACGCATTCTTGATACCGTACGACATTCGTACAACACTCCAGTGGATTGTACACCACTATTTTTATTGATTGTTTGGGGAACAAGAATACAACTGTGGTATTAGAGCTTCGATCCTGACAGCCTGTGGACAGTGAATGAAAGTTTATAGCCAGAAGAGAAGAACCCATTCCGTTGATAGAATGGCTGCTAAACTGAAACTCACAACTGCTGAACTCGTGGCACTACTAAGAGAACATGCAAGGAATCGGGCACAGATCAATGATACTCAGCAACTCATAGAAGAGACCCTCAAGAAGTTGGCAGACGATAAAATATCCAGAGAACAAAATGGTCACAGCACGGACTTGGTGTCAGGTAAAGCAAACCCTCATCCAACACACTCTTGACCTTCCATACTGCCTTTTCCCCTAGGAATGGAGGCACCACCTGCAAGGAAGCAATTGACCTTTCAAGAAATGCAAGAACAACTAAAAGAAGACTAGAAGAATGCGAATTTGGAGGAAGATATATCATACAAAGATTACACAGATCTGAGAATGAGATATTTGGGAAGTGGAAACAGAGGATATTTTAATGAAGATCTTAGGAGAAAGTTGAGTAAGGTAAATTTGTCTCCATTTGACAGATCCAGATCCATATCTACGCAAGTGTGTGTAATGAAGGTTGATACTTACTTCCAGCTTAATCCTATGCCAAAAGAAGCAATTAAAATCACGATATTACACTTGGAGGGAGTTGTGCATGAATGGTGGCATCATGACACCATCACATTGGGGCATGACAAATAAATACCTATGCGGAATTCATTGAAAAATTGATAAATCGATTTCACAGTAAAGATTCGAAACTCAATTTCAAAGATTTGGCACAACTGAGGCAAATTGGGTCTGTCGACTAGTACATTGCGGAATTTCAAAAACTCTTTGTTTTGGTCATGGACATTTCTAAAAGAAGATGGATAGTGCTCTTCATTGACGGACTGACAAAACCATTGAAGGGTTGGGTAAAAGGGTTCAATCTTGCCACCCTGTCGGAAGCCATTAAGAAGGCAAGGATGGCATCATCAACAACGTCATTCTCAAGAAGTTACTCACCTTTCAAAAGGCTAGTGTTTCTGAGGGACAAAGATAACAAACCTCCACCGAGAAAGCCGTACATGGACGAAGCTACCAGATAGGAGCTCCGCAGGAAGAAACTATGTTTCAACTGCAAAGGACCATGGGAACTTGGGCACAAATGCGTTGGAAAAGGAAAGATCCACTATATTGAAGTCGTATCCGATGATGAGGATGAACAAAAAAATACCCTCTGAAGACAACCAACATCATGACGACACCAACATGGTTAGTTTGAACTGTACGGAAAGAATTGCAGCATTGGTACGGTGTGGAGGAACTATCGCCCTAGCCGGTAGCCTGAGGTGCACAATGTTCGTGTACGGGGAACCCTTCAAAGACAAAGGGTTATGCTGATGCTCAATAATGGGGTTACTCTGAACTTCATAAACTCATCTCTGGTCAAGCGAAGAGGTCTACCCACGTAGGATTCCACATCAAGGTTGCCGAAGGGACTCTTGTTCCCTACACACACCTTGTTCCTTAGCTAAGTATCACATTGGTGAATCACATGGTGACCGAGGATTTCTTCATAGTAGACCTTGATGACATGGAAGTTATTTTGGGCATATAGTGGATGGAGACACTTGATGAATACACTCAAAGCTTCAAATAGATGGATTTCACTTTTGTTGTCGATGGAAAGAAGGTTGTTCTTCATGGAATGAAAAATGAGGGTACAAAGGAAGTTTCTGCACTTCGGATGTGGGCAAATTTTTGGTGTGATGATGTTGCTGGGGTTGCACATTGTTTTGTCTCGGCAGGACCTATAAAAGGGCAACAGACACCTCTCCAGGATGATGATCTGCAGAATATTTTAAGTGAACATGATAAAGTTTTTATAGACATTCCTCCTAGCATACCACCTCATCGAGGGTTTGAACATACTATTGAGTTGGAAGCAAGGTCCAAGTCGGTCATAACCACACCCTACCGCCATCCCAAGAAATTCAAATATGGGATCAAAAAGACGATTCAGAAACTACTAGAGAAAGGATGGATTCGTCCCAGTTCTAGCCCCTTCGTGTCATCAGTGGTATTGGTGAAGAAGGACGAGACGATGTGCATGTGTGTGGACTACCATGTGTTGAATGAAAAAATAATGAATAGATATCCCATTCCAAGGATAGATGAGTTACTGGATGAATTACATGGCGTAGTCTATTTTTCGAAAATAGATGTCCGTTCCAGATACCATTAGATCCGCATGGGGGAGGAAGGTGTGGAAAAGATGACTTTTCATTATCACTACGGGCATTGTGAGTTCTTGGTCATGCCGCTCAGATTAACAAATGCACCTGCTACATTCCAATCATGCATGAATTGCATCTTCGATAAACAATTGCATAAGTACTTACTAGTATTTTTTGATGATATTCTTATTTATAGCAAGACATGCGAAGAACACCTGAAGCATTTGGATGAAGTTCTAAGAATCATGAAAGATCAGTCTTTGTCCACCAAGCAATCCAAGTGTGAATTCGGTAGGACAAAAATATTGTACATGAGACATGTCAGTAAATATGGCGTTCAAGTTCATCAGGAGAAGATTCATGCTATCCTTGATTGGCCTCCCCTAAAATCGCTTACAAAGTTGCGAGGATTTTTTGGACTGTGCAATTATTATCGGAGGTTTGTAAAGGGTTTCTTTCAGCTCAAGGTACCACTAACAGATTTGACAAGAAAGGGGTCCTTTTAGTGGAATAAAATGGCACAACTCACTTTTGATAAGCTGAAGGAAGCAATGAGCACTTGTCTTGTGCTTGCTTTACTTGATTTCACTCGACTGTTCATTATGGAGTGCGACGCATCCGGAGAAGGCATTGGCGTAGTATTGATGCAAGATAGACACCCCATAGCCTATGAGAGTAGGAAGTTTACACAAATAGAATGCTTATATTCCATCTATGACAAAGAGATGTTGGCCATCGTACACATACTAACCAAGTTCTGACAGTATCTGGTGGGTGCCAAGTTTGTCGTTCATACAGATCACAATAGTTTGAGATATTTTCTGGAGCAAAGGGACTTGAATGAGAGGCAACAAAAATTGGTAATCAAGGTTCAGGCTTTTGATTTTGACATTGAATATGTGAAAGGAAAGAACAATATGGTTGCAGATGCTCTATCTAGGAAACCCGCTATCTACTTACTAACCCAAATTTTAGCTGACCGGAAAGCACATTTATTGGTAGAATATTCCAAAAACACATTTGCCTGTGAGCTAATGTATGGCAACACCCAGGATGATCGGTACAAAGTGGTCGATGACATCATTTACTATAAGAATCAGATATTTTTAGTGCCAGAATCCAAATTGAAGTAGAAAATCTTGAAGGAGGTACACGACTCACCCTTGGCAGGACATGTGAGCTTCCTCACAATGTACCTTCCAGTCAGCTGAAATCTGAGATAGCAAACAGATGGCAGGTTATCTTGATAGGGCATCTACAAGCACATTGTTCTTTCCATTCACATTTTCAATGTCAAAATCGAAAGCCTGAATCTTACCCATTTTTGTTGCCTCTCGTTCAGATCTTGTTGCTCCACAAAATATCCCAAACTATTATGATCAGTATAAATGACAAACTTGACACCTACTAGATATTGTTGGAACTTGGTCAGTGTATGCACGATAGCCAACATCTCTGTTATAAATGGAATATTAACACTCCGCTTGTGTAAGCTTCCGACTTTCATAGGCTATAGGGTGTCTATCTTGCATTAATATCGTGCCAATGCCTTCTCCGGATGCGTCACACTCTACAATGAATGTTTGAGTATAATCAGGTAAGGTGAGAACCGGGCAAGTGCTCATTGCTTCTTTTAACTTATCAAAAGTGTGTTGCGCTCTTTCATTCCACTGGAAGGAACCTTTCTTAGTTAGATCTGTCAATGGTGCACTAAGTTGGGAGAAACCGTTTATAAACCTCTGGTAATAACTGCACAATCCCAAGAACCCTTGTAACTCAGAGAGTGATTTTGGTGGGGGCCATTCCAGAATAGCTTGAATCTTCTCTTGGTGGACCTGTATTCCATATTTACTGACAACATTTCTTAGGTATAATATTTTTGTCATCTCGAATTCACACTTGGATTGCTTGGTGAACAAAGACCTAGCCTTCATGATCCCTAGGACTTCATCCAAATCTCTCAAGTGTTCTTCCCAAGTTTTGCTGTAAATAAAGATATATAAGGATATCCAAAAAAAACCAGCAAGTACTTACATAACTATTGTACTTACATAACTGTTTGTTGAAGATGTGATTCATACAAGATTGAAAAGTAGCCGGTGCATTTGTTAATCTGAACGACATGACCAGGAACTCATAATGCCCATAGTGACAGTGAAAAGCTGTTTGCTCCACATCTTCTTCTTGGATGCGGATCTGATGGTATTTGGAACAAAGGGCTATTTTAGAAAAATAAATTGCACCATGCAGCTTGTTCAATAATTCATCGATCCTGGGAATAGGGTATCTATTTTTTATTGTCTTTTTATTCATCGTACAATAGTCCACACATGCACATCGTCCCATCCTTCTTTTTAACCAACACTACTGATGATGCAAAAGGGATAGAGCTGGGACAAATTCATCCTTTCTTGAGTAGCTCTTGAATTGTCTTCTCGATCTCATCTCCAATTTTTTTGGGCTGGTGGTATGGCGTGGTGATAACTGGTTTGGCGCCAGCTTCCAACTCGATGGTATGCTCAAACCTGCAATGGGGGGGTATGCCAGGAGGAATGTCTATAAATTTTTTATCATCGTCATGGAAGGTCAAGGGTGTGTTGGATCAGGGTTTGCCTTACCCGAGACCGAGTCCATGCTATGACCATTTTGTTCACTGGATATCTTGTTGTCTGCCAATTTCCTGAGAGTTTCTTCTGTAAGTCACTGAGTATCATTGATCTGAGCTTGATTCCTCAAAATATCCCTTAGTAGCGCCATGAGTTTGGCAGGAGTGGGTTCTTGATCTGCCATTCTGTCAACTGAATGGGATCTTCTTCTCTTTTGGCTATAAACTTTCATTTAGTGTCCACAGGATGGCAGGATCATTAGCTCTGATACCACTGTAATGTTCCTGTCTTACTTAGCTATGATTTTACCATCGACACAGCAGGTGACCGTACAATGGGTGGGAGACCACTTTAGATGCCGTACGGTGCAAGGTGTGGAGCCTGCTCAGGATGTCCATACGGTGTAGGGATGGAAGCCCTATGACCGGAAAGGGAAGGTCGTACAGTGTAATGGGAGGGTCGTATGGTTGGGGAGGATGGCTGTACGGTGCAGTTGGAAGACTGCATGGTTGGGGAGGATGGTCATAGGGTGCAGAGGCAACCATACAAAGTGCAATCAGGGGGGATGTATGGTGGTGTACAATTGAATCAAGAACAGTGATTGGTTCCCAAAATCGTAGATTGGAAATCCAAGAGCCTGCCACTTCTCCAATAGGACTTCTTAATCAGTTTTGGCCAACGAATGAGAATACTTCTCGATTTTCCTGCACTTCAGGCTCCGCTACACCCAGGCGGGTAAACCTTCACTTCCAACGCTGACTGTCTGGTTCAAGGATTTTCTATAGCGAATTTAAATTTCTGGAGTTACTCCAGCTGGCAAGGTCCTCAAACTCAATTAAAATGAATACTAGATGCTGGATAATGGTTGAATGTTTTGTATAATTGAATAATAATTCATTTGATGCCTTGCTCATCCGGACAATAGAGTCAACTTTAGTGAATTTTCACATACAACTTTATTATGTTTTACGCAATTTATTGCCAACAATTAAATAATCAAGATGTGACAGATCAAATATATACACAATCTTAAATTAGTCCAGATTGAATTTTAACTACTATTGTAGGGAGACAAACCGGACACATATAAGAAACAATATAATATTTCACAATATCTGTGATGATCGAATTTAAAATGCTAAATGACCATGCCCACTTATCCAACATTTAAATTGTATATAGAATTCCAAAAAATAATTACAAAGGACGATGCATCTGCAGTTTAAATCTCCATGCCATTTAAAAATAAACAAAAGACATTTTATTTTATTATAAAAATAAAATAATATAATTTACATTAGAAAAGCCATATTAAGCTCCTAATCCCTCCATACAAAATAATATAAAATGCTTTCTTCAGATAATATGGATGTGAATGTCCGAATATGTCCTCTTGTCTCATGCCATTTAAAAATAAACAAAAGACATTTTATTTTATTATAAAAATAAAATAATATAATTTACATTAGAAAAGCCATATTAAGCTCCTAATCCCTCCATACAAAATAATATAAAATGCTTTCTTCAGATAATATGGATGTGAATGTCCGAATATGTCCTCTTGTCTCCCAATGTCTCTTTCTTATATTCTATCTTTATGGAAGACGTGGCTTCTCAAAAGAAAAGTCGTATCTCTTTTAAAATAAATTAACCTCCTATATTTGATTATAGTCGCACATTTTCAAAATATAATCACCTACCAACCTTATGATTATCGGGTAATCTTTAAGGTTAATTTTTACAAATCTTAATTTGCTGTTTCATAGATAGACTTGATTGGATAGCATTTGGACTTTAATTTTTTGCGTTTTAATTTTCTTTTGTTTCTATGCGTTGTGGTCATCTTCATTTTGTTTATCCGGCCATGAATTTTTTTCCATCACTATCAATTCAACTTCATCCATCATTGAATCTCATCCTTGTTCGATACATTCCTGTGCCGTAAATCTCCATCGCTATGTGCTGGCCGCCGAGAAGTGAATGGGGAGGTTGGGTGAGAACAGTGAATAGAGCCTTTAGATAAATGTCTGTGATTCACTCCATACTTTCCGGCTTTGCATATCTCCGTTCAGGTGCATACAGCTTCGATTTGTCTGACTGCGACACATTTGATTTTATATTCTGCGTGAATGTATTATAGAGCATATACCATTCCTCCTTCTCGCATATCAAAGTTTGATACCTTGCATCTGCGATTTCAATACTCCTTCAGCGACATGCCTCAGATTGAGATATGTTGTTTTAACTTTTGTCTGTCAAGGTTTCGATAATATGGGCTTCTTCTTATGATAACCACAATTGTGTTATATTAGAACTGAATTGCACATACAAAACGATGAGATAACATTTGATGTTGCCATTCTCGATATTGATTCAATATTGGACACTGATCATTGCCTCTTTGATATCCACGCCTTTCCTCTTGCCAGGTCTGTTTGCACTTTGTATTGCTCTTGCCATCTCAAAACACAAAGGGAGATTGTGAACACATGAGTCAATAGGCTTCCACATTATGCGCTCGACATAGTTTTTGATGAAATATACACCTTCAAATTCTAATTTGTATGTGTTGGGTATTCTTGCGATGAATACCTTAGGTTAGAAACAGCTGTATGAAAGAATGACAACTAGCTTCTTGTATCATTGTTCGTTGATGGTATGGAGTCCCTCCTCCATCGAGACTAAATCTTTACCAATTATCTCTTGAGATTATTTTTGATGTTCTTTTGCACTGACTTCTTCTGTTATTCAAATAATTATTAAATTGATATAAGATTATTGATCATTATGCTGTTGATTCCATCTCTGTATACTGCATATTGTATCAAGCTCCGGGTTTGAAGA
The DNA here is from genome assembly GCA_028749045.1 of Cupressus sempervirens. NCBI lineage: Eukaryota > Viridiplantae > Streptophyta > Pinopsida > Cupressales > Cupressaceae > Cupressus > Cupressus sempervirens. The sequence goes on along the minus strand of CM053790.1, from coordinate 234,688,762 downwards.
ATATAAAGCTGCTTCCTATGGCTAGATATTTCTTAAAGCTGAAGAATGTGCATGCCTATTGTAAATGTCCTTGTCCTCAGCTAGCCTTTAGATTTGATCTTTCTCATGACCTTGCAGAATATACCATATGCTACTGTTACATTGGTGCATTTTGGTCTCAGCATATACTCTTCTGGCTCTTTCAAAATCATAAATATCTTATCGCCTTTTAGAAAGTAGCTTTATGCTTTAGATGCTCAATGATACTAGGATATCATTGCATTTATGTGTGCTGCTATTACATAGTCATTGTTCTACTACACATTGTTGTATGTTTACTCTTAGAGATAAGGAAGTTGCCAGTATTATTGGTTTTTCTTATACTCTTAACATCAATGACAATGTTTTATGAAAACTCCAACATCAAATCTCGACTGGAGGCTCAAAGTTTTGCAAAAAATTAGAGCTCCATCATGGTGAACAAAATATGCATGAATGGTTGCGGAGATGTTAATAGCCTTCGATCTGCCAAGTAAGATACACGGTAAGATTGAATACGCACAAAACATGCAGACCCTTCTCTCTTGAACTAAAATTCCACTCTCCACTTGGACTTAGGCTACAAAAATTCATCTAAGTGGCACCAAAGTACTCGCACCAACCTGAGACCAAAATTGCTTCCCAGTGAACCAGAATCACTTAAACCCATTCCGGACTTAGAGACTTAAAAATGTTGCCAGCTAAAACCATGTAAAACAACTACTACTAGCTAAAGAAAAAGAGGGGGTCCCCATTTGTAATGGGGTGATGGTATGGAAACCACACAACAGGTTCGTTTCAGCATGCTTGGATATTGGATAGGATTTTCAAATTTCTTCTCTTGAAGAATTGGAAGCTCAGCATCAACCAGTTTGAGGACAGAAACCCTCCAGTCGAAAGACAGTGGACGAGAACCCATTATTTGTGGGAGACCTCATTATAGGTGTTTCACTTGTGCTTACAATTTATCTCGTGTTCTCCTATCTGATTGTAATTTTTTGTGATCGTGATTAGTGCTGAATATTATTTTACAGAAGAGTCTGACTGATATTCGTTTGGGAAAGCATATTGTTGCTTGTTATGATATATGTACTGCTGAAAAGTGGAATGAAATAGCATTTCTGAGATTATCATTTGCTGGTTTAAATTTGGAAGTTTTGCATGAATTATTTGTTTGTATTTCTGAAAATCATTTTGGAGTTTGGGGTAAAATATTCAGGTGGGATATTACAAAATACTTTATTGGTGGCTACTAATTATGGCGCTCAATGTTTCTCACACACAAAAGATCAAGACTGCCATTTATTTTGACCTACTTATGACTTTAATAAGGTCCCTTTTGTTAGGCTGTCTCATTTTAATTAACTTCAGGAGTTCATCAAAGGATTAGGAAAATTGAACTTTGAACTCATCCAGAAATTCTTGATATTGATCAAGATTTTTCTGGCTTCACGTTCATAATCTCGTTTATCCTCACCCCTTATCAATGGTGTCAGGTCCTCCTGATATTTTCCAAATATTTGCAATAGTTCAGTCATGAATTCTTGAGATGGCTTCATTTTGCTATAGCTACTTGACTCTATTATGCACTCTGCTGAAAACATCCATTGTTAAAACTTTGTCAAGCAACTGCAGATTTGTAACAAGGTGTTAACCTCCCATCAAAATGACATTATTAAATGAATAATTATATTTATCACTAACAATAGTTGAGTATAAAGAAGAAATTATGAATTTATCTTGCTTTCACGATTTTTTAGTATAGAGGTTAGGACAAAATTCACAACTCTTTTTGTCTTGTTTTGAGTTTAGATAAGTGTCGTTTGATACTTTGTGGTTGTGTTGTAATTGGGTTTACATTCTTGATTGTGTTAATGTTTAGGTAGTTGCAAGAGTTCTCATTCATACCCACGTTGGTTGTATTGATCTTGTTTAGAGTATATTTGTGTGGATGGTTCTCTGCTATGTATACTCGAGGGCCTGTTTTGTTTCTTCAGAGATGTTATTGTTCATATTGAGAGAGGCTAAGTATTTTAGGTAAAGTGGCTTCCTTCAGATATAGATTCTGCTCCACCAGAGTCTTCATATGTTTTCTTTCATTGAATGTTCAAGTTGTAACTGTATTATGTTCTCACGACTTCATATCGTGTTTTCACTATGTCTCATTATCACGTGGGTTGTGATATGAGGTGGCATCGTGTTTCTTCATTTATGATTGCCTTTATGTGTATAATGGGTGACTCTTTGTGTCATCGTTGGTCTCTCTTCACTTTATGGGAAGCCTTGTCTTCATTTGCTCATGCAAGAGAAAGTCTGTCATGATGGTATATGAAGAGCTGTTAATTGTTCTTTTCTGGGAGATGTTTGCATATATATTTCTCACTATTTTTCTTTTTAATGGCTGATTGAGATATGATTAGTGTGTAATGGTATCATTGAAGTGAAGAGATCTCTGTATCAGATATATTCTGTGTATATGGTCAGTGATTGGTCAATTATTAGTGTGTTATTTATTGTATCTGGGATACAAGAAGGTCGTATATTATGGATGCAGAGAAAATGCTGCTCAATCTATTAAAAGGACATTCATCTGTAGATTGTTAAGACTTGACAATCACTAGTTAGATTGGTCCTCTGATTAAGCTTGAGAGCTTTGTATTCATTTTTGGATATTCAATAAAGAGAATCTTTTGTTGGTTGTGGCTGGGCTTTTCCCTCGAGTAGGAGGGTTTTCCCAGGGTAAATAATTGTGTCAAATTTGTATTTGTTTTCTTAGATTTCTGATATTTGTGTCATTGCTATTTTGGTTTTGAAATCATTAACATGGTATCAGATGAGGTCTAAAGAAAAGATCTAGAACCAGGACTCTTAAGCCTCAAATTATTCGAATTCAGGCAGTTTTTTTTTGAGATTGCTTAAGGGCATACTGACCCCTTTGCACCATCTGGTAAAGGGAAGTTGTTGTCATCAGTGTACCAGATGTCATTCATTATGTGCTATGATCATCATATGAATGCTGGACTGTGAATCGTTCGATACTGTTAAAATAGATAGTTGTGTATTGATCTTTGTGCGTGTGATCCTTCTTGAGGAAGATTAGACAACAAAGAGATAAGTATGTTATGATTCTACCTTTGTACATTGATCATGAATCTTTGTTATAACACTAGGAATAGAGTATGCTTTTAGGATTGATCTATATATTTCTCTTCATGATAGGTTGATTCTATGAATTATTATTAATATCCTAGTTCTAGGACATTTCGAGACGCAACGGGATGATAAGAGATTACATGCAAAGTCATGTAGGTCGTAGAAATGAACATGGGGACACTGCTTGCAACATGGGACTGAATTGGTGATACATAACTTCATTAAAGAGGAAGGTCCTATACAAGTTGTCATTATGATTAGTTTCTTGGAAGAGGAAGAAATGATATTCAAATAGAGCTTGTGTGATAGAGGGGAAGTGTGAAAGCTCCTTGCTTGGTCAAACATTAGAGTCAATTGATTTATATTGATATTCAAACTGTGAGTATGCTTCCCCTCTCTAGAGGGAGTCTTGGCTAAGAGGGAGTCTGAACATTTAGATGATTTTTATGTGCTTTAATAAGTTCTCTATGAGGGAGAAGTTTGAGGTGCAATCCCTTATTAATGAGTTCTCTGTGAGAGAATTTCATGGTGCAATCCCTTGTTAATGAGTTTCTTCTCTATGAGAGAAGTTCAAGGTGCAATCCTTTGTTAATGAGTTCTTCAGTACAAGAGAAGTTCGCGGTGCAATCCCTTGATAACGAGTTCTTTGTGACAAAAGTTTGAGGTGAAATCCCTAGTTAGTGCATTCTTCTTTCATTTGCAAGAGAAGTTTGAGGTGAAAATCCTTATTCCACCCTCTGGGAGTAGCTATGGTAGATCCACCCTTTGGGAATAACCATGGTGAATGTCATGTGAGAGACTTCATGACTTAGTTTTCTATATTTTCACCCTCTGGGAGTAGCCATGGTGAATGTCATGTTGAGATGACAATATTATGTTGAGAAAATTTGTAATGAGATTTTGTTATTGACACTTTTTGGTTGCAGCTCCATTGTGCTTGTCAGGTTGAGATACACTTTGACATGTGAATGAGAATGATCTCTCTCATGCTAAGTGGGAGTGTTAATGTTTAGGTAGCTGCAAGAGATTTCATTTATACCTGTGTTGGTTCTGTTGATCCTGTTTAGAGTATATTCGTGCGGGTGGTTGTATGCTATGTATACTTGAAAGCTGTTTTGTTTCTTTAGAGATATTATTGTTCATATTGAGAAAGGCTACGTATTTTATCAGAGTTAAAATGGCTTCCTTCAGATATTGATTCCACTCAACCTTATTCTTTATATGTATTCTTTAATTGAATGTTCAAGCTGTAACTGTATTATGTTCCTACGACTTCATGTCATGTTCTCCGTCTTATTATCACGTGGGTTGTGATTTGAGGTGGCATCGTGTTTCTTCATTTATGGTTTCCTTTGTGTATAACAGGTGACTCTTTGTGTCCCTGTCGATGTCTCATCAGTTAACAGGAAACCTTGTCTTCATTTTCTCACGGCAAGAGAAGGGCACTTGTTGTGACGGTATATGAAGAGCTGTTAATTGTTCTTTTCTAGGAGATATTTGCATATATATTGCTCATTGTTTTTCTTTTGTATGGCTGATTGAGATATGATTAACATGTAATGGTATCATTGAAGTGAAGAGAACTTTGTATCAGATATACTCCTTGTATATGGTCAGTGCTTGGTCAATTTTGAGTGTTTTATTTATTGTATCTGGGATACAAGAAGTTCATAAATATTATGGTTGCAGAGCAGCAGTATTCAATCTATGAAAAGGGCATTCACCTGTAGATTATTAAGAGTTAACAATCACTGGTTAGATTGTTCCTCTGATCAAGCTTGAGAGCTTTGTATTCGTTTTTTAATATTCAATACAGAGAATCTTTTCTCGTTGTGGCTGGGTTTTTCCCTCGAGTAAGAGGGTTTTCCCAAGGTAAATAATTGTGTCAATCTGTATTTGTCTTCTTAGATATCTGATATTTGTGTCATTGCTATTCTTGTTTTGAAAACATTAACTCACTATTGTCTGATTTTTGATCATTCCTATATATGAACAAAATTGCTTATTTTGTTTCATTTTATGCATTTGAAAAGGCCATCTTTTCTACAACATAGACATGTGTTTGTAAAGATTGAGTGAATGGTACCATTTCATTGACTAATATGCTCATATAGGACACTTTAAAGCCATAAGAAGACAAATTTCATCAAGGAGATAACTTCTAGTTTCAATTGCATAAATATTTTGTATTATCAACATTTCAAATGATCAAAATGGTTCATCATGTGGGTGAATGATAAATTGTAAAACTATTTATAAGGGTTACTTGTGTAGATAGCCTTTTAAACAATGAACAATAGAGATCATGAATCTTAACTTCCTTTATATTGATAATATAACATGATGCCTTCTAATTAATTTAGTAATCATTTATTGCCTTATATACTCCTTAGGTGTTATAGGTCAGTAATTTAAATCACCAAAATGCTTCATCATGCAGGTGAATGATAGATTGTAAAACTATTGATAAGGGTTACTTGTGTAGATCATAGATTACAGACTCAGATTGGAGAGTACTCGACAAGCCCAAAAATTTCAACTCAGCAAAAACTCAGCATATACTCGATAAAAACTTGGGAAAAACTTGGCACTCAGAAAGTACTAAAATTTAAAAATCTCTTAAAGAAACATAATTTTTTGTAGAATTCAATTACAAAATGTATTAAATTAGAAATTGACATTTCAACAGAGAAAATGCATAGTTTTATAGCACTAACATCATGTGAAAAATGTATCTAATCGAGTGTTTTCCCTGCATCGACAGTTTTACCTACATTTTTGTACATCTATAAATACGTGAGAGTTAAACTTGAGAGTACTCACTCAGCCAAAAAAATTGAGAGTACTCAGCAACTCTGAGAGTACTCGGAGAGTTTGCAAACTATGGTGTAGATAACCTTTTAAACAATGAATAATAAAGATAATGAATATTAATGACCTTCCTATATATTGATTTAGTATAATATAACATGATACCTTCTAATTAATTGATTAATCATTTAATGCCTTATATACTCTTTAAGTGTTATAGGTCAGTAATTAACAGGTTGTGATGAATTGTTTTCTTAAGAAATTTAATGATGCGATTTTATGGATCACTAAGCTTTATAACTTCATTCTGATTTAGATCATTTGGATGTTTATGAATCTCAATAGCTTCTTTAAGTTTTCTTCTCAAGTATAACCCGTCTGCAACAATCTCTAATTAGGCAAATGTCATGCGATGACCTATGTGCACTCTACAAAATAGAAATACTTGATGCAGTGTCTCTCAGTGTCAGCTCTATCTTTCTTAAACTTTAAAGTGAAAATATCCTATCTCCTTGATAGAAAGAAGACCAAACATGCAATCAATTTTGATGACCTCACATTCAAGTGTTGGATCAAGAAGATTTTAGATGAACTTCAACTGCTCCCTTTTTTATTTTGTGGTATGATGGATTTAATATTATGCTTCCTTTAGATTGTCTATTTTAAAGGAAATTCCTTTACTAAATGGGGAAAAAGCTGTAGGCGTATCTTTGTCATTGTTAACTTCATGTTTGCCTTGCTTTGCAGCTTTTATTGCCTCATTGTTGAAAACCTCTATAATCTATTTCATTCCATTTCCATTAGTCTGGAATTTTTTGTCAAGTGATGCTTCTCCTTGTTGTTATGGTCATTATCAGAAATTTGAAAGGCTTATTTGTAAGACGATAGACTCCAAAAGTAACTCCATCTTCTGTGAAAAATGGTGATGAGAAGAAGCCCTTAAATAGAAATTCATGAGGTCTTCTCCAATGAATCTATCATGCAAGTGAACCACCGTTCTATCTAGAAATAAGGACATCATGGAAAGGTGAAGAATCATCAGTCTTCTTTATATTCTAGAAAGACAATGGTGCTTAGTGAATGTTTTAATTTTTATTTTCAGATTGGGATGTGGAATATTGCTCAAATCCAACATCAACAGGAGGTTATTACAGAAGTGCAATTGGGAGATTGTTGTTGAAAACAAAGGAAATGTCACAAACAGTAGAAGCTCCAGATTTTGTGGGTAATAAGGTGGCCTTTTCTGCCTTGAATGCAATTGATGGGGAAGTTTCCTTGAAAGGTAACTAACATCTTGATTTTGATTTCTCTTACGTCATTTTTACTTTTGTAAGAATCATTTGCATAAGAGTATAATAATTACAGGACAGCAATGCCACTGAACAATATAAATTATCAGCATGGTCTTGCCATAGAATATGTATGTTAAATCCTTTGTTTATTAGAATTGTTGACTCATGTAACCATTTTTGGATAACAATAATCTAGAATGACTCTGCTTTTTCCTGTCGCAAATATGTGGGGTCTATCTTTAAGATTTGCATCCATGGTTTAGGATCTCATGATAGGATCTTTTTGATAACATGAAGATCTATATATGCATATTCCATGCTGCTACTGTAATGTGGAAGGCTATTTGTGTAGCCATTTTTGGATAATGATTATCTAGAATTACTCTGCTTTTTTTTTTGTCAGCAACATGTTTGGTCTATCTTCAAAATTTGCATCTACGGTTTAATATGTCATGGTAGGCTCTTTTTGATAACATGAAGATCTATGCATATTCCCATGCTGCTACTGTAATATGGAAGCTATTCCATCTCTCCTGTGAACTAATTTCTTTTATAACTTTATTTTAAGTCCTACATTTTTGCTGAGATGATGGATCTCCATCTCTGGTCTAAACTCCAGCTGTTATCTATTTCTATGTGCCTGTGCCTCCCTTAGATGTCTCTTAGTTTGGTTGTCCACTCTTTCAAATATACCAGCTGCTTCTTTGTAAATTCTATGCTGACTTGTGGGTGGGTGGATCCCTTGTGAACTAATTTCTTCTTTTGTCAGGTTTTATTCATTGCTGAGTTGATACATCTCCAGATGTGGTTTAAACTGAAATCTATTATCTCAATTTATGTTATTCCTGTGTTGTTTTATTGCCTATGCTTCCCCAAAAGTCATTTAGTTTGATTGTCTTCCCTTGCAAGGGCTTTAGCTGCTTCTTTGCACGCAAATTTTATATATAGTAGTATGTGGGTTCTCAGCGATAGTAGTCTTTTGTATTTGATTTCTATGAGAATTTCCATTATACGTTGGTTTCATCCGTAACACTGCTGCCATCCTGGGTTTTTTAGGGTATGTATTTCTTTTCTTTCTTTCTAGTATCCTCCTTGAACGGGTTTTTCTATTAGTGGTGTCAAGGGGCACTCAGTAAATCTAAAGCACTTCTAAAGTTAAAGGAAGCTAATCTAAAACACTCCTCACTAATTTTATAGTTTTATAAAACTTGTGTATGATAAGAAATTTAACTGTCTATAGTACTATACTGAAGAATTTGTTTTTTTTATTTGAATTTTTGATATATATGAATGACAAAGCTTGTAATGCAAAATAAAGACTAATTTGGAACACCAAATCAACAATTCAATAATCAATTGCAATTATTACAATGTAAGATACATATGCATTAAAACTTAATATATTTCAGAACCTAGAGTTAGAAGTTTGATGTTTGGAGTTTGTGTTAATTTTCAGATCTGCTGCAAATGTACTAAGCATTGCAATGTTAGGTATGTGTGTTCCAAGTGCAATGATCTCTCTTATATTGGATGAGATGTGGATAGACATGTCCCATGAAGGGACATGTCTATTCATTAATATTTAATTAATAATTAATATAATAACAAATTAATATCTCATATATATATACACTATAGTTTAACCAGCTAAAGCTACCAAACATCAACACTCCCTCTTAGCTAGGGAGGATAAACACATGGCGACATATTATCTCAATATAATATAGAGATATTGGGAGTAATGGCCTCCTATATGTCAACTCACTTGACATCCACCATGTACTCTTTGAGCAATGGCCTTGTGAATGTTAAGTTGCAAGATATTCACCAAGTACTGTGAGTAATGGCCTCTTGAATGTTAACTCATTTGATATTCACCAAGTATTCTGTGTAATGGCCTCTTAAACACCAATTTGCATAAACATTCACCATTCACCACCATGTACTCTTTGTTGCATAAACATTCACCATGTACTCAAAATGTTGCATAAACATTCACCATGTACTCAAAATGTTCACAAGGTATGTGCACACGCATTATTATAATGCTTACCATATGAACATCCACCATGCAAAGTATAATCTATCATGATCTGCATAGACATCATAAGATATCCATCATAATAGAAAATCAAATTATTTTAAGATCATCACCTTTCAATAACTTCTGCAAACACAAGTGATAATCATTTGGAAGTCATCACTTCCTCATGATATACACAAGGATTAGGCCCAGATAGTCATGAACCACAATCCTCTTTACTGCTACAATTTATTGATCACTAGAAAATTCATCTCGACATGCTCTACTCCCTCTAAATCAATACGACCGAGATCACCTAAGGTTAACTAAACCATATCCTCTATCTGCTCCATCTCTTTCAAGGTTGCTTCTAATGAAATGCTAGGCTCTCTCTGAGTCTCAATCTCCCTCTTCCTACAAAAACATACTTGGAGGAAAAAAGAAAAGATCAATGCAAATAGTTTTTATAATACGTATATAAATACAAATAAGAGAGAGACTATAGTGAGTAGATAAATGTAATACATACGGATAATGAGTACTTATCTATACATCAATATCCTTGATTGTCCTTGTCATTGCTGCTGTGGTTGCTTTTGAAGTAATTTTACATATAACACTGAATTCCTTTCACCATTCTAATTTACTTATTTTTATTATTTTCTACTCTTAGTAGATGATGATCATTGGTTTAGTGCTTTACTCGTCACCTCTTTTATTGTTTCCCATTGTAAATTTTAATATCTCTTATTATGATATCCTTGGACAATGGGAACATACTCCTTATTATATCAGACTTCTTTATTTTCTATCACTTATTATTGGTGGCCAGTGCCATTTATTTCCAATGTTATTCTCTTTGTCCTTGCCATTTATTTCCAATGTTATTCTCTTTGTCCTTACATCTCCATTGCCTAACCTTTATCACCTTTGCTGATAATATTTATTTATTTCATTTAGACCATAATATTTATTTATTTCATTTAGACCTTCAATGAACTATTCTAACTATAATCTTTCACATTTTGTAGTTGGGCACGAAAGTTCCAACGTTTCTACAAAGCAATTCATAAATATAGCTGCGAGTTGACTCTAACTTGAGTATGATTGCCCTATGCACAGTATGTTGACTTGGTGGTCAGCACCTCCTTCGGGGTTCACGACATGACTTAATTGCCTCTATAGATCTAGGTAAGTCTGGTGTTTGTGACGTTCATAGCTCGAGCTTTTGGCTCAATGACAAACATACCAACAAGTGGTATCAAAGCCTTGGGTCACGAGTTTGAATCTTGTGAGGCCTCCTTCATTTTGACAGTGCGGAATCCTTGGTGCTGAGGGGGAGATTGTTGACTTGGTGGTCAGCACCTCCTTTGAGGTTCGCGACATGGCTTAACCGCCTCTCGTAGATCTAGGTAAGTTTGGTGTTTGTGACGTTTGTTGATAGCTCAAGCTTTTGGCGCAATGGAAAACATACCAACATGATAGTCCCTCCGCTGGTTGGCTCTGTGCTTCTAGCTGTTATGCATCCAACTCTACTCCATTCAACACAGATTCATGAGCTTTCAACAAGCTTCGTTGACAATGATTCATGCACATGTGGTGATCTATAATTTTAAGGTGTTAGAATTGTTGAAAACAATTATTCAATTGTATGTTGTCTTTGATGTTACACAAAATGTCAAGCCTTTATTGAGTAGTTAGTGATGGCCGAGCTCACTCGGGCATTGAAGGTAGTTTCCTATATATGCCGAGTGTTCAGTTATAACCAAGTTCAAAGACAATATTGACCAAGCTCAGTCGGTTAATGAAGCGAAGTCTGTATTGATCGAGTTCAGTCGGTTATCAAAGGAAAGTCAACATGAAGTTAGTATTAACTGAATTGGGTCGGTTAACATTAGAACTCTTGTTCTAACTGAGTTGAGTCGGTTAACGAAGGGATCCTTTGTGTTGACCGAGTACTCAATTTTGTATTAGTCGACTGTCATCATATTTAGTCTGATAAATTTATTGGTTAATACAAGCCGACTTAAGGGATGAAAATTGTTTGATTAAAAGAGTATTCGAGCTGACTTGACAAGGTGAATCATATATATGAAAGGTCAAGTTGAGGATTGAAATGTGGAATTGAAGAAGATGAATTAAGGAAGTGAATTCAAAGGATATCTGTAAAGGGCAGAGTATCCAAGTTAACCGAGCTGCAAAGGACATTCTGATCAAGGAGGATCAAGTAATCAAGCCAAAACTGAGATTTGAATCAGCAAAGTCAGTTGCATCAGCAATCATGTCAAGTCATTGTTACTCTTTAATAATTGTAGCAGTGAATCAAATCTCCTAATAGAGTTAGCCTAACAACTATTCAACAAATCCTCTAACAAGGTGGCATTTCTAGATTGACGTGTTTAAAGACCTCTAACAAGGCCACTCCTAACAGGGTGAATTAAATCCTCTAACAGGGTCACCCCTAAGAGTGTGTTTTGTAACCTTTAACAGGGTTGGCTCCTAACAGGGCTCACTTTAGAAGAGTGAAAAATAGTAACTAGTTGCAATTGGTGGTTTTCCCAAATTAGGTTTCCATGTTAAATCTTGGTGTCTCTTGTGTTCAAGTTATTTCCTTTATGTTTCTGCAACTATGTTAATAAAGGCTAATCACATTAATATCTTAAGATCTAATTGTCTCTGTGTTAACCGAGTTACATTAGAATATACGGTATTAACCAATTTACAATAGGATTTGATTTTATATTGTGTTGACATCATAAAAGGGACTTGGATTTGTTTTTGTAGTAACTGATTCACCCCTCCCCTCTCAGTTACTCCTTTCCATTTCCAACAAGAATAACACTTAGAGCGCAAGTCTCATTGCATTGCATGTGAGTCTCATTGGCACCCACTGTAGATATTTTAAGATCGGGCACCTTGCATACCTCTTCGGCGAGCAGTCACCTTGAGCCAAGCATAACTAAGGTCTTCCTTTTCACGCTCATCTTCTACATCGGCATCAAACACAGTCGTAAATGTTAGACAATCCAAGTTTGCCCACTGATTTAAAATGAAACATCTCCTCATTTTCAATGGAAATGATATGAATCTGCAGCAGATCAGGCAATATGAAGTGGTCAATATAGGCACTTTGGTATGGCATGCAATTAAAATCTAGTTCATTTTTTTTTGTATTCTTTTTCTTATTATTCTGATCTGCTTTTGTTGACAGTAATAAATCAGAAATGATGGTAAACTTATCCTTTTATAAGCTTCCCTCGAATCTGGAGAATTCCACAAGCAATGTTGGACTGTTATTGTAAATGATCTGAAGAGATAAATCTATTCCATGTTTAGTGTTCGACCTCTCTTTGTTTTCTTACATTTGTAGCGTAGCTCTGATACCATGTTGATTTTCGGATCTGCTGCAAATGTACTAAGCACTGGAATGTTAGGTATGTGTGTTCCAAGTGCAGCTATTTCTCTTATATTGGATGAGATGTGGATAGACATGTCCCTTCATGGGATATGTCTATTCATTAATATTTAATTAATATAATAACAAATTAATATCTCATATATACATATATATATATGCACTATAGTTTATCCAACTAAAGCTACCAAACATCAACAGTTTGAAGAAGAAGAAATTACTGCTTAATATGTAATCCCACGCCTAGAGCTAGAAAGCTGCTCACAAACCTGAAAGGAGATGAAATGCTTGTATTTTCTAACGCTGCTTCTGCAGAATAGTTTGGAGCAGAATAGTTTGGAGCACATATGCATGCCAATCAGTGGCAGTAATGACAATGGAGTCCCAGAAATTATAGATGCCCAGCTCTAGTCTCTTCTTTCGCCAAATCGTAGCAATGAAATGCAGATTGCTGCGACTGTATTAAACTCCACAAAATGGCGTTTGATTGCAAGGATTGTACAGCTGATGCAATGTCACAATAATTAAATTCCCTCTCCTAACAAATTGCAGCCAAACAATTTATTGAATGGTATACTACAACACCATTCAATTCCTTAGATAATCTCAGACCGATACTTAGCAAATAGAGCACAATTCACCTAGTGTTTCAGAGATTTGAAGTGCTGAAATGATGAAGAATTCACAATTCTCCAACAATTTTGAAACCCTTGTTTGAAACTTTTCTCCAAACAAAGTCATCAAATGTTTAACAAATAATATAAGCAATAGAATGAATTCCTTTCTCACAAAGCATTGCTTTTATAATAAAAAAAAAGATTTCTTCAAGACACCAAAAGCAAGTAGCTTCACTCACACACTTTTCACTAAAGTGCCTTCATCAATACACTTTCAATTAAAAGCTTTCATTTAATAACTTTGAATTAATAATAACTCCCAAGCTAAAAGCTTTATGAAGACACTTTTCACTTAAAAAGGCTTCTTCAACACACCTTTCACTCAAAGCATTTCGTTTAAGACTTAGGATTATACTCCATGTGAATTAATGATTAATACACCCGCTAGGTGCGCAAAATAAATTTATAAAACTTGAACTCAATATATATCACTAAAAGTGCCAATATCATTACCGACTGAATATAGTGCCTATGTGCTTGCAAGAAACAAAAACTGCCATCACTGACCTACTAAAAATAGTAAGTCGATCACCACAGACCCTCTAAACATCTTGCTAGACCACGAGGATCACAAAGATGGACCGGCCTCACTCACTACTTGCCAACTACTAAAAATAGGGGACATTAGAGTCCTCCCTCCCTGAGATTGCTTGTCCTCAAGCAATCGTTGCCGAAACCAAAGGTACACATCTATCCACCCGCATCCCAAGGAAAAGTGTGAAATATCCCTGACATCACCTACAAACTCTTGTGATAATAGCTCTACCCATAGAGCTCTCTTGAACATACTATCACCCAATGTTCCCAAATTGAGACCCAACCATTGTGATTCGACAAGGGTAACTTGACTCGTGAACTAGCTCGAACTCGACCATGACTCAGAAAAGTGACAAAACCCTTGAAATTTATATGAAGATTTACCCTTGCCTTCACCCTTTTGCAATCATATGTTGAAACTGGTAGGGCTGACCCGGTTTGCTGACCCAGATCGATAGGGTTGACTGCACTTGCTGACCTAGGATACTCGCCCGACTCGAAGAGTTATGGTACAGTGCTATCATCATGCCAACGATGACGACTCAACCAGTCAATAGGGCTAAGCTTGTCTCTACTTGGATCCTAGTAGAGACGTAACTCACTCCATCCACAACCAAAAATAATGGATATCCGATGTCAACTGATAAATCAACTCTCCCTACACACCTTACCAATTTGCTCCAAGGATGAAGCCCATCGATGCAACAGGGACAAGAACTCCCAAAAACAACTGTACCATAACTCAGATATCCATCCTCTGCAAAACCATCATGGATGTGCTGACCCTGCGAGTGTGCCCTCGCAAACTTGTAGTAACTATCCCCATCAATTGCTGACGGAGTAAACACATACCATAAAGGATGGTAAGAAATTGGAGCCAACCCACACCGACGCATAACCAAGTCCTCTACCTGTGGGTGAAAAGAGAAATGGAACTCCTCATTATAATTGTGGTAAAATGCTCCAATCTCTATTAGAGGCTTGCTAGTACCAAACTAGGAATCAAAAGATGGCTCTAATCTTAGATTTTGAACAACTGGTTGGGTAGGACCCTAGGTAACCCTCTCAGCAAACCCAACCACAAAATCCCCGTGGGGAAGCATTGAAGCCAAGGTCTCTACATTCTTTCCCACGAAATGTCGAATACTGTGAGAACCTTGGATGAGAGTACCCTCAAAAGCTCTATATGGTCCCTCCTGCGATTCCAGAGTTTCAAGTAGATACTCCATAAATGGCTCTAAGAATAGAAATTATACATGAAAACGCATCAATCCACTCCCCTATAATTCAAAGTTGATCCCTCTGAAATTGTGGTACTAACAATTGTCTATTGCTATCAACTATATGAGATGAAGTAACAGATTTTCTTTTGGAAGAAGGAAACAAATCCCCCCTAGAGCTTGTCTCCAAATCAAATGATGCCTTGCTCAATTCCTATAAAGAAGTAGGAGTGGTGTCAGGAAATGGCACACAACTCTCTAAAGAACCCACTACTTTCACATCAAGACTCCAAAAACCAATTCCACATCATCTGTAAGCACGCTAACTATATGCTCAAAAGGTGGGCACACTTCTATAAACTATTATTCTCAAGAATACCCATGATGACGAACATCTCAAGATTCAGCCTATAGCTTCCTATCTATGACATGCACGGATTCAAATAGAATATGGTAGCATTCAAATGAACCTATTTGTGCAACCCTTGCAAGGTGCACCATAGAACGAAAGATTCAAAGGAGTAGAGGCAAGAATACCAATATCCAAGAATCAAGTATGCAATGCAATGCAAACTAAGCTAAATGAGATGCAAGGATTAAGCTAACAAAGAGTTAGAAAAACCCCTAATTAGTCTAGGTGAGCTAAGCTAGTGCACAAAGAAAATCTAAGCTAAGGCTGCAAGTAAAGCAAGTGAGTGTAAATGTGGTCAAGAGTGTGAGTAGAAAATGACAACATAACAATAGAGTGCAAGCATAAGGTATGAGAGAGTGAGAATAGAGTTTCCTTTTAAAGACAAATGGACAGTAGAGATTAAGAGGCAAAATCTCCGGGGAGAATGAGTCTCATGCTGAATTTGTGGACAAGAATTTTCAAGAGGCAAAACCAACGTAGTAAGATTTGTGGACGAGAAAGGAGATTCTTCCCACCTTGAAAAGCATGCCCTCACGTGTAGATAAAATTGTTTTTCTTTTTACTTTTTAAAATAGGAATAATCCTTTTCATGTGCACACATAGGAATAAAGTGGGATTTGGGAATTTTATTAAAATTTTAAAGGGGGCATGATTCTTTTAATTAAATAGGAACTTAGGATAAGGTGGTCAAATATAAAGTATTTCGGATTGAATCAAGTTTTAATCAAAGATGATAGGTAAGATAGATTTAGGAATTAAAAAATGTGGAAAGAGGCCTCATAGTTTACTAGACCATTTTTGGGTGATTACATTTGCCCCTCTTTGACTAATGTGTGGCTGATCTCGAAATGCATTAAGTCAAAGAAACCATGATGAAAGATAGTAGCCAAAGATATAGGACAAATCAGAGCCTATAACAAGATGAGTAGCAATAAGTCCAAGATAGATAGTTGAGTCAAGATGAATCAGAACCCATAACGATAAGATGAGTACCAACCATCAAAGTAGATAAGTCAAGAGCAAGTAGGTAGATCAAGTCAAAGTGAATCAGCAGCCATAGCGATAAGATGAACACCGACAAGCCCAAAGTAGATAAATGCAATTAGAATTAGTGTGCAGAATTGCAGTTATAGTATTCTTGCCCCTTCCCCCCCCCCCCCCCCCTCCAGGATTGAAATTGAAATGAAGTAGAGAAGATGCAAAAATGAGATAGATTTGATCAAATCAAGATAAAATAAGGTCAAAGATGACAAATAAGAGATTAAGGTCAAGGATTGACCACCAAGTGTTGATATTATGCCCTAGTTTGACTAAGTTTGACCAGAAAGATGGATCGTGAGAAATAGGTCAAAACAAGAAGAAAGGTGAAATGAAATGGAATGGAATGAAGGAGAAGCGAGATGAAGGCATAGTTACACCACCTTGGGGGACGGGGGGACGGTGGAACGAGGGGACAAGTTTCCAAGATGGGGGGACAGAGGGGCTTTAATTTGGGGACGGCGAGGGGACAGTGGGGGGACGGCGGCAGGGGACAAGAGGGGTGAATATATCTATGCATATGGTACTTAAAAATGCTAGTTATGAAAATATGTATTGCATTATAGGATATAAAGATGTAAAAGAGTGAATACTTGAACATTGCATTGAATTGGAACATCGAACATTAAACATAAATAGTCGAATCTGCAAATAGTGAATATCAGGATGTCCTCCATCCTCAGTGTAGGTGGCGGAATCTAGTGGCGCCGCTGGGGACGGGGAGACGGAGTCCCCAAGTCTCTGGTGCGTTGAAGTCTCCGAGATGTCGGGCAAAAAGGGGGGGGGACGCGTCCCCATGTTACTATGGATGAAGGAGGGTAGAAATGAAAGAAATAATGAATGCCTTAGAAGAATCGAAAGATTAGCCTCAAAAGGGTCAGTCATTTGTGCAGAAGAAAGCAACATTTTAAAACGCGATTTTGACCATAAAGATGAACTTAGATTTCGATTTCAATCTTGAAAATGTCTCCAAGATGTCAAAATTAGGTAAGGATGCAATTTTTCGTGGAAATTTGAGATGTTGAAAAATTAGGTCGAAATGCTATATAAGGGGTCCAAAAGGGTAGATAGATGTGATGATAAGATTAATCCTTTTGATGACAGGAAAAAAAAAGATGATGAGATGAAAAGATCTAAAGAAGATGAAGATATGATCAAGAAGAATCAAGAAGATGAACGCAGTTGACCAAGACATCCATGAAAGATGAAGGAGACTCTCCGAACTCATATGCAAACTAGAATGAAGCTCTAAAATGCAAGCTAACATGAACATGTGAAAGTGCGATTGCTAGGGTCAATTATGTAGGTCCTTGTTTTTATCATCAAGCCTTATGAGGGACATCGCAAGATCATACAATCATCACCAGTGTTAACTATGAAGATATGAATATGATTTATATTAGATAAGATGTAGGAATCCAACCTATGCATCAGAGACATAAAGGTCAAGATGACAGTGCAGTTAGATTCCCTTGGTTTAGTGTAGCAAGATTATGCTTGCATCGAGACACAAAATGTCGAGATAGCCATAACCTTGGTCTTGCAGGAGCAAACACAATGAACAAACAAGGATGTACCTTTGGAGATCTAAGTGTCAAGGGGGTCAAGCAAGATGCTCAAGACATCTAAGATCCACAAAGGACACCTCTAGACAAAAATCAAAGGAAAACATGCCCCATGCCCCCAGTCCTCTAGTTCAATGACATCCTCGAGAGATTAAGGAGGGAACACTCAATAGAGAAATCAGCATAGACAACACACAAAGAAAATAAGTCAAACAAGTCTCAGTCATTTTAGTTGAAGTGTATGTGAGAAAGTCAAGTTGCTAACTTGCAAGGAATCATATTTGCAAGTAGGAAATATCGCATTATCCTAGATTGTAGACAAAGTGTTGCCTCAAGGTAAGGCATTTGATAAGTGTTGAGAAACACTCGATGTCAAGGGGAAGTGTTACAAAACAGTGTATAAAAGTTGTTAGAGAAACACCAACACAATCAATAGACCCTGTAAGCTATACAGTTCGTGCCCCCTAGACTTAGACACGGATCAATTCCAAACTAGGCAAGGCAAAGAGATATTAGATGGATTAGTGCAGAGCGCAAAGCGACTGATAGACATAAGTGCAAGGGTCTCAAGTAGCACTTGTTTCCAAGTTTTCACTTGGCAAGATTTACTAGCTCTCAAGCAAAATCACATCGTTTTGTCCCAGTGTCTAACACGGTATAGGACATGATGGATTAGCAAGGATGAATGAAGCAAGTGAGAGTGATCCGCAAGGACTAACTCCTCAAGAGTACCCAAGCTAGGGAAAGATAGCCATATGACACATGTTTTGGATAAGCAATGGAAGTTAATAAGCAGGGTAGCATATAGGATAATGACTTGATGTCATGAAAGCATATAGTTCAAAAGAGTGGATATGTCAAGAGGCTCATGATAACCAAGTTTTATTCTTTATTGTGATCAAGACCAAGGGGTCAACTATGAGGCTAGATAGGATCATGATAGGATAGAATAGCAAGGATAAAGTTCTTTATGGAGGCTAGAAGTGAATGATTTAGGATAAGCAAGATCATGATAGGGTAGCCAATAGATAAGATAGCCAATGCTCAGAACAATGCAACTTTGTCAAGATCAAAGATGAAAGATGAAATATAGATGGATTATGGAAGAATTATGCATAATGCGTATTTGCCAGGTTTTCATCATGGTACATATCCGAGGTACCACAAGAACTGGTTTTTGCCATAGGACAAATTTATTTCTCTTTAGTTTTGCTACCAAGGTTCCTGTTTACCAGGTTTTCACCAAGGCACTTTTTTCTTTTCCTTTTTGTTTTTTTGTTTTCTTCTATTTTGTTTTTTGGAGAGTTCAAGCCCTTTTTCTTTAGATAATGCTCCTCTTGAAGGATCTGCCATGATAGCCAGGGCCACTGAAAGGTATGCTCAAAGACGCTAATAGGGTGATGGAAAGAAGGTTGTAGAAAAGGCATATGGAGGACAAGGTTTTATGCTTTGGATGGATAGTAAGTAAATGTAGGCTTGAAAAGATTGTATAAGGGTAGGTGAGAAAGTACGCAAGATCAACATTGAGTCTTGGCAGACACATTGAAGGGTGGTGGAATGATGGAGGAATCATGGAGGAGATAGCTTAAGGTCTGGATGTACGAGGTGGTAGAGTAATTTTGGAGGAAGATGGAGTGGAAGCCTTTGGAAGCTTGAATGCCAACTTTGATTTATGTTCGATTTTCAAGTCTTTTAAGAGAGACTTGGGAATCCATATAGCTTTTGATTTTTCTTTTCCTTTGGATTCTTCAAAACACATTTCTTCAATAATGGATTTAGGAACCCGTATTTGCTTTGATTTCACTCTTTAGTTACTGAACCTTTGTGGTTTCTTGAATAGTTCTTTTCTTTTTGTATTGACATGTCAATTAGAGAGGACATAGTGATCTCATTTTGCAATGGATTCGTGTGTTTATTCTTATGTTGTACATTCAAATTGCTGTTAAAAGACTTGGGATTTGTGGATGAATAAGGCTGATATGGAGGGTTAAGATGTATAGATTGATGTGAAAGGCACAAGGATGAGTGCCTTTGTTGGTCTTGAGGTATGATGGGAGAAGTGGATGACAAGTTAGGAGTGGAAGGTATATGAGATGGAGGAACATAAGGTCTTAAAATGGATAAAAGTGTAATGTCCCCTTTTTGAGACATTAGAAAAGTTAAAGACATATTTATATAATATTAAAATTGACTTGGAGAGCGTGGACTCAAATTTATAAAAGGTCAATTTAATATTATAAAGTGGGCTTAAAAAGGACAAAGAGAGATAAGACAAAAAGCTAGGAGGGGAGTCGAAGAGTCACAGCTGTGAGGATAAAAGGAGAAGAGACTCTTTCTTTTGTTATGCTTGGTTTATGATTCAGATTTCTGTTCTCTCTTGCGAGAGTTATTTGGAAAGCTTCAGCTTTTAGTCAGTGTGAGGACGTAGCCCCTCGTGCCGGCAAACAGTGGAAGCATTGGAGGGGAGAATTTTGAGCTATTGTGAATGGAATTTAAATTGACGGGGAATACATTTTAATATTTTCCGTTGAAGTGGTGCATGGTTAATGTAGACGAACTAAATAATATGGCAACAAGATGGATATTGAATATCCTATTAATTGTGGTAGTCCGGTGGTAGTTTGGGATATTTAAGTGGAAGGCAGCCTAGAGTTATTTGAGATGTACGACAAACATCGTTGTATGCTCAAGCAAAAAGAACGATTGTTTGGGTTGCATCTGGGTGTACATTTTTCCATATATTAGATGGAGGCTAGGACGACAGACAACAAGTTAAACCATCCTCTAGCAGCGTGGCTGAGAGTTGTAGGAAGAGTGAATACTGCTGGATTTCGCAGGAGGTTAAGGGTTGCATACCCATGACTTGCCCATTTAGTTGTAAACTTCCTTGACTCTAGTGTGAGGCACCTGCAAATTAGAGCCTATATGGACGGGTGATAGTGTAGTCTGAGGATAAACATTTCACTCCTCTTTTGTATTATTGGTCAAGACTTGCAAGGTCCTTGCCAGTGTATCATGGCTCTAGAAGGAACTTAGCATCACAAGAAGGAATAAAAACGGCTTAGCATAAATCGATTGCAAGGGATTTCTGGAACATTACAACACACTCAAATTCCTTTTTGTCGCGACTCTCCTTGAATGAATAGTCTCTGAAGTAGAAGACAAATTGTTGTCAACAAGGATGAGATGTGTTGGGTTGCAATAAGTAATTTGTTGTTGTTTCCCAAAATATTCTCAATGAAAGAGGATAGTTGGGCAGACGCTAAGTGAAATGTAACATTTTGGTGGACGTAATTATTGGAAACGACTACATAACCTTCCCTTGGTTTGTCGTGAATAAGTGAAGGAGGATGCCACGTGTTTGGGTTATTGAATAGGCAATACATGATAACACCAATTAATTGTTCATTATCGAATTCCAACACTGGGCATGAGTCTAATGTCTAGAAGCCGGAATAGATAATGGTTGGGTATTTGACATTCTCGTGAGATTTTTCCAGCTAACCTAAATCCATTGGTAATATCATGCCAAAGCTTTTAAAGTTGCAGACAAAAAGACACAACAACTACTATCACAAGCAAAAACTATTGCCTCAATCTCACATATTCATAAGGTTCATTGGTTTGAGAAATTTAATTGGTTTATAAGTAGCGAAAATTACTTGGTTATTAGTGGTTGTGATGCACAACAAAGAGAGTTTCTCGTCAAGCGATACATGAGAAGGGAGATTTGTATGTGCATGAGGAGCTACACAGAGCTTCGAGTACTGTGATCAAGAATCATATTCCTACATCATAGCTACCTTCAACCGGTGAGGGTGATTTTTTTTTGCTGAGGGAAATCAATGAAATGGACAAGTCAAATGACATTGATATAGTAGAGAACAATATGGTGGGAAAGTTTTTTGCTTCCATGTTGAATAAAAAGGGTGATGGCATTCTTGAAAGGAAGGAGCTGATCATTTAAAACTTAATATTGTTGAATACCCTAGTGAACATAGAGGTTTTCTTGAAGCAAGGGAAAATGGAACTGAACTTGGATACAACAGAAAGGAAGCAGTGCAAAGGATGTTTTCCATGGAAACAAACCGAAAAAATGTCATAACCAATTCATGTTTATAGCCTGCGGTGATGGGTTTCTCTAGAAAATCATAAGAGTGAAGAAGTAAATTTAGAGCAAGATGACTATAAAGTTCTGACATTAGATAATAAGGTCTTGGAGTTTCCAGCAATGACATGCTTGAATATATCAATAGGATCTTTAACTTCCAACGGTGCAATTCAAACATGTAATGATAAATATTTTGTTCTAGGGTTGGCAATCTCGTCAGGTTCTTCTGAGTAGGGCATAATTGCTTCAACTAATTCCCATCACCAACAACAATTTCAAGTCTTACCTAGATCATGTATTCCAAGCCTGGGTATAGGCTCTGATTCCTCAAAAGATATAAATACGCAAATACGTTTTGCACGCCCCCCAGGGGAGGGAAGTGGTAGAAATCAGTTACTTCCATGATATTGGCCAAGGAATATTGACCAGGAACTTAAGTTGATAACCAGAGATATAAATTCCAAAATAACTCCTCTGTTTGAGAAAACATTAAGTGGGAGTGGTGCAGGGAGAATCGGGAGATTAATTCTTCCAAAAGCATGCGCTGAGGCTTATTTCTCTCCAATATCATAGCCAGAGGGGTTACCACTGGCAGCCACATTTACTCACAAAGATGGTAGAAGTTTGCAACAATGTGATGATGGTGATATAATAGGGAAGGTAGGAAAAGAAAAGCATCAACTATCACAGCTTCCTGAGCATTCAACGATAAAGGAATCAGTTCCTTTTCAGCCACTAGTGTTAGATTATTCGAATAAATTTGCCTTGCAAGATGTTTCTATGAGTAATTACAAAAGGGATGAAAGGCAAGTCAATAGGCAACCCTTCATGGGTTATAGCAATCCTAAAGGAAGAGTTGAATATTCTAGACCGTTGGTGCCACAATCAACAAATATAAGAACATAAATACTCAACATTTAGAGAGAATAAAAAACTTCCCACCTGAGTTTAGAATGACTTACCTTTCAGCGATTACATGGATTTTTAACTAGGGCAGCAAAATAAGATTGATATGGAGAAAAGGAAGTATTTGGAATTGGTTCAGGATCTCCTTGCAAAAGACCAATGCAAAAATGTATATGAAGAATTTCCCACAGACCAAAATCATCTAATAGAGGGTCTTGAAAAAAGAGAGCAGTTAGCCATCATTGATTTGCAACCCTCTTGTGATCACGTAGAAGATGTTACACAGGGTGCAAGTTTCTACGTTGGTGATTTGGAGGTTAGCTTTGACAGACAGGTTGATGAGGTTGGTTGCGCATGAGGTAATAGCAGATCAAAATCTTTGTATGATGAACCATATATTTTTAATGCCCATAACATGAATTTAGAGGAACAATCTAAGATGACACAACAAGACGATGAACTGCTTCAACATGACAGTAATGAAATGCATACCTTAAAGAACCAGTTGAAGGTTAGTGAAGACATGGTTCTCAATTTCAACCCATACGACAATTGGGTGAATTTCATACATTAGCCATTATATAGATCTTGGTGGAGTATTGATGAGGTTTATATTTCAATCATAGCGAATGGCTTTTCAACTTCATACTTACTCATAGCTCTGGACTTATGACGATGGTATCGGTTTTGATGTGCCCGTGGTGTTAGTTTCAACTTTTGAGCAACTTATTTCTTACATCATCTATTTAGGTTGGGTTGTTACCCTCTACTGGGTTATACATAGCCCCTTGATACATTTCTACCTCATCATATCAACTGGTCATGACAACAGAGTTTGGGATCCGAGTGTTGACTGAATGTATCTATGGCTTGTTGAGGATGTTGTTGTAGTTCTTCTCAGTTTGAGACTGGATGCGAGGATAATCAAAATTGTACAGTCTATCGGTGCAGTGATATTTCATAGATTTATATGGGATCCAAGGATTCGATTGATGGATGGGATGCAGAATGAGACCTTGCTTTGTATTGTGGCCGGATTTTTTTTCAGACTGGGCTACAGAGCTACTTGTAGATTCGTATGGGATTCTGGTACTAATTGCTTGAGGACAAGCAATTTCAAGGAGGGGAGATTTGTAATGTTCCCTTTTTGGGACATTAGAAAAGTTAAAGACATTTATATAATATTAAAATTGACTTGGAGAGTGTGGACTCAAATTTATAAAAGGTCAATTTAATATTATAAAGTGGGGCTTAAAAAGGACAAGGAGAGAGAAGACGAAAAGCCAAGAGGGGAGTCAAAGAGTCACAGATGTGAGGATAAAAGGAGAAGAGACTCTTTCTTTTGGTATGCTTGGTTTATAATTCAGATTTTAGTTCTCTCTTGCAAGAGTTATTCGGAAAGCTATAGCTTTTAGCCAGTGTGAGGACGTAGCCCCCTGTGCTGGCAGACAGTGGACACAAACTCATTGTTTGTGGAGATGTCACTTCAGGTGTCTTGTATGTGCTTATAGGTTCTTCTCTTAGTATTCCAATCTGACTGTAAAACTATTTTTAAGATTGGGTTTTGAATGTTGGTTATTGTATTGCTGTTGTATAATGCAATAACATGTTTTAGGGAGTTTTATGAGAATTTACTAGGTTTTTATGCTACTGGTTTTAAACAAAATCTCATATGTTTGAGTTTTGAATATTATATTCAAGAAGTTGGATAAATATCTATTGGAAATATTTCCTATGGTTTACATTACTGGTTTATTTATAATGCGATTTCATAAGTTTATGATCAGAATGTTATCTTGAGAGCAAATATTGGGTCAATATCTCTTTGGGATATTTCAAAAAGGTTTGAAAGCTTTAGTTTTGAATGATGAGGACCAAGGATAGATTTAGAAGATGCAAAGGGATAATGGATGGGGATATTAGTATCTTTAGAGCGAGCAACGTGGCCAAAGCCATCAATAGGCTCATGAGTAACTTTGATAGGAGCAATACCTTTGATAGGAGCACTTGAAAGTGGAGCATATTTTTGAGGTGGATATGGAGTAGAACAAGAGGGTGAGGGAATACTTTGATCTTGACATGTAGGCATAGTAGGCGTAGCATCGCATGAAGGCTAAGGATCTTTAGTCTTAGTATTATGGAAAAAGTTTGCAGCCAAGTGTAGATTAGCTTGGGTTTCTTTTAGAGGCACCCCTTGAGGATAGGCATAGTCAATATGGAAAGCATTAGGTTCTTTGTTTGATGGAGGCATGTTGGAAAGCTTTGAAGGTTTGGGAGATGCATGAGTATTGGAAGAAGTGGAGGCTACAAAGGGGCCATTACTAGACATAGCTTCGTCAACATGCTCTTGCTCAAGAGAAGTATCCTCATCGCATGAGTGTATAGAGTTTTCAATGCCAACTACCTTGTCATCAATAAGATCTTGGACTTTATGTTTCAGCTCCATGTTTTTTGAGGTACTATGTTCATTATGTCGATGATAGGCACAATAGATTTCCAAGAATGGGTTTTCGTATGAGCTAGGTTTAGACAATGTGATCAGTTTGATGTCAAGAAGTGTTTGCAAGATTGTGCCATAAGAGTCCCCAAAGGAGTAAAAGTCCCTTGAAAAGTATGCCTAGGCTCTTCGTGTTCTTCTTCAAGTGCATAGCATGCATCCATGTCTTCATCATTTTGGTCAAAGATAGGCTTGTCATGAAATTGTGGCTGAGGTTCTTGATCAAAGGTAATATTGCTTTCTAGCTCTATAAAAATGTCTTTAGAGTTAATAGATGAAGGCAATTGATCTCTTGGACTAGAATACGTAGACCTTGAAGAAGATGACTCACATGCATGTAAAGGCTATAAGGAATATTCATGCGAGGATGTCATTGTTTCTTCTACCGTTTTTTCAAACTTATAGTGCATTTCCGTTATGTGCTTAGTGAGATGAAGGTAAGTGGGATCATTGGTCTCTTCTAGCTCTTTGTATTCAACGCATAGGTCTCAAAATGCTTTAGTGACATGTAGGAGTTCACGATCATCTAGACTTTTTTTGAGGTTTGGAATATAAAGAATTGAAATTCATAGTGGTAGATAGAAAGGCAAGTATGAAGAAGGCTAGAAGCAGCTGATAAGGCGTCTCAAGATAACTTGATGTCCAAACTAGAGAGGTAAAAGTGCTCACTTGTCAAAGAGAGATAATAATAGAGTATCAAAGTGACTTGTCAAGAAAAGTTTCCAAGTGATTTATGATACTTGTGACTCGAGTCAAAAGATAGTATCAAAGCCATAGATAGATAGCCAAAGACAGATAGGCAAGTGAACAACTTTCCCATTCAAAGAGTGTAATCAAGAGATCGAGGTAACTATTTCGGCCAATAACAACCCCCTAAATGCAACTTTTAGACCAAGAAACCAGGGTGAAACAGGTATAAACTTTCTAGATCAGCTAGGAGCAAGTTCGAATTGAATTTAACGAAATTCAGCAACTAGGCGAAACAGTGCAGGAAACTAGATGACAATAGGACAAGTTTCCTACGATACTTCACAAGAAGTAGTACGACAATTTAGTTCAATATGATAGACTGTAAGCAGGTGGTACAACAGACATCAAAGCAGCAATATGATAGACCTTGTGAAGTAGTATGATACCTGATAGAAATTATTGTACGATATTTCTCACTAGTGCAGTGCGACAGTTTGATAGTAGAGGTGACTTGTTTTTGCTCAAAAAGACTTAGTTTGACAAAATTTCTGACTGAGTAATCTGAAGTGACTATGATATCAATGTTTAGTTCCAGTTTTGATTGTAAAAACAAGAAGTTTTGATAGCAATAGTGGCACAATTACTTGTCTTTAAACAATTGGACAAGGGACAAAGTAACCTTTGCCAATACAAGCACTTTTGAGGTCCTGAAAAGTAAAGCCTTATGAAACTACCGATTGTGTATGTTCAATAAGATTTCCACGTGCCTCACACATTTGAAAACTCATGAAACAAGATCTACCTAAGGTCACGACTCAATACTCAATAGCTTGGCCCACAACTTGATGCTTCCTTGCCTCACACAAAGTGGTTTCCCACAATAGATATTGGCTTTGCCATAGATGGGTTACCCACATCTTAAGGAACACATTTGGTGAGTGTAAATCTTGGGGTGATCTGGGTAGTCCACTAGGATCGATCCTTGCACCAAGATAGCGACAAAGTAGGGTAGCTTCTAACGTATGGTTCTTAGTAAAGGGTTCGTTCATAACACCCCTCTTGCACCCGATACGAGATGGAGGCCTCGTAGCCACAAGAATACCTTAAACATACCCACCTAATGATTTCCTCATTGTCACAATCCCACAAGTACTCTCACTAAATGAAGTCAAGTGTTATGTCCCCCAAGGCTTTCACCTTTGTCAAGGGCCTTGTGATTATAGTGGGTTAGATACCTGGGTTTTGCTTGTTTTGACTTGGGTCGTTTCTATTTGTATCTTTCCACCAAATAGCAGGCCTTCTAAAGGAGTAAATCTCACTAGGAGATTGAAAAAAATGGATCACACCAAGGAGGTCAAGATTTCTGATTGCCACAAGGGCAAAGAGCATACTCTCCTACTCCCCAATGCTTCTCTCAAATAGTTCAAGCTGATTTATTAAGACCACTAAAGAGTGGAATATGCTACTCACTTTCTTGATCCAATGAAACGTCCAGATTTTTGATTTGCCTTAAGGGCAAAGGGCATACTCTCCTATAGACAAGGGACCCTTGTGAGTTTTATGTGCCTATGAAAAGAACAACTAGTATATGCAAGGACAAGGAAATGAAATGAAGACACAATGAAAGCTTTTGTTTTTGTGCTCAAGCGGCCTTGCAAACAAGTGTTAGTAGCCCTTTTTGCAATTTTCTCCTTTAGCAATACAAGCAAGCCCCTACAAAACAACAAGCTTTAGGTATCAAATACATAATGAAAATTGAAAGTAAACCCTGCAAAATCAGTGTTAGAGGCTGTAAGAAGACCAATAAATCCCAAATGGAAGCTTGAAATGCAAACTAAAACCCTAAACTCGGATTATGCAAGAAGGCCAGATTAGGCGGTACTTCACCAGTTGTTAGAGCGTAGTATGATATACCCTATTTAAGTAGAACAATACTTCTGTCCATTACAGCAAAGGACATCAAACCAGTACAAAATTTTGCAAAAGGCAGTGTGATGTAGGATAGAGCATTGCGACATGTAGAACTAGTAAAGTACCATACTGCAGTAGAATGGAATGTCATACAACAATATAGAAAGTGTCGTACAATATCTTTGGCTGCGAATCAAAAGTCAAAACCTGCAAGTAGATAATCCGATGAAAGCAAGAAAAATGGAGCTAAACTACAAGGTTCAATCCCACAGTGGGTGCCAAAAATGTATACTTAAAAGGCAGGCACACTTCTATAGACCATTATCCTCAAGAATACCCATGATGAAGAGCATCTCAAGAGGTGGCCTATCGCTTCCTATCTATGATGTGCAATGATTCAAATAGAGCATGGTGGCTCTCAAATGAACCTAGTAATGCAACCTTTGCAAGGTGCACCATAGAACGAAAGATTCAAAGGAGTAGAGGCAAGAGTGCCAATATCCAAGAATCAAGTATGCAATGCAATACAAGCTAAGCTAAATGAGATGCAAGATCTAAGCTAACAAAGAGTTACAAAACCCCCTAATTAGACTAGGTGAGCTAAGCTAGTGCACAAAGAAAATCTTAGCTAAGAATGTAAGTAAGGCGAGTGCAAAACCACAACATAACAATAGAGTGCAAGCATAAGGTATGAGAGAGTGAGGAGAGAGCCTCCTTTTAAAGAGAAATGAATAGTAGAGATTAAGACGCAAAATCTATTGTGGAGAACGAGTCTCATGTTGAATTTGTGTACAAAAATCTCCAAGAGGCAAAATCAATGGTAGTGTTTAAGAGGCAAAAGATGTGTGGAGGAGAAAGGAGATTCCATCCACCTCGGAAAGTTTGCCCTCACATGTGCAGACAAAAATGCTTTTATTTTTATTTTTTAAAATAAGAATAATCCTTTTCATATGCACACATAGGAATAAAGTGGGATTTGGGGATTTATTGAATTAAAAGGAGACATGATTCTTTTAATTAAATAGGAACTTAGGATAAGGTGGTCAAATATAAAGTATTTTGGATTAAATCAAGATTTGATCAAAGATGATAGATAAAAGAGATTTAGTGTAGCATTTAGGAATTAAAAAATGTAGAAAGGGGCCTCAAAGTTTACTAGACCATTTTTGGGTGATTACACTAACTACTGGGGGACCTGGTAAAACATGAAGCTCTTTGTAATCCTCCATTGATGTACTCATCTTATCTATAACTATTACACTCATATCAAGGATGGATGTAATTGCATCCTCATCACATCCATCATCCCTCTCTGTGGAAGTCAACTCACCACCAACCACCACTTATATGTTGCTGAACTAGATCTGGGGTTGGCATAGACTTTACATGTGGCAACTCCACGACTACCTCTCTCAATTGCGACTCCTAGAGAACCAACTGGGTGCTCTTCAACATCCCTAAAGTCACTTTAAGCTTATGGGTGAGTTAAACCACCTCTTCCTCTTTCCCTAACAATGCCTCATAACAAGTGCTACCCTATTCAAGAAGGTAATCCATGTCAGCTACCAACTGTAAATAGTTATGCTTCAAGATCCTGACAACCTCTCGAAGTGAATGAATCCTTGCTAGGAAAAACAACTACTACTGTGTTCATTTCACAGAGGAGCAACCCAACCAAATACAACTAACATCTGCCAGATGACATCACAGTGTTCAAGAGATGAAGAAATATCACCATCGCTCATCGTTAGCTGTCCGGACACAATATGTCATTGTATTCCTTGGCTCCCTTGTACATTCTCTATCTCACTAATCGCACTATGGTAGGAAACTGTATTTACCAGACTCACCTTGTGATCACTCTCCTCATGTGCATTGACAATCTCACATGTCTACCAACAAGGTATTGCCACTGGTATCTCTACCAATACCTCCTTTGAAGAAGTGGAAGCCACTACTATATCAAACTCCTTGCATGTCTCTACTTCCCCCTCATCTGTAAGTCCCTATAAATCACGATCTTGGTACATAGCATCATCCAATAACCATGGAGTCATCGCCAAACTACTGATATGATACACTAGATTCATTGTAGCATGAAGCATCATTGCGTGAAACATCTGAGGTCCTCACATTATTAATATCAACATCATCCAACATATACCACTCTGCCATTGCCTTCTGCTTGATACATGACTCAATGTCATCATGTGAACCAACATCACTAGGGTATAAATCTACATCATTAGACTCCTCTGTAACACTCAAATCATGAGTGTCATAACTAGGTATCTCCATGCCCTTATTCGTCCCACCTAAGAAAACTGTTGTCTCCTGCACTGACTCGACACTATGGCAATTGCCATAAAAATTAGAGCTGTCAGTTCTCATATCCTTCCCACAGTCTTCAAAAACAACACTCTCATCAAAAGAGTCTAAACTAGTGGTGGTATCAACTGTCTCTTTTGCACTCATCCTATCAGGCTGTCATCAACACTATCAACATGATCAAATAATAGTTATCTGTCTTGATAATTAGACTCTGTGTCACTGAAATTTTCATAACCACTAAGTGGAGTGAGGCTGCCATCAATGGTAGTGAACATATCATCATTATTTTCCTGTTCGCTAACTCTGGTCTCATCAAAATGTTGAGACTCGGTGCAACTATCTTGTAGAAAATCGGTCATATCTACATGTCCTTGCAAAGAGTCACCAACATCATGTACACAAGATGAACTAGTGGCTGCCCCACTAAGCACAGGATCATCTTCACCATGATCATCAACTGCTGAGAACTCATGGTGAAGACTTCTGGATGTGTCACTTATGAAAATCTCTAGTTTCTATTCCTTCATTCTCGGGGAGGGAGGCCTTTTAAAAATGGAAACCATATACCTTGCACAGTTATCTAGAGTTGATGGATTAGAGAACAATGCATCCATCATTCTCTGATTTTGTGTAAGCTTTTCCATACTTTCCATTAGGGCATTTGTTTGCTTCCTGAGATTTTCCCTGCTATTCAATTGATTTCCATATTTACTAGATTTCCTATAGTTGTCCATAACTGAAATAACTGCATGAGTGTTGGTCACTCAAATAACAAGAGAAGGACCAAAATAATAACTTTTTCCCTACCCCACAGGATGGCAGGAAACAACTTTGATACCATTCTGAAGAGTCTTGCTGGTTCACTCTAAAACAATGTTGAAGAGTTTGTGTTTTTTTTTTTTGAATTTTTCAAATATATAAATGACAAAACTTGTAATGCAAATTACAGACTAATTTGGAACACCAACTCAACAATTCAATAGCAATTATTTAAACTAGCAATTGTTACAATGTAAGACACATATACATTAAAATTTAATTTGTTTCAGAACCTAGAGTTAGAAGTTTGACGTTGGGAGTTTGAAGAACAAATTGCTGCTGAATACGTAATCCTATGCCAATGCTCTTCGATGCTAGAGCTAGTTTGCAGTCCCTAATGGAGATGAAACACTGCCATATGTTCCAACGCAGACTAGCAGTAAAACGCAGGTCGATTAATGTGAAATGCAGCCACAAAGGATCAAATGCTGCCTTCAAACCTTGCATCCATCTTTGAATTCAAATTGCACCAGCTTGTAATTTCTAACACTGCTTCTGCAGAATAGTTTGCAGCACATATGCACGCCAATCAGTGGTAGCAATGACAATGGAGTTGCATAAATTATAGATGCCCAGCCCTAGTCTCTTCTTTCTCCAAATGGCAGCAATGAAATATAGATTTCTGCCACTGTATTAAACTCCACAAAATGGCATTTGATTGCAAGGATTGTATAGCAGATTTAACACCACAATAATTAATTTCCCTCTCATATCAAATTGCAGCCAAACAATTGATTGAATGGTAAACAACAATACCATTCAACTTCTCAGATAATCTCAGACCAATACTCAACAAATAGAGCGAAATTCACGTGGTGTTTCATAGATTCAAAGTGCTGAAATGGTGAAGAATTCACAATTCTCCAACAATGTTGAAATTCTTGTTTCAAACTCTTCTCCAAACAAAGTTATCAAATGCACAATAAATAATATAAGCGATAAATGAATTCCTTTCACACAAAGTATTGCTTTTATAATAAATAAAGATGACTTCTTCAGACACCAAAAGCAAATAGCTTCACTCACACACTTGTCACCTATGTTACCCGGAAATGCGTTTCCTGCCCTAAGCCTTGAGTTTCGGAAACCGTCCTTGTTTCGGAGATTTGGGGACAACCGGAAACGTTTCCAAGCCGTCCCCACCCAAGCAAAAAAATCGGAAACCCATCCCCAAAAATTTGGAAACGGTCAACGCATTTCCAGATGGTGTTGACTGTCCTCGAGACTCCGTAGTTGTTTCCTATCCATCTTGGGAACTGCTTGAAGTTTCCAATTTTAAAATAAAATTCAACTTTAAAAAAAGATTACTAGTGATATGCAATTTTTTATTGTTTTCCCCTGGGGTGTAATAGAGAAAATATTAGATCACACTCTACCTAGCTGTTGTTCATGATTAGTT
This sequence comes from Cupressus sempervirens, assembly GCA_028749045.1. Classification (NCBI taxonomy): domain Eukaryota; kingdom Viridiplantae; phylum Streptophyta; class Pinopsida; order Cupressales; family Cupressaceae; genus Cupressus; species Cupressus sempervirens. The sequence goes on along the minus strand of CM053790.1, from coordinate 234,655,937 downwards.
AAATATTTAGAAACATAACACTAATCTGAGTTTAGAAACAAACAATAATCTTAGCATCTGCCCAGAAATTTTCACTATTAAATTGTTAATATACAATACTTTTATTGTTTTCCCAGGGGTACAATAGAGAAAACATTTCACACTCTACTTTACGTAGCTGTTATTCATGATTAGCTAAATATTTTATGCTAAAGTTTCATCTTTTGAAGCTGTTATAGTGTAATATCTTCAAATAGGGATGCTTGGAAAAGATAACAAATATTATAAACTAGGGCACAAACATGCTGAATATTTATTTGCATTCAAATACGTCAATTACAGCTCAGATATTATGTCAGAATTAGATCTGAGTTTATCAACTAAAGACAGTTTTTTAGATTATATTCTGAGTTTAGAAACATACAATAATCTTAATATCTGCCCTGGAAATTTCAGTCTTGAAATACAACCTTTCTTACTATTTCTGAGATAAAATAGAGATGGATATGCAGATTTTGATACTCGACTTGCCCAGAAGTCTGCTGTCCAAAAAACATAAATATAGAGTTTACACATATCAAACATGCAAAGTTGTCCTTGAAATGATGGCCAAGTTATAATGGCCCAAAACGAAGGTTTCAAATCCTAGTGCAATTAATTACAAAGGTGCTGAAACGCAGCACCAAATTAAGTTGCTCAGGTCAGCTATAAAATTGGCTAGCTAAAAATGTCATATATATATATATATATATATATATATATATATATATATATAGCCATTCCCTGCCGTCCCCTATTTCAGCCAAAAAAAAAAAAATCGTCCCAGAAACCCGTTTCCTCGTCCCCCCGTCCCAAAAACTCGGGGTAACATAGCTTGTCACTAAAGAGCCTTAGTCAATACACTTTTCAATTAGAAGCTTTCATTTATTAACTCCCAAGCGAAAAGCTTCATGAAGAGACTTTTCACTTAAAAAGGCTTCTTCAACACATCTTTCACTTAAAAGCATTGCTTTTAAGACTTAGGATTATATTCCATGCGAATTAATGATTAATACCCACACTAGGTGCCCAAAAACAATTTACAAAACTTGAACTCAATAGATATCACAGAAAGTGCCGATAAATATAGTGCCTAGGCCCCTACTAGAAATGGAAACCGCCATCACTGGCCTACTAATAGTAAGTCGATCACCACGGACCCTCTAAACATCCTGGTAGACCACGAGGATCACAAAGATGGACTGGCCTTACTGACTATTTGCCAACTGCTAAAAGTAGGGGACATTACATCATCCTTTGCACCTAACATAAATGTTTTGAAAATCTCCAACTAACAAGATTTTCAAGAAACTTAAAAAATGCAAGAGTCATATTGTACTATAATGAAGTAGCATGCCCAATTTTTAATTGGCAATATCATGGATAGGTAGCTGTAGTTATCCGCAAACTGTAGGATTTGTTGATTTGTATCGTCCAATAGACATCATTTATGAATCATCTTTTCTGACTGTAAGATCCTTTTCAGCAAGGTAAAGATGGATCACGGTCCAGACTCCAGACAAAGATGTTAAAGGCTGATATTTCCCAAGTGGAGCTATTCGAGTTCAGAGAAATCATGCGAGGACTTTATGGAATTTTATTTCGGTTGACATTAATATATCATAGTACGTCTAGACCAAATCCTCTTTATCCCCTTGGGCTTTAAAGTTTTATCATTTTACAATATGTTTTGTCTAAGCTAGCTTTCATCAGAAATTAATTAAATTAAATTGTTCCATAGGGTTCAAAACTAAGTTGCTGATTCAAATTTGGGTATGAGAATCCGATTCATGGATTCATGATTTTTCCCCCCGTTTTGATTCATATGGATTCTTGTGTATATATATATTCATGGTTTTTTCCCCATAGTCGATAGCATTGAGTTGCTTAGGTAATGTCTCCTCTATGACCATCAACTGTAAGCTCCCCCATGATTTCTCTCAACTCTCCCCAAAAAGCTAAAAACTATATTGGTTGCCTATCATGAGAATAGCATAATGCCAAATCTATTATACCCGTTTATGATTGAAGAAAATCAACTCCATCATGACAATTCCTTTGCATTATAATTTATCGTAAATGCCCAAATGAAATTTGCCATGGGACCGTTCAGTATACAAATAAATGCAGCCAACAAGACTGAAGCTCAACAGCATATATTCAACAGCCCACGACATCCAAGCTATTCATTTTGTACCACCTGACCATCACCAAACAGGCACATGAGGCATAGGAGGAAAATTTCGTCTTTTGGAACTGATGGCTTCATTGTTATTAAATGGATACTTTAGTGCGTCAAAGATAAGGCCAACACCTAGTTATTGTCAAGCTCACCCAGCTATGAGTTCAGGACATAAACTTAAGTGAGATCATTTAATCTATTTTATTTAACTATATACTTTACTCAGAAAACAATATAATGGTTTCAAAATTGTTTTCTAGGATATTTTTCTTTTCTGATGCATAGTTTTGGGTGCTGCCTAGCAGGCCTTACCCACAAGTATGAAGTGGGGTACAAATCAATACAACAGTTCAAGCATCTCTTTCAACACGTTCTCTGATATTTAGGCTTAAGACCTCCCAATTCAGAGGGGCCAATCTTATCCAGCTGCATTCTGCCACTTCGATTACATTCTAAGATAGTTAGCAATACGTTAGTGTGCATTTTTCTTTGTTCAGGTTGAATATTATGTATATGGGCAGTTATAATTTATAGATGTCCTTTGGGATTGTTTAGGCATTATATTTTACCATGTAAATTTGAATAACATTTAAATTTGTTTATTATGTTGAATCCTGGCAAAGTGAAATTTGAAAACGCTTGACTACAATGTCACTACAAAATCATCTTGTTTTTATGGAAATTATATTTGCATGTAGCTAAATGTGCTTAGTGATTATTACTCAGATTCCTTTGCATCCAAATCTATGCCTTTTGAAACCATTTTGTCCAGACTAACATATTTTTTATATTTTCAATGAAATCTGTTCTTTTCATACAGGAAATTTCAATCCTATGGACAACAAATGGATCCAAATCACTTTTGACTCACCTTACTTGAAGTTGGGACCATTTGAATTTCGATATGGAGGTCAAAGTTCTGTAAAAATTGCAGTTATATATGTTGATAAGAAAATTAGGCTTGGTAGAGGTTCTAGAGGTTCAATTTTTATTTTTAAAAGGTGTACTTAGTGATAATCATATGCATTTGTACCATTCATTAGATACTTATAAGTATTTCCATATTCATATATATTAGTGAATTGAAAAGAGATGACAAAGTCGATAGGAAAAATAAAAAAATCTCTATCTTAAAACATTAGAATCAAATGCCATAGTGCAACATAATTCTAGCTGCAACTAATGACATTACAGTGAAATGTCATAATGCAATATAATTGTAACTTCTTAAATAAACCATGTAATATATATTTTATTTTTTGAGAAGAGGATACCTTTCAAACAAATGTTCGACTGTTAGTGAGGGGGAAACCTTTCAACTGTAGCCTGCAGCATGCGCTTGAGACAACCACAAGTACAAAGATATGCAATGAGGCTTAGCTCAATACACAGAATAACATCAGTCTCTATAGTGTTCATAATTGCATACCATCTTTCTGCTGTAACAATAAAATTCCAGGTGTAACTGTACAAGGAATTTCGCATTAGCAGGTCGATATTTACTGCTGTAAACACATCTACTAAAAAGGACAGTGTGATAACTCATGACTATCCAACTACCCAAGAGTAAGTTAAGTTGCCGATTCGGGTACGGACACGGGGTTCGGGTACGTGGGTACGACAATTTTTTCTCCCTTGCGGGTTCAGGTTCGTCTGTATATGTATGCATGTACGTATGTTAAAACATTGAAGTTATAAATATAAAAGAAGAGTCATACTCTAAATACATAATGGCCAATAAAGTTATAAATTAATTAATTGCATTACTGATGTAGTTTCAGATTACATACATTGGCAATTGACATCAACATGAACATGATCAACAAACATAACTATTGGCTGGCTTTTACAAATCTATCAACAGTCATGTCCTTAAATCTACAAATAAAAAAAATCAATCCCTGATCTTCAAATGAATCAAAGTAGATTTCTGTTCACTACTATCATAAACCAAGGACATTACATAGAACAATTTTGGCTTGAATAATATTACCAAGCTGTTGCAACACAATATCTAATGTTGATAGAAAAAAATTATGATGAACAAATTAGAAATACATACATAAACTGACCTACCGCCCTGGGCTACTTCCTAGATGCCCAAGTTCATTGTAGGTCTTTCACAGGAGGACCCACAGAGAACCCATGAAGTACCCTGGAAGGACCAGTACCAAAACTGTACCAGTACCAGGACCTAGGCCTAAATAGAAGAATCTGGTAACTGAGAGAGCAAGTAAACACATCCTCTCTGTTGATAGAGAAGTGACAGTAACAACATTTCACAACACAATCCAGTAGTGCTGTAGGTATTTCAAAATGCCATAATTACTATCCCATTACGAATCAACACTAATATCACATATAAAGAAAAGATAGGGACTAAGAGATATGCCACTTAGTCTGAAACATTCTAGAGAACACAGGTTAATAATAAGAAACATTAAAAGTTAATCCTCTTAAAGTCTGAAATTATCACTAAGGATTGATGCATTTCTTTCTGCTGCTTTCCAATAGACTGAGATTAGTGAGCAGTTTCTAGGTTATCATGGAGGCTGAGGGAAGAACTTAGTTGAATGACTTCTTTTGGAGTAGCATGATAAATATACATCATGTTAGAACAAGATGACTCAACTTCCAAATTTTGAATTGTTTGGTGAAGGAAGAGCTTGTTAGAATCCAAAAAGATTAATAACCCAGAAAACTAGTGCAAAGAATAAATATCTAAACTATGAATGCAAATGATACAAAATCAAAATAGCAACACAGAGTTAGTCTCCAAGAGAGTAATGCAAATGCTAGAAGCAAAATAACATTAAGAGGATGCAAAAACAAGAGATGCAAATACAAGCCAGGTAGCATGCTTATATAGGCTAGGAAGAGGGAGGAGGTGGCAACACCAACTAATGAGGAGCAACCATCTATTGGACTAAAGAGAGCAAAGTATGTTCCCAAGATAGCTAATGGATGCTCATATGTAGGAAGGTGACACCTCACAACCATTCACCTAATAAGACATGCTTTATTAACCTAAGCGAGATTATTAAAAGTGTAGAAAAAACCTAGCAAAATAGGAAAAATAAAAAACTACACTAACAGAGCTCTCCTATATGAATTTTGGCCATTTTGTTCTTGAATTTTTCTCTCCAAGAACTGAATATCATGTTTTCTTCATCCTTCTTCATATTGACCTTATCAAGCTGACTGTGCAAGCACTGGCGGACTATTTCCATCTTCTATGCAATGACATCTCTTCTGCCCAAGCTCAAAGGAGATAAGACAATATTATATTGTTCGTCCAATTGTCAGCATTTTGGCTATAAGCTTCATGCATCAATGAGGTAATTATGAGAGATTGGGAGCTCCATCTTATTATTGTTACCTTGCCCATATATCCTTGCACTCTCCAATTATTTCCTGGCTAGCTGTTTGTATTAGCACAGTTGAGCCTACAAGGTGACATTAGGGAGTGCAAACAGTTATCAAAGCCATTGGTAGCAGCTAATAAGGACATAATTCAATAATAACCACCATTTTGTAAGGCCCACATTGGTTGATGCCTTTATTTGCCTCCATTGTATCAAGATTTATAATGATATTTCATTGTTATTTTTGTTGACACTACATATATAAAAATTATTTGACATTATATTTTGGTTAATCATGATGTTTTCAGGTTGATGCTTCCTATTGAAAGATTTGATATGATGTTAGACTTAGGTATATGATGCTGATCTTGATTTGCTTGTCATTGCTTCATATGATGCTATGATTCTAAATAATTTTAGATCTATACTTGCCTCATACTAATATTGAATAATCACTAGGATAATAATAATATTGTTTGATATGTTATTTGGATGTGTGCATTAGCACACGAGTATCTCTCATTTATTTTTATGACTTCGAGTCATATTTATCATGAGACTTGTGTACACTGTTAAGATTAAATTAATACATTATGTCATAAGAGAGATGATGCTTCTTGTATGTGTTTACTTCTTGGTTTATTCTATGATATTGTTGATGTGTGCCTTAAATGTTACACTTATAATATGGCATAGGATAATTTGCGATAGTGACATCATTGATGTTAACTTCTTTCACTTATTTCATTGTCTCAGTTAGCCTATAGATTGATCCAACCAACATGTAATGTACCCAGCACAAGTTAGCCACACAAATACCCCCCTAAAACACTTAACCCCCACCTGCACTCATCACTCATCTTTCAACACCCTCTGGCATCCATCACACTTAGACACTCGATATCCTCTAACACCCTTTGACACTTGAAACCCTCCAACACCCTTTGACACTCGACACCCTCCAACACTTAACATCCTTCAACACTTGACACCCTTCGATACACACCCTTAAACACTTGGCACCCTTCAACGCATCGACCTTCCAACACCCTTTGGCACACGACAACCTTTGGCACCCTTTGACATTGTTAACACCTGGGACCATCTAACACCCTTTGACTCTCAACACTCTCAATTGATATGATTCAACTCTATGGTTTGTAGAGGGAAATATATTATTGTTAATGAATAAAGCTTCACATGGAGAACACACCAACTAGAATGAATTTGCAAGAACAAAGAATTTGTGTTTTAGATTATAAAGATTCATCTCAGGTTACATCAAATTAGTCTTCAAGTGAAGACTTCACAAAGTTGTGTTGACAAGAAGACTACAAGTAGAAAAGGGTGGCTACCCACCAAAATTACAACTATAAACTAGGGAGGGTTTTGCATCTCCCAAACTATAAATAAGAACTCAATTCCAATTGGAGTTGCAAATACACAAGAAGAGATGAATCCATAATGATTTTCTATAATGTAAATAATGACTTTGTAAAGAGCTTCGAGAATTTTTTAGAGAGGTTACAAATATGTCGATATAATTTATTTATTTTATTTTATTACTAAATTAATTAAATATTATTTACATTTGAGATCACTTAATTAATATTTGTAGGTAAACCATTTAAATATTTTGGGAACATTATAGTCCTCCTGAGCCTAGAATTGCTTTTCCTGAAAAAATTAGTAACTCAAATGCTTCAAGATTTGTTCACTCTCCCATGTGGCATATTCAATCGATAAATACTTCCAATGAACTAGGTATTCCATGGTGTGTGACCTCAACTCGCTCTCTTTGACATCTATGATCTTTTCAAACATCAACGCAAGTTTCCCTCTATGTCTAAAGGTGGAAGTTCCTTGGAAACCACGACATGTTGACCAACTGTCGTCTTGAGGCATGAAACATGGAATATGGAACATGAAACGTGTGAATCCAACTTACTTTTGGTAACTCCAACTCATAGGCAACTTCTCTCACTCTACATACCACTTTGTATGGTCCATTGAAGCGAGCCTTTCGACACCACTTTTCAAGGAAGATTGTATGTACGACTTTAATTAGAGTTGTATACTTGAAAACTTTGTTCAATCCTGTACCTATCAATGCACATCTTTTTATTTTTATTTTGATCGAGTTGTAGGTTATCCTTGAGAGATTGAATGATATCCAAACTTTTGCAATTAGTCGTTGGCCCTTGATGTGTGACTGTTTTCTAATGCCAAAGTCACGAATGATGAAGCCTTGTATCCATAAAGTGGCTTGAAAGGTGTTATTGATTTGTGGTAGGTGGTTTTTTAGTAGTGCTCTCCAAATGAAGCCAATAGATCCATGTTTTCTACTACGTTGTGACATAGTTCCTTAGGTATCCCTCTAACTACTCATTCATGCTCTCTTCTATCCATTTATCTGCAAGTGGTAGCTCGTATTTGGTGACAACTCTATTCCCACCAAACAAAAAGGTTTCGTTGAAAAGGTGTTGAGGATATGTTTATCTTTGCCATCGACTATGTTCAACAGAAGGCCATACAATTGGATCACCTCTTGAAAGAACAACTCTTATATTTAAACTATTTGAAGCTCTATTAGAACGGCAAAGAAATGAACATATTTGGTCAACTAATCTACCACAACGTAAATAAAATCGTTACCCAGTACCTTGAGAAGCTCGGTGATGAAGTCCATCAAGATACCCACGTCTCATAAAAAATCAAGAAAGCGTGGATTAATTCGATTGGAAATTTATGCTCAAATTTATTTTGTTGACAAATGTGACACTCCTTGACATATTGGAGCACCTCATCCATAAGACTTGAGGTCTTTCTAAGCAAACCTCTCACAAATCTGCCCATAAGACTTGAGGTATCCTACCAAGGGCGATTCACGAATCTTTCTCAAGATCCTCTACCTCATCTTCAACTTTGGCACCAAGTAGATCTTTTCTTTGTAGTAGATGACATCAACCACCAACTTGTAATTGTCAAGTTGAATCTGACTATATAACAACCGACACACATAAGTGTACTTGGAGTACTCAACTAGCAAGTGAGTCTTTTTGGCAGATGAAGTTTGTGACAATGAACATATGGGAGGTCTCATGGACAATGCATCGACCACCACATTCTTCATCTTCACAATCTCTTTCAAGATAATATGTCCAGATTTTGCTCACCCATTTTTGTTGCTTCTTGTTCAAGTCCATTTGCTACAAGATATGTCTTAATCTCTTATGGTTGGTCTAACACCAAAACTCTTGCCCAACGAGGTATTGCCAATACTTGGCCAATGCATGTATGATGACAAGTATCTCCTATTATAGATTGAGTACAATCACTAGACTCTTGAGAGCTTTTGAATGCCAAGTGCAATGGGATGACAATCTTGCATCAATACTACACCAATGCCTTCACCCAATCCATTACACTCAAGGAAAAAAGATCTAGTGAAGTCTACAATGACAGAATTGGACATGTACTCATAACCTCCTTCAATGTATTAAAATCTCCCTGTGTCTCATCCCAGTGAAATGTTCTCTTCTTTACGATATCTATCAGTGGTGCTCCTAGCCCCTTTCACAAACCTCATGTAGTAAATGCACAATCCAAAGAATCCACAATAAGTGTCCTAGGTGTGGGTCAATTAAGAGTTGCTTGAATCTTCTTCTAATGCACCTGAATCCCTCGAGTGCTGATGGCATGTCTCAAATATAGGATCTTAGCCATCCCAAACTCACACTTGAATCTCTTTACAAATATTAATTGCGACTATATGATTCTTAATACCTCATTCAAATGCTTCAAATACACCTCCTATGTGATTTTTAAAATAAGCATGTCATTAAAAGAACAACAAACACATATCCAACTACGTGTTGAAGATGTGGTTCATGCAAAATTGGAAAGTGGCTAGAGTATTGTTCAATTCAATTGAAATGACCAAGAAGTTTTGTGTCTATAGTGGTAATGAATATTGTCTTATGTACATCTTGCTCCCTATGCTGGTTTGGTTATACTTGAAATGAAGATTAATCTTGGAGTAGATTGCTTTGTGTAGTTAATCCAACAACTCACTGATCCTTGGGATTGGGTATTTGTTCTTGATTGTCTTATTCAATGCTTGGTAATTAATGCACATCTTGAGATTCACATCCTTCTTCACTAAAACTAGAAAAAATGTAAATGGGCTAGAGTTGGGCCTAATCCAACGCTTGTCAAGGAGCTCATGGACGGTCTTCTCTATCTCTTCCTTGAACTTCTTGGGATAGCAACAAGGAGAAGTGATGATTGGCTTGGCTCTCTCCAACTCAATTGTGTGCTCAAAACTTCTATGTGGGGGTATACCAGGTGGGACGTTTGCAAAGCCCTTGCCCAACACTGCTTGAGATGCATCATCATGTTAATACGCTTCTTGTCCACTCACAAGTTTTCATTGAAACCAAACATTATGTTGTCTAAAAATTGCTTCCATCCACTTTTTTGAGATCTCCCTTAGGCTCCCATTAAACAATCCCCTCAACACCACCTTCTTTCAATCCACCTTGAATGAGAACTCAATTGTTTTGAAACTTTGTGAATACTAGTCAAGAGTCTTCATCCATTGAATGCCTAATTTGATATATATATCGTGCAAGTCTACCACAAAGAATTTTTTTGTCACCATGCAGTGCCCTATGACAATGTTGAGCTATGGGACCAAATGTGTACATGGTAGTAAATTTTCTCTTGTCACATTGACTTTGAATCCTTAATGCTCTTGCATATGTAAGCCCTTGTTGGCAATGAGTGATGAATTAATGAAATTTAGTATGACTTTTCTACTAAGTATGACTACGACTTGTTGACCATAGAGTGTACCTTAGACACAATACATTGCACCTTAGAGTCCCAAATAGTACAAAGGTGCCTCCCCTTCTAACAAGTGTGGTGATCCTTAGTGTGTGATTAGTTTCTTGTTTAGTCTCTTCTTCTTCATATTCTTCCTCATTGTTGAACACAAACTCAATGTAATGGATCTTTCCCTTATCAAGACATCAGTGACCTGATTCCCAAGGTTCTTTCATCTGAAAAAAGATTCCTTCTCCTAAGCTCTTGTTTATTGGTCTTATCCAATTATTTCTTCTTTGAGAATGAGTTCTTATCCTTTTTCCTCTTTGTGAGTGGTGGTTTGGAATGTGTGCAACTCCTAGAAGAAGAAGATGAGGTTGTCATGTCACTTGCCTTCTTGATCTCCACCGTGAGAGTGTTGGGGCTGAAACCTTTGAGCCAACCCTTGAGGGGGTCTATCAATTTTTCCAACACTAATGCTACAAGTCTCCTTTTAGAAGTGCTGGTACTTTTTCAAATATTGAGATATGTTATTGAATTAGTTCAATTAGGATAAATATGATTGAAATTACAAATATATGTTTGTGTATGTATTTCAATATATTGAATATTATTATCATTGTATAATACACTAGAATTATATATATATATATAAACTTCATATTAAATATTATACGACAGTGATAATAATTAAGATAGATTGATTGAATTTTTTCATGTCTGACAAAATGAGTTGACTGACTTAATAGTCAACATGAATGGCATGCTAGTGTTTAAAACAATTAGGAGTCATGTGCTTGATGAGACGTGACTTCACAGCGGATTCACTTTCCATTGGGGATATGAGTCCTCAACCTTTTATAAAAGCTAAGTCTTGATCTACAATAAGACATCAAACACTTCGAATTGATATAGTCTTCTCACCTTGGTTACGATACTATAGCCTCCTTTCATTAGTAAAGACAAAACACATATTATCAAAGCCTTCAATCATTTATGAAGAATTTGCATATACACTTGGTTGAAGGATAGACATGTCAGACTCATTAGAACAAAGCATCGGAGTAGTGGGCCATTAATTGAGAATGTGAGAATACATCCACAACAAGCCTATGTGTAGTACACCATCAAGTAATATATGTGTGGCTACTCGCATTGAAATCAATCTCTAGCATTTACAATTGATAAACTTCACTGTGAAAGAACCTATCAAGAACTAGCAGTTGAATTTATTCTCTGACTTGTACAATTAGTTCAAATAGAGACAAGACTAATATAATAGTGCAGTGAATCAACTTCATTAACATACAATTTTTTTAATAGTAGAGAACGTACATAAAATAGATAAATTGTAAGTGTTATTTAAAGTCACCTGCACTAATATATAAAAGCGCTAAAGAACCCTTATACAAAATTCAATAAGTTGAATAACTTTGTTCATAAAACTTAACATGGTATCAGAGCCATTTTAAGAGATGATCCTAATCAGATTTATCTAATGCAATCAAGTTTTCTTAAACCCCACATCTGTCAAAATGGTGAACAATATGAGGCTAGAAGACAAGCTTGAAGGCGATTTAGATTTTGCGAGATGGAAATTGTGAATGAAGTTAACCTTGAAAGAGAACGGTTTAAATCAATTCAAACCATCACCGAAAGGAAATTGTGAATGAAGTTAACCTTGAAAAATCCAAACCATAAGCAAAAGGAAGTAATGAATTGGAAAAATGGGAAAGCGACAATACCAAAGCTATGAAGTTAATTGTGGATGATTTTAGGAACTATTTACTTCCAATCATCTTAGAGTTAGACACAACACATGAAGTGTTTAAAGCACTTCAAGAAATGTTTGAGATAAATAAGACACAACACATGAAGTGTTTAAAGCACTTCAAGAAATGTTTGAGATAAATAATACCGCTAGAATTCTAACTCCGAAAGACAATCTCTCCAACATTAAGATGAGCAAAGTAGATTCGGTCACTTCATATTTCATGAGGATAACAAAACTAGGGAACCAAATTTCTATGATTGGCCACATCTACGATGAGAAATAATTAACCATGATTTCTCTAAAGGGATTGCCACCATCATGGGAAACTTTTAGACAAGGAGTATGCTGTCATTCCAAGCTTCCTAAAATTGATTGACTAAAGGCTGATTGCATAAAAGAGGAGGGCATGCTAATGTCTCAAGATGAATCTTCTACTAGATGTGATGTTCAAGCTCTCATAGCCCAAGTAAAGAAGAAACCTATATTCAAAGGGAAAATGAAACATATAGATTATTCTAAAATACAAAGTTTTAGATGTGACAACTATGGTCACTTAGCATCTCATTGCCTTGACATACTGAAACATCAAGCAACCTTCGCCAAAGTTAGTAATTCTAATATAGATCCAGAGAAATGTCCATTCTAAAAGAACTTCAAAATATCCATAACATGTGTAAAATATTGGACTAAGAGGGAGTTCTCTATTTTTTTTATCATCTTCATCAAATTGTGAAATAAATGTGAAGTGCTTTCAAAATGAACTTGGCATGGTTACAATTTCTGAGATAGTCTTAGATTGCCAAATTATTGTAATATTTTTAATAAATTTAACCTTAAAATCACATTTATTTGTTTTGTATTTTCAATACATACTATAAGAGAAATGATCTTTTCTTCTAAGAATGTTATTGCAGGAAAAGGGAGTTTGATACTTCTTCAAAAGCAATCTTGAATGAAGAGCTCATATGATTGATATTCAGAGGGAGTTCAAAGTCTTTGTGAGTGACTATGATTTTAATGGGCCTACTCCCTGTGTACATCATGAGGAAGTGACAACTTCCAAATAATGTCGCTTGTATTTGCAGAAGTTATTGAAAGGTGATGATCTTACACTAACTTACTTTTCTATTATGATGGATATTTAATGATATCTATGCAGATCATGGTAGATCATACCTTGCAAGGTGGATGTTTATATGGTAAGCATTGTGAGAATGCGTATGCACTCACCTTATAAACATTTTTAAGTATATGGTGAATGTTATGTGAATTGATGTTCTAGAGGCCATTACACTAAGTGCATGGTGAAAATCATATGACTTGATATTATGGAGGCCAATACTCACAATACTTGGTGAATATTAAGAACCCTTATACAAAACTCAGTAAGTTGAATAAATCTGATCATAAAAATTAACAAGATATAATTGTCCACCAATCCCATTTGTCTTATTTGTACAAAATCCTTGAAGTTATGTTCTAGATCATTACTGTAAAGCTATGAATGAGTTGCTTTGTGAATCAACGCATGATGTCACTTAGTTGTGACCATCCCATGGTGCCACCATTCATGAGAAATCCACTTCAAGCACATAGCTACAAATTCAACTGGTTCATTTTCAGAGAACATATTGAGCCAGAAGTAGGTATTTTCCTATTGTACCCATGCTCATGTTGATTTCTTCCCTAACCCATCAAGAGTAGATAGCTTCAACTTGTTGATTGTTTGCTTGATGCTATTATTGTGATGGCCATGGTTCTTAAAATATCTTATTTGGTAATCCACATAATTCTTTTAGACAATTGTACTCCAATTTTGACATTAAACCAATCTTGCCCAAACTAATCTTCCATCTCCAAAAAGGTAGGCTTCTATTCTCCATGTTGTTCATTCCTTCAAGGAAAATTTGAAATTGTTGGGCATGTGTGGGAACATTGTGTTTGGGGCCTCTTATAGCGCCTCTCCCATTTTCTATCTGCATGTCAGCTTGATGGATGTGATCTTGATTTCCTTGCTTTTAGTGTGATCATGTTGTTTTTGGATCCATGAGTGGTCTACACCCTTGGGGTGATTTGATTTATGTTGTTGTATCAACAAACTTATTATGCCTTACATTTGATTTATGAGACTTATGATGTATTTGATGGTTTCATTGAGGCATTTCCAGTGGTTACTTGGATTCATATGGTATCACGATGTTATCCAATGAGTACTCTTGAGATATGAACAATGATTGCACTGTGTGATGCATTGGACTCCTAACCTAATTCTAGTTTTTGCAGTTGTGTTGACTTATATGTTTGATTAAGTTGTTAGTAGTGTTTTGATTGTATATGTATGATGGTGCCCAATTATGTTTTCTAATTTTTTTTCACGTTCGAGGTTTATTGATGTTACTTCAAGATGATTGTCTAGCATTTTACAAAGTACTGTGCCATATATGCTATTTAGTAATTCAATTGTTATTTCCATTGATATATGCTTAGAATAATTAGGAAACAATTTAACTATATTCGGGTTTCGGATTATAGATTATATTTGCAAATGGAAGATGTTCATTTGGATGTATAATTATTCCCCGTGCGTGAGCAACTTCCCTGGCCGTGAGCTTCTTCCTTGCGCGTGAGCCTGCGCGTGACCCTTTCCCGTGAGCCTGTGTGGGAGCCTGAGCGTGCCCGAGCCCTAGCCCTACCATATGTTGTGGGCCGTGCCAGGGCCTATTCATGAGCTGTGTGCGGTGGTGCCAGTACCGTGTGCTGCAGGGCCATTTTCTTGCAAGTGCCATACCGTTCATTGCAGAGTATCGGGTACAAGAGCCATTTGCTCCACACAGACCTACACTTTTGCATTGCACCAGATCACTTTTTACAGGAGAATTGCAAGGTTTTATTCTTGGAGTAGTGGAAGTTGCAAGTCAAGTTGCTAGTATAGCATTGGAATTTCGCCTGGTTTTATTGCTTGATTTTTGTGGCATTTTATTCATTGCAAAGAACCCATAGCACCCACTAGATTCTAAAAACCAATTGGTCAACCGTTATTACAAGTTGTAGTTGAACTATTTGCCTGAATGTCTCAGCAACGTATGGCACTAGTTAGCATGACAACTGTTTGTCATAATGCTTGAAATTAACCCTTGCTACTGGATCTTATTGTGATTGCACAAGAAGTGTTTGACAGATTATTGAATCTTTATCTGTATTGATTTAAACATAGAATGGCAAGCCTTGGTTTGTCCACTTTGAACTCCCAACCTGACCCAATCACTGTCCAACAACTACTTGACCACATGAAGAAAATAGAGAGTGACAATGTAGCTCTAAAGGACATTGTTGTTGATGCATCTTCGCTCTTTCTTAAGCTTTGTGACAGGGTGGTCAAGTTAGAAGCCGACAACATCATATTGAGGGATTAGATTGGGAACTTGACGGCAGAACTCACAAATCTCAAATAGTCAACTGAATCGAGTATCAAACATTTCGCAAATACCTTCATCTTCGAAACAACAATGCTGAAATCCAATATTGTGGTAGTTATAGAACAACTTGTTGGACTGGATAAAATCAAGGATCAACACATCGAAATGGTTGCAGAAACGGAACAAAAGGTGAAATCATGGGCTTCACTTTGCATCAATACTAATACTTCTACTCCGACATTGAGCATAGACAAGATTGTTCAAGATAAGATTGATGACGAGAGAGTGCGGCGGGCACGTGAGCTCAACTTGCGCGTTCGGGGTCTTTCACCCACTTCTGACCCTGCTGCTGCTGGGCATGCCTTTCTCTCTGAGCAACTTGGCATCTCGAACATGACCTTGGATAGATGTTGGTTTGGTATGGGGGACATCCTTTTTATCAGATTCTTCTCTTTTCTAGATAGGCTTTGTGCCCTTAGAGCGAAGAGAAAGTTGTTCTCTCTCCCCTCAAAAAATTATTTGGATGAAGATCTTACTAAGGCACAAGTTGCAGAACTTAAACAGGCTCGGGGTATTGTGGCAGAGGCTAGACATGCTGGAAAATGGGCTGTTATTCGGAATCTTAAGGCAGTAGTCCGTGATTCTCCTCCTGCTGGTTGGGTAGAGAGGACAACCTCCAAATCAGCGTGACGGTTCCGAAAACAGTTTGACAAGAAGACATCTTCTTCTTTTCTTGTCAACTGCTGGAATAGTAATGGCTCTTTGTGGTCATTACTTGGTCTTTTTCAGGATGTGGTGGGGTCTTCATATATTTTGGCCGTTACTGAGACTCACGAGAGCCCTATGTGTCCTCTTCTAGGTTATCATGGTTATTAGTGGTTGTCCGTGTGTAGGGATGAGGTTCAGACATTTGGTGGGGTCCGTGGGTCTGGGGGTGTTGCTTGTTTGGTTCGAGATGATATTTTCAGGGTTACGTCAGTTGTTCACTCTGATGCCTTTGCCAGATTTATGTGGGTCCGGATTGGTCGGTGGAAATATAGACAGAGAGATATTTTTATTGCTGTTTGTTATTTTCCTTCGACCTCTTCTCCATATGCTATTCATGACCTCGAGGATGGTGGTCCCTATTTTGACCTTCAAGAGAGTATTTCACAGTTTGAGGCTTTAGGAGATATTGTTATTCTTGGTGATTTCAATGCTCGTACCAAGGATTGTCAGATCCCTTTACATGATCATGGCTTTGATTTGAACTGCATTTTTGAGTTAGATCTGACTACTATGGGCCTGCAGCGCACTTCAGAGGATGTTCTTGGGCCATTCTCTGTTTATGGTCGCCACCTCCTCCAGCTTTGTGAGTCTTCTAGGTTGTTGATCCTGAATGGTTTATCCTTCCTTCCTGGATCAGACCTCTTTACCTGCTGGCCGCACTGTGGTGGTGCGAGTGTTGTTGACTATGTCATTTCCTCTCCTCCTTTCATTTCTTCCATTCACAGTTTCACCATTTCGCGTCTTCTGCTAGCCGATCATGCTCTTCTTAGCATTTCTATTTGTGTTTCACCCCATCCTTCCCCGCCCTTGGTCTGCCTGACTAGTACTGTCTCCCTTCCTACTTGCTTCCATTACCCTGAGAGTGATGGTGAGGTCTTTACTTATCACCTTAAGAGTCTTTTGTCACCCGCTAGTTTTGATGACTCGCTGGCTACCTCAGACATGTTTGATTCGCTTGCCTCTGCCATATGGGATTCTGCTCTCATTTCTATTCCCCACCGTTCCCCTCTCTCTCTCACAACTAATCGTCGGAATACTTGTCCTATGAATAAATGGTTTGATGTTGATTGCAAAGCTTTCCATCGCTCTGTTCGTGTTGCCTTTGAGGCTCAGTCTCCTGCCTTTACCCATTTGCACATTTCTTATCTGCGTTTTCTTCGTCATAAGAAACATTCCTTTGCCTCTTTTCAGTGTAGAACCCTTTGCTCCACGCTTATCCAGAATCCCTAGATCTTCTGGCATACCCTTTTCCCTCGTTGCTCCCCCCCATCCTCCACTCTCGACTATCGTTCTCTGACCTCCCATATCACGACGCTTTATGACATTCCTGGGCAGCCTCCTCTCTACTCCACTCCACCTCCCCACTGCCATTTGTTCACCTATTCTAGCATTATGGAGGCCATCAGATCTTTGAGATGCAGCAGAGCAGCTGATGAAGAAGGTTTTCAGGCAGAACTTTTCAAACTTGGTGCTTTAGTTCTTGGATCTTACCTTCCTACACTCTTTAATAGAGTGGTTTGCATTGAGTTTCCTGATTCCTAGTCTAGACATGTTATTTACCCTATTCACAAGTCTGGGCATGTTTCTGATCTAGGAAATTACAAAACTATTATGATTGGTCATACTTTTGCCAAACTTTATGCCACTGCTCTGAACACCATGTTATCCAGTGAACTTGATAGATGGAGATGTAGGGCGAGAGTTTAGGCTGGCTTTCGGGCAAACTACCAGACTATGGATCATGTTTTTACACTGCGGGCTATCATTGAGGAGGCTAGACACCGCTCTCAAAAGGTTTATTGTTGTTTTGCGGACTTCCGTAAGGCTTTTGATTATGTTCCTAGGTTGGCTTTTTTTCAGCGGCTTCAGGAGATTGGGATTTCAGATATGTTACAGACTACTATTTTGAGACTTTATGAAAATGTTACTGGTAGGCTCAGAACTCCGGAGGGCTTTTCTGATCCAATTCAGAGCACCATTGGCGTGAAGCAGGGTTGTCCTCTCTCCCCTACACTGTTTGGCTTGTATATTGATGAGTTAGAGGATTTCCTTATGAAATCTTCTCAACCAGGAGATGGGTGTTATTTACATCAAGTTCTGATCTCTATTCTCCTCTTTGCTGATGATGTCGTTCTCTTGGCCTCTTCTCCCGATAGCTTACAGAGACTCCTTGATACTCTTGCTTCTTTCTGTACTCAGAGACAACTTATGGTCAATTTATCTAAGACACGAGTTATGGTCTTTAACTATTTAAAGACTTCTCATCTCCATTTCTTCTTCCAGGGGAAGGAGGTTGAGATTACTCCCTCTTACATGTATCTTGGTGTGAAGTTCTGAGGACCACGTTTCAGTTTGAGACATGCTATTCAGTCTCAAGTCAGTAAGGGTATGGGCTCCCTGGCTTTGTTGGAGAGACAATGCTTCAGGCATCATTTTCAGGATATTTCGTCCAAGTTGTCCCTTTTTGACTCCTTGGTTCATCCGATAGTCCTCTATGGTTTTGTGGTTTGAGGACCTTCTCTTATTGCTTCTGATTGGGCTTCTATTGAGCGGGTCCAAACACTGTTGTTGCGTCGTATCATTAGGTGTCACAGATTCACCCCTCACAGCATTGTTTTAGCGAAGTTTGGTGCTCATCCTCTGAAACTTGTTATTTTTGACTTGATTTGGTTTCTTCATCGGCTTCGTGGTTTTGTGGAGACAGGTGTTGACTAACATAGATACTCTTTTTTGGCATATTGTTCTTTGGTGGAGATTATGAGATCTGAGACTTCTGCTAGATCAAAATGCTGGTACGCTCAAGCCGCCTCTTTGTTGGGTTCGATCAAGATTGAGATTGATCGTCTTCCTCCCTATCAGTTTTCGCTTGATGCCCCGGCTCATTTTCTTCCCTCTCGTCAGGAGTTGAATGAGCATGTCAGATAGGATATCTATAGGCAGTATATTACCACTACTTGGTGTCATCCCTTGGGTGGTTTGCGACCTAAGATGGCCTTCTATGCTGAGCATTTTTTTGTTATTCAAGATGGTATTGTTGTTCGCCTTGCCTATCTTTACCGGCGTTGGAATCATGCTTTACGGTTCTCTTTGGGCTCTTTTAGGGTTGGTTCTCATCGTCTCAGGGCTTAGACTGATCACCATATGGATCAGGCTGATTGATTATGCCAGTTATGCACTCTGATGGAGGCTGAGACCGACACTCACTTCATATTTCGTTGTCCTTATTACTATGAGATCAGAGGGAGATTGTATTGCCTTTTCAGAGAATGTTCTTCTCTCTCGATGTTCTTCAATTATATTGATCAGCAGTGTTTAGCACTTTATTTTCAAGAGGCCACCCATCTTCGAGAGAATACCCTGCAGTCCTTTTATTAGAGACGAACTTCTAATCAGCTTATTACCACCTTTTTCTCTCCCTTGTCTCCTCCACAGGGTTTGAAAAGGCCTTCCACTACTTCACATTCTAGATCTGTCAGACATTGTACTAGTCTCTATAGGCATCATCAGTCCTATAGGGGTTCTTCACGGCATTCGAAGATTATGGATTGTCCACGGATGTGCCTCTCTATTAAAAATTTCTTTGTGACATTGAAGGACCCTTAGTCCTTACCTTGTCTTTCTTTCTTCTTGTTGTTTTGTTTCATTTTTTGTCACCGTTTGGTGCCTTTGCTTGGCTGGCTCTTCTGTTTGTATGCTCAGTCCCATAAACCGTTTTGGTTTTTCGTGGACATTAATAATTTTATCTTATCTTATGTTGTGGATATTTGTCTGTTAATTTTAGTTGATATATATGCTTAAATGACTAGAAATGATCATTAAAATGTTTTAGTTTAAATGCTTTATCATATGATTATATATTGTTATATTGTGCTGCACCATTGCCATGCGTTTATTGCCTGTTGGTGCTAGTACGAAGTGGGGACAAAGCCATAGTCACTTTCAAGATCTACAACCACATTCTTCTTCATGTGACTATGTCTTGTTGTGCTTTGGCTATTATATATTAAGCATCTACACTTGATATTTTAATGTTCACTGAACTACTTCCAGGTACTTTCACCTTGATCATAGGATTTGACTATGTAACTATATCCTTGGTAGTGGACATTAGGAGATAGTGACTTTAACCTTTCATGTTGAGCTAATGTCATCTCTGTATGAGCGACGTATATGTATTATTGTTGTTATTAACCCTTTGATAATTAGTAAGTCTGGACTCATAATGCTTTATGCAATTAAACATGTGAGCATGTCTGTGCATTTAGGGTTTTGTAGGTGTCACACAAATTATTAATTAAAATACTGATTTAATTGTTTTGACTGAATTTATGTATTTGATTTGATTTATTTTAATTACCAATTTATTTACCATAGTTGATTTCCAAATATCTGAAATTGATTTATTTAATTTGGGAAAGGGACCAATTAGTCTATTAAATAATTTAATATTCTAATTTATAAGCCACTTTAATAAAAGTGCTTATATTAAGAAAAAAGTGAGTTCGTCACACTCACTTCTCACTATGTTTGAGAAATAGATTTTCCCTCTCCAAAACCCTTTTGGAGAAATAAGAGATTAGCTCATTTGATGAAATTGGCTCGCTTGATCTTTGCGATGAGAAATTTGTTGGATTCCTGGCTAAATTCATCACTTTCTTTATGATTTTCATCCCATTTGGTATTCTTGTTGACTTCTTCTCTTCTTTTTGGTTTTTGGAGCTCTTGGCTTGAGGTATGGCTCTTGTAATTTAATTATATACCTCACTATTTCAATTTATTTCTCTTGCTTTAGTATCATGGGTTGAGAATTAGTTTTCCCTCACAATTTCGTGAATTTATATTACCTTGTTGGACATGAATGATCATTTCCTTGATTCATATTTTTGAAAATGAATGTTTTGGTTATGCTTTATTGTGAGATTTTGCATTTGTTTAGAACTTGAAGTTTATTGGAGTTTTGAGAGTTTGGGCATTTAGAAGTGGGTTTTTTGTTTCATTGAATTTAGGGATGCTTGAATTTTGGGCGCTTTTGAGATCACCTCATTTTGCATGCCATTCTATATTTCTTTTTGTTTTTTTCCCTTGTTTGTCTTGATTTGGATTACGTGTTTGTAATATTTTCTTGAAAGAGTACGATCGTGGAGTCTGAATGACTAGAGGACATTATGAGGTATTTGATATCTTAGTCTGAAAATGTGCTTTTAATTGTAAATGTGGACTTTTGGTTCTTGATGGATTTTGCTGTTTTTTGGAGTATTGATGTATTTTGGGCATTATATGTCATCCTCATGCTTTAATGAGACAATTAGAGGATTGTATGGGAACTTATGCTCTCGAAAAAGTGGTTGATTGATAGATGTGCTAATGATCTTCATTATGGTTTCCACTTAGATGTTTCCCACTCGGATGTTTTCCTTGAGTGTGTTTATGATTGTTCATTTGATTACATTTCGTGAATCCAACCTTTGCATACTATTGTATTACGATATTATGTGGAGTTGGTTGTTCCCACCCACAAGAACGTGTACATGCATATGGTGGGATCTTGCGACACTCAAACTCTAAGACTTAGGCCAGTTGAATGATTGTTCATTTAGTGATTAGGTTATGAATTTGCATTGCCTTATGACACTTATTATATAATGAGAAAGGGTATGCTTAAGGAGCTGTTTGAAGTGACTTCTCATGGGCACATGAAATGTCCCTTTACTGATTTTTTATGATATTTCCAACCTTTAATCAGATCTTTAAGATCAAACAACTAATATCACAAAGATCCTCCAAATTTCTCAAGAAACCCCAAATCGGGTATGTTAGAAATGGTGCCAAAAGCTTCACAGCTTCACCTATTATTAATAAATATGAAAATGGACATTGTTACAGAAATTTCAGCAGCATAACGGCCTACAAAATGACATTTTCAGATCTGTATAGCCTTTACACAACAACTCACAAATGTAGGACAAAAACTATGCTCATCGGGCTCCCGAAATTAACACAAAAATGCCCGGAAACACCACAAAACACTAATAAACTATCTCAGAAGTTTAATCACGTCCCAAAACATATATTCAGCTCTATTTTAACATCTTAAAGTCTGAAATACAACAACAACCCAAACTGATATGAAATACTCTACTGAAAACACCAAACTCATACCAAAAAACAACCCCGAAAACTCACTAATCTGCACTATTCAGCACAAAGGCAAACACTGTATGAGCATACACATGGAATGGCTTCAAACTCCCGTCCTTAGCCTTCCTGGAAACCTGCAAACTCCCGTTCTTGGGTCTCCTTGGAAACCTACAAACTCCCATTCTTGGGTCTCTTTCTCCACAGGTTTGGCAGCCTCTGAAGAATAACAAAGAAATGAGCAAAATCAAGTTCTGGAATGAGCCCAAAATGCCTCCAAAACCCCTTAAAAGAGGGCATAACCGTAACTCACGTCCAAGAGAAGTTAATGAAACATATTTTAATAATAATTTTCATTTATTAGTCCAATGGTTTCCAAAGGTTAACCCCCTTTTTCCGAAACTTCACTTTCTTGGGCCTGCCTGCCTTAGCAAAGTTTTTTTTTTTTTAATTATTTGAAAAGGGGACATGACATCACACTAACTTAGAAGTGATCGACATGGTAGAGTGAAGAGGTTCCAAACAAGTGTTAACCAAATTAAACACATAAGATAATAAAACTTAGCACAAGATAGAGAAAACCTATACAATCATTGAGTGTCCTAAGCAAGCCAATGCAAGGGTGTGGTGTTTGTATGGTACTGAGTCTCATGCATGAGTTGGTTTGAGGGTACAATGTATGTATGGTTGCTAGTCTCCTACAAAAGTTGGTGTGCAAACACGATGTGAAGTCTCTAGAGGGAGAATACTACTTCATATCTTGGGTAGTACGAGCCAAGTGAATTACACTCCAATCGAGTTCCTACATAGTTATCTTATAGTTTTTTTTGGCTTGTGACATGATGTATTGCATTACGTTCATGATCATTGAATTCTTGTGTCATGCACTAATTGGCATGTATGTTAGTTTTTGATGCCTTTGTCTTTTGTGATTATGGTTGGGTTTTTATCTCCATGAGCATGATTGGGTGGCCAATGTGTTCCACATGGTTGGGAGGTTTTGCTACCTATACCATTGTTGGGGATTAGAGAATGGGGATAACTATCTTCCAGATGCAAGATCTTGTAGACTTATCCCTCCCCTTGTCCTCTTGATTTCACTTTGTACTTGCATTATTAGTGTGGACTTGTCTTATTTTACTTAACTACTCTTGTATCTGATTAGTTAGATGTTTTAAGGATATACATTTGATGTTGATAGACTTATATTGATAAATTAGATTGTAGATCTATGTTGTTAGATGATTTAGACTCCTCCACATATGGGGTATTTATTCTTTTCATGCAATCAAGTACCTTCACCCTTGATATGCACATTCTGGTACTCCCTAGTGTGGATTTTGATAAATTTTAACTTCAACATTTTATGTTTCATATTTTACTTTCAAAATCTTGTATGACTATGCATTTCTTTATACAACTAATGCACCTACTCATACACGAAGGCATACTCTTGTACGAGGAAGCATTGCCTCATACAATCCTAACACTATCTCGTATGGTTCATAAAGAATCTTCATATTGTAGTTTGTTGGTAAAAAAATTATTCTTTTATTCTACTCTTTGGATGCCCAATATTCGTGAACAATAGTTGGTTACAATAGTTGGGAAATCATAGCCAAGTGATTGATTTCACTCTGAATTCTTAGGTACAACTCCCTCAGATTAGTGATTTGCAATGAATCTTGTTTATTCTTAATTGTAAATGGGGTTTGTTCTTGACTAGAGAACATGAGAGCTAAACCAAGTTAGGCCTAAACAGGAACTAACTTAGGCAAAGTTTGGGTCTTAAAACTTAACCAAATCCGTGAACTCACACATCTTATAAACCCGCAGAATTTGACAAAATGCTAATGGATGAATTAGTTGTTTAACTGAAAGCTTCTAATTCTGATAATGAAGAGACTATCTTAAGGAAAACACAAAACAAAATCTCTTTTAACTTTCAATAACACTACTATTATCTTCAACCTGTATTGAATGGGGGGACAAAACTCTATTTATTCTTTAGCTCAATTCAACTAAAATAGATATCTAAAACTATCACAAAAGAATGCAATAGAAAATGATTAACAAAAAATACATTCAACTTGTCTTTGCAATATGAAGTATTTCACACCAAAAATTAGCTAACCTTTTATTAATCTTTCAATTATATACATATAGGATTCTGTGACGACCGTTACAAAATGAGACTTAGATTGGTTCATCTCCTAAAAATTGACAAATGGAAAGGAGCCAATTGTCAGTTACAATCTTTACATTAAAATATGAAAGGATGGGATAAAAATTACTTTGCCTTCTTTCCTTTTTCCAACTTTGCCTTATAGACTTTGGAAGCAACAATGATTGGGAAAAACTTCTCATGTTTATGAACATGGACATTAGTGTATCTTAAGAGCCACTTGGAATGCTCTCTGGCTAGATCTTTGATGGCATTCAATTGCTCTGGCATTTCCTCCTTAGCCACGTGTACACACCTGCCAAGCTTTTGGAGCTTCGACACTTTGTTTTGATGATCAGAAGATTTCTCTGTTAAGCTATCAAGATAATTAGTGAAATTATTTTGCATGAGAACAACTCCAACTATCCCTTTGTCTTGTCCACTAGCTTGGTAGTTTGTATGTAGACCTCTTAGTAATTCATAGTCTCTTTCTTGCTTGTTTTTAACTTTGATCTCTATTTCCTTTAAATCTTCTTCTACCGTGAGAATCATTTCAGATTTGAATTACATACTTTGTAGCCATTCAAATAAGGGCTCATCTCCCTTAGGCAAAATCTTTGCCTCTACTGCTTCCTTGGCTTTCATTTGAATGACCATTTTCTACAAGAAAGTGCAATCCTCACTCTTGGCTTTTTCCATTGACAGGGTAGCCTGGTTAGCTGAGATGTTATCTTTTTTTGGCTTGAGCCTCAGTAATGCATTCCCAAGCTACTCTATGCTTGCAAGTCCTTCAAACTTGAGTTTTCCACTCCATTCCCTACCAATTTTCCTGAAGTGTTTGTCCTCTGTAGTTGGGAAATTATAGCTTGGATATCAATGACTGTAGGATCATTGGTAGGAGGAACTCCTAAAATACTTGCTAGTGGAGCAATTAGTTGTCTGATTAAATGATTAAGCTCATGAATCTCCACTTTCATCTTGACTTTGGCAAGCTTGAGGCTTTCTAGTTCATCCTCTATCACTTCAATGATTGACTTCCACAAGCCCACTTTAGTGTCGTGCCTAACTTCCTCTAGATCTAGAGATTGCAAGGTGAAGTCATCAGTAGTCAAGTCTTCAATTCTCTCCTCCTTGGTAGGTTTAGAAATTTCCATAGTCAGGTGCCTTGTGCTAGGGTCTCGATCGAGAATTAATAGAGTTTTCATTTTCTTAACCTTGCTCAATGTTGATCCAGAGTGTATGGCTAGAGATAGAGTCTCTTTATTTGGAACTCCCTCCTCTATCCTTCTCTTCTTCCTATCTAAGGCATTCTCAAGCCATGATTCAATGGCAATCACCTTAGATGCAGTCCTGAGCATATCTATATTGAACATTTTCCTCTTGATTGGAGTTATTATCTTTGTAGCTGAAGAGAAAGGATTATTTGGAGCCTAGGAAATGAGTTTTGAAGTTTCAAGACCTTTCTCTATTTCTGTAGTCTTCTTTGTTGCTTCGTCAGACTTAGTAGATTCACTCTCGCTATTTCCACCATCTCCAAGGTCCACCACGTGTATTTGGGGGCTACTTGGAATGAGTAATGTAGCACTTATAGATGTAATAAGAGTGTTGTGGGGTGAGAGAGCCACCGTGACTGCACTATCCTTCAATTCTTCCACCTTCTTCTTCTTAGCCTCCATTTCAGTTCTGATCACCGATATTGAACCATCCTAACAAGTTTTATCAAGAGTGATATTCTTGTTAGGAGGTTGGTAACCCCCACCAACTAGTTGAGCAGGCCCTTGAGTGATGGGAAAGATTGTGCTTGAGGCACCACTTTGAGAAGATGAGGCCACCGCTACATTCAAAGATGAT
This sequence comes from Cupressus sempervirens, assembly GCA_028749045.1. Lineage (NCBI taxonomy): Eukaryota > Viridiplantae > Streptophyta > Pinopsida > Cupressales > Cupressaceae > Cupressus > Cupressus sempervirens. Next base: position 234,629,437 of record CM053790.1, on the reverse strand, counting down.
TGGGTGGGCGTACCTTTGCTCCTACTTCATCACACCATGGTCCACTCAACCTATTTTTCAGTTCTCTTGTAGATTCTGGCCATGATCACATCTATGTCTTCCACAACATCTTCATAAGGTTTCGAAGTTATGGGAGTACTCTTTAGCTTGGTCAAGTAAGTATTGCTATACATGTTTTGACCATTGTCTTCAACTCCTACATCAATGTTAATCTTATACATCTTCACTTGGTCAATTGTCAATTTGGCAAAGACTCGATCATGGCTCTCAAACTCATCTTTGCAATCAACCTAATAGTTCTCAATGGTAGTGATGTGCTTTATCACGCTCCCTATCTACAAGACATCTCTAGCATACCCGTTCGAGTTGAACATGGGCCTTAGGACCTCATACATATCCAACTTATACTTCTTCTCGAACACCTTCATCATGTTTTTGGCATCGGATCGGGTGTTGTAATTGAAGGCTCCAACTTTCACGAGAAATTCATATCCTTTCTTCTTTAGGCTGCTGCTCAGTATATTCACTTGCAAGGCTTGCCATATGATCTCCATCAACACAATCATGTCGCTTGGATACCTTGGTAGCTTTAAGGGAAATCCATCAAATGCTGCAAGACACAAATACAAAAATGATGAGAACTAAATGAAATAACATCCAAATTGACTAATAGTGGCCATGGCATCTGGGTTGAATCTCCTTTTCGGGAATCCCTGTAGCTCACTACAAATCCTCATGGTAAGCACATCATTCACCTTAACATAATCTGCATAACTATTCTTTAATTGTAGACATTGATAAAATTCATAAGATTTAACATAATCAGGGAAATTCTCTAATTTTGGGAGGCTAGGCCATAATTGCAGTGAGGCCAATATGTAAATCAAGAAGGAAGACATGTAGAATGTATTATAGAACTTGGTTTCCTAGAGAGAATTGGACATAATTTTGCTTACCTCTTGTGCCCAATCAATGTATTAGGTATCTAAGAAAATTACTTGAACTAAAAAGAAATACTGCTTGATGAAATTTAAAGCTTCTACCTCACCTTTCAACCTATGTAGGAGAACCAAAATATCAATGATTTATGGCTTAAGATTGGTCCCAAACAATGTTTTGTAGCCTTTACTCTTATTACTTTGTGGTTTCTGGAACCATGTCCTTATGATTTCTTTTCTCTAGATCATCTTCTTTGTTTAGAATTCTGAGACGGCTTCACCAATGCCTAAATCAGAGAACTCCTTCCCCTCTGACACATGAAGGCAGTTCACCACTATTTGCCTATCGATTTAGATTAGCACTATATCATCAGGTAGCACAATTTGCCTGGTTTTTGGGTTGTAGTGACAAATGCATTTGTAAATCAACTCAGGGGCTTGAACTACAATCAGGAAACCAATAGCCTTGACCAAACCGCATCCTTGGAGCTTCTTGGTAATGGGATGAATTTGTTCAGATCTCACCCTTTTCTAGAAGTCTGCCATGCCAAAGAAATGAAGAGAAGTATCCGTGAAGTTTTGTAATTGAGACTTGATCCTAGTTAACCCATCAAAACTTGCGAACTTGGTTGCCATGAATTCATGAACAAGATTTTGAATCAAGAGAGTCAATGAGACAACAAATGCAACAATTATAGATTTTCAAAATCTATGCGTATTGATAGGATGAAAAATCAAAGAAAAAATGGTAACTTATTCATTTGCTTGTACATCTTTATATGAAAGCTTCAATTCATCCATTGATCTTTAGAATTCGTGCCACCCGAATGAAATTTAAGGAAATACTCGTTGGATGGTAAATGCAAAAGTTCAATGGACATCTAGGGGTCTTTTCACTATTCTGTTGAATTCAACGGTAACTTTCTATACGTCCACTACTTACATTTCCATTTTCCTTTTAAGTTTCAGAAAGTTACTACTGGATTGGAGTCTTTATCTATTACAATAGTTCAATAAAGCTTTATGTTTTATTCTAATTTATGGATTGTGAACCAAAATATGTAGTGTTTTTACATCATCTTTTGAGACCTCACCGAGTTGTTCCACCTAACGAGCGTACTAGTGCAGCTCCTACATGTATGTGATGTCAATTTTCAACAATCAAAAGGGACATAATCAAAATCACCATATACCATGCTTCTCTATTGTAGTCCATTAATAGTCAAAACTACACCATTATTTTCTTCATGATTATTATTGATAGTTTTATATTACTTTTGTCATGTTTTTGCAATTTATATTTTAAAAAGACAATACATTGTATATATGATTATTTTTTCAGGTCCTGATGACGTGCATACACCTCCTTTGATGAGGTTGGCTAGCTCTTTGAGATTGCCGACTGCAAGATTGACAATAAAGAGCATGCAAAGATCCACACCTACTACAACTAGAGCTAGTCAATCCTTGTTTTGCTACATATTTTTATGTGTTAAATATGACTTGATTTGTACTTGTTCATTTGATCATAGTATGTCATTGATTAACTTTGTGCAGTGATAGGTACACCTTCTCATGATGATAGAATAGATACCGATACTAGTGATAATTTACCATCCTTTCCTAGAGCAACCTGTGTTACTTCTACTAGATCGTTGGAGGCATCATTGTTGATGGCCAAGAAAGATATGATTCCCTTAAAATTGCCTAAGATTTTGGGTAATTTAAAATTGTAATTATTTAGAGTGTAATTGTAGTTTACTTATTTATAACTCATTTTTTGAATAATGATCCCACGATGATTTTGCAGGAAACAAAATCTTTTTTATGAAACTTTTTTAAATTTAAGATTGAAGATATTTGGTCCCACATTACATAAAAGGTATGTAGCTTCATATAATTGGTAGAATATTTTTCCGTTCATCCATTTGTTGTAATATATTCAAGGTACATTACTTGAACTAACTTTTTTATCTAACAATTTTATTTTTTGTTAAAAGGTGGAATGAGAAAGGCCTTGAATTAAAAGATCAGCTCATATAATCTCTAGAGGATCTCTTTGGTCAAAATATTTTTAACAAAGTCCAAATTCTTAAAAAATCTTGCAGACATCTAAAGACTGTGGAGACCAATACAAAAGGGCTCTAAAGGTCAACCCAAAGTACGAGCGTCCTCCTATGGTTCCAAAAGCTAGAGTGGAATGAAATCATTGAAGATGCAAAAGAGATGAGACTAAAAGATAAGGGAATTAAACTACCACTTGACAAAAATAGGTATGTGGTAGTATTAATTCTAATTATTAGTGATCTTTATATTTAAAACTAAAAGAGGGGTAAATTTTTTATTGAATACCAAAGAGATCAGAACAACACAAGAAACAAAGAGAACTACAGAGCTTTATCCTAGTCCACAAGTTGAACTAGTAACTGAGATAAATCAAGGGGAAGCATCCTACGATCAATAATGTTCCAAGCTAGCCCATGCTTAGAGGCCTATTTAGCCGAACAATCAACCACACCATTCCGCTCATGAGGGATATGCATAAAAGACACAAAATCTAGAGAATTGCATAAGTGAGTGATTTGTTGAATAACTAGAGCCAAATGCCAATCCACATGCACAAGGTTCCTTCTATTCAATAAATTCACAAGCACCTGCGAGTCAGTCTCATAGATAATTCTTTTCCAGCCATGTTGACAACACTGTTCCACTGCAACCAAGATAGCCAGGGCTTCCATGAGGTTATTAGTATGGTAACCCTTGTATATAGAAAACAAAAACTGAATATCACCATAACTATCAATCCCAACTCCCCCAATACCAGTTGGACCAAGATTTCCTTGAGAAGAACCATCAGTGTTGATTTTAAGAATTTCATCCTCGGAAGGAGCCCAATGCCCCTCACAATTCACACACTAAGAGTGTTGCCTAGCTCTATTCCCAAAGCAACTGTGGGTGACCGAGGGAGTGATGCCCTGAAGAGGAAAGGAAAGGCATGAGTAAATACCAACATCTCTAGGATCCAAACCTCCACTAATGTCACATTTAGATAGGAGTGTTTCATAAAGAGAATTAACAATTTTCCCCCATAGGTGTTTGATCTCAAACTGCACATCATGAAAGATCCTCCTATTCCTCCCAAGCCAAACATACCATAAAATAAGGGAAGGGCCAATAGTCCAAGAAACCTGAAGAAAAGAAGTCTTGGAAGGGGGATGGCCCAAATGGTCCTAGAATTTAGACAAAGAGGAAACATGCCAGCACATGCATCCCCACACACTCCACTAGAAGTGTCAAATCTATTTAGCAAAGGGGCATTGGAAAAAAAGGTGAGAAATAGTCTCTTCACTATTGTGGCATAAAAAAAAGATGGAAGACCCCTAAAAGCCTTGCTTGTAGAGATTCTCCCAAGTAAGACAATGATTGTAAACCAAAAACCCAAAGGAAAAAGTTACAATTAGGCCATGAAAAAATATTCCAAACTTTCTTCCACCAAGAGACCTCAACCTTGCCGAAACGTTGCTTTGTCAGTGCAAGGTACCTTGAAGAAACAAAATACTTTCCAAAAGAAGCACCTCCCCAAGCCAAAACATCAAGTTCTTGTAGAGAGTTGCACTCCCTAGAAGCCAATATTTGAGATAGTTCCAATCGATCCCCCAGAGAGCCCCCTAGCGGCCAATTAGAAGAATTCTTCCATCTGTAACCCATGGCAAGGCCCAAGTTATAAGCCTCCTTATAATGAGCTCCCTTATTCCATCCAGTAGAAAGGAAAAAATCACAAAGAGAATACAAGTGTGGATGAGAGGATAAGAGAGGAGGATGCCCATTCCAAGAATCACTCGAAAATAGAGCCTCAGTGCCTTTGTTACAGATCCAAAATAAACTTCTCTTCACTAGGGGAGCACCAATCTTGAGGGTATTCCACACCATAGATCATCTTCCCTCAAGAGAAAACCTAGAAATGTCTGAAGGTTTAACACTAGGTAGATACTTGTGTGACAGGATATGGGCCCAAAGCTGAGATTGACTAGAACACCAGTGCCAATAGAGCTTGGTAGCAAGAGCTTGACTACAGAAGATAGCAGAACGAAGGCCGAGGCCTCCTTCCTTTTTTGGCCTACAAATAGTATCCCAATTGATGAGGCTCCATTTTGTATTTTGCAGATTGCCACCCCAAAGAAATTGGTGAGAGAGAGCATCAAATTCCTTAAGAAAATACACTAGGGCAGCTTGAACCATGCTTTTGTATATGGGAAGGGCCCGAATCACATATTGTACGAGTGTCACCCTTCCAGTAGCAGAGAGCCACCTATGAGTGCGATGATTGACTTTTTGTCAAAGTTTGTTGAGCAAGGTTTGCCAGAAAATCCTAGACTACCTTCCCATCACAATAGGGACCCCCAAGTAAGTTAGAGGGAGAGACTCAATTTGAAGTCTTAGGATATTAGCAATCCTCCACATGATAGACTCAAGAGTGTTGAAGAAAAAAATAGAGGACTTGTGGTCATTAATTTTCTGCCCACAGGCATCCAAATAAGTATCCAAGGTAAGCCAAAAGGCTTTAGCTTCCCAAATCCGAGCTCTACTTGCAAGGGCCGTATCATCAAAAAACTAGAGGTGGGAAAGAGTGGGCAAGCCGTTTCCCCATTGCCATCCTTGATCAAATTTTGGGAAACATGAAACTTGATAAGTCTACCAAGTCCCTTAGCCATAATGATAAAACAATAAGGAGAGAGGGGATCTCCCTGATGAAGACCTTCTTGATGCCCCAAAAAGCTTTGACGGTTCACCATTAAGGACCAAGAAGGAAGGAGTAGTAACACAACTCAGAACCCATCTAACCCATTCCTGACTGAAGACGAAAGCCAGAAGAACTTTTCACAAGAAACCCCAACTAACTCTGTCATAAGCCTTAGCCATATCAAGCTTGATGAACATGACACGTTCCCTGGAAGTACACATAGAGTGAATAGCTTCGAAAGCAATAACCACCCCATCCAAAAAAAATTGTTGCTACAAAACCCCCTTGTTCTTCAAAGATAACCATGGGAAGCCAAACTTTAAGCCTCTCTGTTAGGACCTTAGTAATGATTTTATAGACCACATTACAAAGAGCAATGGTCCTAAAGAAGTCCAACTAATTAGCCTCTTCCTTCTTCGGAATAAAGACTAAGAAAGTAGCATTCAAGGCCCGAAGCATTTCTTTGTTGGAATGGGACTCTTGAACCACATCCAAAAGGTCATGATTGATAATATCCCAAAATTCTTGAAAGAATTTAATAGGAAAGCCATTAGGCCCTAGAGCTTTTCCTTTCCGTAAGTTGAAGACCACCCCCTCCAAGTCATACATACAAATTGGCCACATAAGAGAGTCATTCATCTCCCTGGTCACAATAGAGGGAATATAGGACAAGATTTTATTCTCCTCAATCTCCATTGGAGGTAAATCATTTGAAAAGAGAGCAAAGTAAAACTGAATAGCTTCCCTAGATACAACTTGAGAGGAGGTTAGACGCATCCCATCAGAAGTAACAAGAGAAGAAATGTAACTCTTGTTATGTCGAGCCTACACAGATTTATGGAAAAATGTGGTGTTCTTGTCCCCTTCTTGAAGCTAGTTAACTTGAGCCTTTTGTTTCCAATAAATTTCTTCTCTAAGATCCCACTCAGCTAAATCAGTAGAAGCTCAAGATTCTGCTATGCCAAGAGCTTTAGAAAAACCTAAATCCTGAATCTGCCTAGTAATAACATCAAGACAATCCTAAGCCCTCTTCTTCATAATGTGGAGATTACTAAAACAATTCATGTTCCAATGCTTCAACTTCCTTTTAACATACTGAAGTTGTTTAGAGAAGGAGAACATAGCATTACCATAGGTAGGGCCTCCCTATCTCCACCAGTGAGCCACTAAGTCATGGAGAGAAGAGTCTCAAAGCCACATTAGCTAGAACTTAAAGGGAGGCTTATTGGGGACAACAACATAACTAGCTGTGAACTTGATAGGCCAGTGGTTAGAAGCTCTCCAATCAAGAATTTCAAAAGAGAGAGAAAGAAAGCCACAATTCCAAAAGCAAGAAACAAGGAACCAGATATTATGCTGGCTGGTAATAGCTACATTTTGGTGAATTTCTCATGCATGTTAGATCAGAACTAGGTCTTTGAGTGAGGCCCTTATTTTTATGATAGTGTAGGTCTTTTTGTGAAACCTTGGCATATGGGGTTCAATTCTACTGAGGATCTTCCTTCAAGGGTTCTTGTTTGGGTCCGCCTGCCACGACTTCCTTTGGAGTTCTGGCGCGAGGATATCTTGCAACAGATTGCTGCTATGCTTGGGAAGCTGACTGCTATAACACATCAATCATTGGACAAAAAGGTTATTTCTTATGCCCGTATTTGTGTTGAAATTGATTTAAATAATCCTTTGCTAGATTCTTTGGAAATTTGCATAGGCTCTTCTTCTTGGATCCAACAACTAAACTATGAATCTATTCCCTTCTGTAGCCACATTTGTCATACGTATGGTCATTTATAGTGCCAATGCCCTCAAGCCCCCAAAGGCAATGGTACCCCTGGTGGGTTCTTTGGCCCAAGGATGGCCAATGATGGTAAGGGGAATGGTCAAACTATTAGTACTAGAAAAGAAAATGTTTAGACTGATAGTACTGGTTAAGGGAAATCTCAAATGAACACTTCAAGTTAGGGGCAAGGGCCATCCAATACTACCGGTGCTGATAAGGATGGTTTTATCCTTGCTCAGAACTATGCTAAGGGGTAGGGTTAGAAGTGATATCATCTAGATCAGCAAGTGAACTCAGGGTTCAATCATTTTGAAGTTCTTGACAACATGATCATAGAAGAAGGCATTCCTGTAGAGGCTCATTGTGGGGCTACTAGCTTAGAGGGGAGGAGTTCTATTCTTAGTGGCAACCAGTATGTTGTAGTTCAGTAGATGCCAAAGACTTCTATTGGCCTTAAGTATAGTGCGCTTGTGGTTTCTCCCACTCCATAAGAAAAGGATGTTCTTTTGGCAGATTTGGTTAAAGATGTGTTTGCCTCTAGTAAAAAGGGATCTTCTCTTGCTTTGGGCCTGATGCAAAGACCTTTAAGAAATTCTCTTTTGCTACTCCCTCAAGAGTTGGGTGAAAATAGGATCAGGAAAAAATTAAACTTACAAGAGATTTACTAATAGAGTCTGGGGTTGTTAGGACCTTGGATGATCATTTTACCCACTCTATTCAATGATCATTCTCTCATGGAATATGAGGGGGTTGAATAGCTTTCCCAAAAAAAAAGCTATTCATGAGCTGGTGGTTGATCATTCTTCGGATATCCTTTGTATCTAGGAGACCAAGCTTTTAGTGGACTCCATGTTTATATGTCCTAAAATTTGGTTTCTAGGCCAATGTCAGTGTGTTGGTGCTTTGGGGAGCTTTGGTTGTCTTGCCATTTGCTAGAATCCTAGGAAAGTTACACCACTTTTCTGGGTCTCTTGCCTCTTGGCTCTCTCAATAGTTGCATCCTCGCTAGAAACTGGAGAGATGATTCTTGTTACTAATGTGTATGCTCCTATTGATCTCCCTGGAAAGCTTAAGCTTTGGGAACATATTAGGCATGTCAGAAGCTCTCATCCTTTCTTGCCTTAGATTGTGGCTAGAGATTTCAACTCTATTCTCAGTCTAGAGGAGAAGAGGGGTGGGCTGGCTCGCTTGGGTCCTTCTTTTGAGCTTCTTCGACAAAATATTGATCTTTAACATCTTTTTGATGTCAAACCTCTTAATGGGCTCTTTACTTGGAAATGATGCTGGCTGGTAATAGCTACATCTTTATATTTATATAATCTAACATATTTCAAAGTTTACATATATAGGCTACATGATACATCAAAGGCTACACAAGATAAGACCAGGTTGGTTAACACCATCTTGGCTTTGGTGGATATATGAAAATTCATTCATGATTTGTAAGTAGCAGTAAATAAAATTTCATATAACTTTTTTTTAATATAAAATTACAAATAAGAAATACATTCAATATTGATGATATTAGGCAAAAAATGCAGGGCATTGTATTTAATCTAGCAACCACAAAAGAGGACAAACAAATTGGCTTCAAGAAAGGCTATAAAGTAGTGGTTTCCTGCCACTAAATAGATTCTAGTAGCCAAAGAGATGTGGAAGATTCTAGTGCATCAATTTAGACCTAGGTAAATAGGCCTAATGAAAAATGACTAAAATTGAGAACTTCATGAGAAATAATCTATTTGATATTAATTTCAAACAATGATAACAATGTGCATGACATTTTACTACAACCTTCTACTCCTAGCATGGATCCTACTCATGATGAAGGCATAGATCCTACACATGATGAAGGCCCTGATGTGCAACATAGTGATAGAGGTACATATTCAATTTCTATTCAAAATTAATTATGTAATTATTAATAAAATTTAACATCTTAAATTGCAATTGGTGTAATGTTTATGTAATAATTTTTTATTATGCAAAACGTCACGGTGGCAGAGTCAAGAGTGATGTTAGTGTTGAGCATGTTGAGGTTGGGGCTGAACAAAATGTGATTGTAGATAATGTGGCACTATCGGGTAAAGAAAAATCCCTATTATGTTCTTTAGATTTATGAGATACTTATAATATTTTAAAAAATATTTAGAATTAAACCCATTTATTTCTTTTTTTAGGGGCACATCAATCTTGTGCTCGAAAAAAAGAGAGGAAGCATCATGTCATAAGATTAGAGCCACAAGAGCCAGAGGAGAATGCCAAAGATAGTCACGATGTGCCTATTAGCCTTTATCTTTGACAAACATCAAAGCAAAAACAAAAGCAAAAATGAATGTTAGAAAACTCATTTGATGATGATTTTTTTTATGAATGTTGCTTATTAATTAATTTTATGTCATGTTATTGAATATTGTTAAGCGATTATAATGATTGATGTAGTCACAAATTATTGATGATTTTTTTAATGTATTAGTGAATTGTATGTCATGTTAAAGACTGTTATGTGATTATAATGATTGACGTGTTCACAAATTATTGATGAATGTTTATACATATTAATGAATTGTATGTTGTGTTAATGAATGTTATGTGATTATACTGATTCAATGTTAAGTTCTTAAATGAATGAAATATTTACTTAGATATTATTGGGGAATTTAGAGTGATTATAGGGGGGTGGGAGAGGCCAAATGAGCTTCCACCTTCATGTGATTGACCTTGTTAAGTGGAGAATATTAAAAGATTCTTGAAACTAAGTGAAGCTCAAAATAAACCTATCAAAACTAAATACCAATATATGGTCGCATCATTGAGTGTCTGGAATTTTTTACCATAGTCACTAATGATTGCCATTTCTTCCATGCTGATGTAGACGTGTCTATGATCTTCATTTTTATAGAATCAATTTCCACTATAGTTTCATCTCATGCCTACACTATTAATTACTATTGCTACATTTCCACAATGAATCACAATTATCTCTTCTGTGATAAATGTTATCTATTGGTAAATAGACTTGTCACTTTGAAAATCTTGACAATGTGCCCAATGGAAGTGTGAAAAATTAAATACAACAATAGGATAAACCACTTCATAGTGCAATATTCCTTTGCATTTAGGAAGGGAAACTCCCTTGTATATATTTTAAGAATTAAACAAGAACATTTGAACACATTATACACTTGGTAATACTCTCAAAATCTTCTTTGTACATTGATAATTTGTTTGTCTTCTATTTCTATTCTGTAGGTATCTAAAGTAATTAACGCAACACTTAAACTCTTCATTGCATTTGCATCAGACACTTTGTTTTCTATCTGTGAGTTGGTCATGTTAGTGAATATATTCAAGAGAAACTGGGAATTAATATGTTGAATGTCCTTTACTATTTATGTTTCAAAGAAAAATTTAAATATTATGCTTGAGTGGACCAAATTAATGGAGATAGTATTAGATGTTAACAATGTCAATCTCTTGGTTTTAGGCAATGCAAAAGGAGGTCATACTTCAATATGAAATCTTAATTGATATGCATAGGACATTAGGTGGAGCTAAAAAATGAAACATTTTTAAAGTTTTGTTACAGGTCATTAATTAAGTATTTTAAGTTACAGACCATCGTGAACAATATAATTTTGACTCTTATAGTCGAGGGTAATGTCCTCAACATGCAAGAAAATGAAGACTTTTTATTTGCTCCATTGTTGAGGACATTCTCTTGGCCATAGCAACTAGATTTCTAACATTAATGATGGTTTATAAATTCAAAAAACTTATAGACCTATTAAAATAATGTAAACGTGGTGTATTTTTTCAGCTTCACCTACTATCCATGCATATGAAATGTAGTTGCACATGCATTCTCAATTCAGAGTGGTTGAATCTTATTTTGGATGGGAGGGAGAGAAGCTAAAGACATATGGGTGCTTTAGTGGCTACAAACAATGATTCTTCACTATTTACATTGTAGTTATATCATTGAGTTCCTTATTTGACTATTGGCACATTCTACATTTTGATGTTATTAAAAGTAATGTTTTGTTTCCTTTGTTGAAATGTGCCATGCCTTCATTCACTAAAATTGATCTCTGCTAATTGCAACCATATTGGTAACATGTTGATCTGAGTCTTCTTAAAGTTTTTGTTATAACACTATAGATCCTAATATGCATATAGCACACTCAACAATTCAAAAAAATTGGAACATATCTTAAAACTTTTCAACATCTTTTGTAACTCTAATTAATCATGATTTCATTGTATTTGGTTGTGGAGTACCAAGCAATAGAACTGAATGAGAAATTGAGGTTGTAGGGTAAGGCAAACATCTCTCCATCATTTGAGGGTAATTCTAGGTAAGGACCAAATCTGTTTATGGTTTTAATCTAGAAGGAAAGTATTGATGACAATATTTTTTTAAGATTCCTACATAATGTTTTTTGTTACATGTTTGGTCTTGAATGAGGGACGTTATGTACATGTACCTCTCTAGCTCATGAATTTCTATTTTTGTAAATTTCTCTATTTCTAAACCATATCCCAACAACTCTCTTTTTGGAACTTGTACCTCTCTAGTGGTTAGTATATAGAGCTTATAGGTATCTTTCATTTAGAACCTTTATTTTATTTTCCTAGTCATCATTTTAGCCTAGAAAAATAAAAAAACATAGCTTGCATATCTTGGGGAGTTATTTTTTGAATTAGAAGGAAAAATTTTCATAGGTCATTCCTTTTGTGATCATACATATTGTCTTGATTTTTTAAACATCATTTATATTCACTCGCCTTGGATTAGACACCTTACATTTTTCTTTGGCTTATATTCTTATCACCTATTTATCCTATCTTTTTGAAATCAACAAAATCCACAATCTTATAAAACTAGTCAATCTTCTGTCAAATGCAGGCAGTCAGAGCTAATACTTAGGAGTATGGTTTATTTTAAGGATTTTGAGGAATTGTGATGAACCCCAACATGATGCCATTAATTTTTTAAAACCATTTTATGCTTGGTCACAATAGAAATTAGATGTTCCACATTCTCAGTTTGGTCTTAGCAAAAGTGAAAATTGTTTTAAAAATTTGTCATCTAGTAAGAAATCATAACAATAATATTCAAAGCATGTCTTGGTAGTGTTCTAAAATTGCCAACCGGTTCAATGTGTAAGCCAAGCATATGGAGAAAGTTAACTTGGGATCATACCTTTATAAATACTCTCCAATAAAATTGTCCATGAATCCTCTCTATATAAGAGTTTGCTAAGGTATTACAATCTCAATCATTATAGATTGAATTGAAGTTTTGTGGATGCATGAGACATAATAATTAATGTGTAACTTACTAGAATAATTTTTATTTTAAGTAATCATAACAGGATTTGACAACCTTTTTTTATATACATTCTCCATTGCCACTACAATCCTAATTAGAACGTATCTGAAATCTCTATGGATTTATGATGTATTATATAAAATGAGATTGTACAAATATATAGCCTTTTGTATTTCATTGATAGCTTTGCATTCGACCAAGCTTATCAATCATAAGCAAGCTTTGTTTGTATCTAATAAAATCTACTTTTCCTAATGTGATCATAACACAATGCACTTCACAACTTTTTTCTATTATATAAATTCAAATCTAAATCTTTTCTTTAGAATAATTTACTAGTTGTATTTTTCTTGCTTCTTTCTTCTTTCGTTATAAATATTTAATATTTTTAGAAAAAAATTAAAATTGAAATCAGCCTTTAAAAGGTATAATTGGTAATTGTATCTTTGTATACAATGGGTATGCTAAAAAAATGTAAAATGTTAATCAGGAAAAATTTGGTTGATTATCTACATACATTTTTTTTAAAGTGTATTTTGTTTATGTATCAAAATTTTGATGGAGAAATGATAGTTTCAAAACAACTATACATTTAGGAAAAAAAGAGAGGAAAAATAATAGTATGATAACAGAGAGAGAGAGAGAGAGAGAGAGAGAGAGAGAGAGAGAGAGAGCAATGAAAACAAAACTATTATAAAGAGAGATGTGTATTGAATAAGAGGGAGATCTAGATAGGTATTGGGAGAGAGAGGGAGTGATATTTATAGTGTTGAGAAGAAAATGAGAACATTTGAAATATGTATAGCCAAGCTAACCACAAAATCCTAAAACACCATGCAAACTATATGCCTATTCACACCATTAAGGTCATTAAGAAAAAGTGCATAAAACATTGAAAATAAACCAAACATTAAGGCACTCCCTCAATGAAGGTTTTTATGCTTTTTCTTTTTTCTCCAAATGTTGATATATTGATCCTATGTTGCAAAGTGCACCTAGAATGAATGAAATTATGATAGGATGATAAGGAGAATACTCAAAATTGTGGCTTTTGAGAATAAGAGTTTTGAGTCCAATTTATAGAGTTTTCGGACTTGATTTAATGGGTGAGATTAAAACTCAATCAACAATAACCATCACATTTAGAAATTCAAAATTGGCAATGGACATGATTACAACAAATTGAAGTTAAGTATTTAGAAAATGACAAGCTATGACAAAAATAAATGCACAATTATAAATGCATAACTAAAGAGGAATTATTGAAGCTAAATTATTTATGATTCTTATGATTTTTTTGATTTTTTTACAAACTAGGGATATTGTCAAAATTTTGACAACTTTTCATCAATCTATTGAGGATAGTTGCTGTCGACAATAAGGCAACATCATTGAAATCTCATATAATTTTGACATAGTTTGGTTTATGTTTCGATGAGGCCAGCCATCGATGGCATGGAAAGCTCATCCAAAACCACCCCTAAGCATCAAAGTTTTGATGTCTACTGGTTATGGTCATACACCACCTACTTGGCAGAGATTGGGCTTATTTTTGACAAGGTTGTTTGTCGATAAATAGATAGCCCTATGTTTCATCAAAATTTTGATGAAATTATAGCAACGAAATGTTTTGACCATTGGTTGTCAAAGAATCAAGCAACCCTCGTTGAAAAATAGGTCCATATTTACTAGTGAAAATAAGTGGAATGATCCATGAAAGGAGTAAATATATATTAAAGATAAAAAATGATAGAGTCCATTATAAATAAATATGCAACATGGACTACAAGAAAAACCCACTTGGGGTTTCCTCTAGTATTCACTTGTCCATAATTTATAATGGTTTGTGCTAAAAAATCATAAAAAAAAAAGAAAGGAAATTGTCAATCAAAATACACATGAGGTAATCCTCTTGATAACACAGAGTGCATTTTCTAGTTATTGGACCTATGGTATGAAGCACAAAACCCAACCCACGTTGACTTGGAAAAACTGGCAAAAACATATGAGAACTTATTACCAAATAGAAAACATTTGTATATTATAGGATTAGCAGAAGGATTCAATCTTCCTTGTTATCATAAATTGCCTTATGAAATGGATATTTTTTTCATAATGGGTTCTGGATACTATATTCTTGGCATCAATGTGTTTGGGTTTGGAAAGTGTTGTGGTTTCACAACATACGTCCCATTTCTCCTAGAAATGGGGAACCCCTAGTAATTTTTTTTCCTAGACCCCTAGTCTAGGGCCTGAGTCATTCTTGGAAGTCCACTTGGGGTCTGAATCTAGCCTTGTCCTCTAATGGAAGAAACCTAGGTGCCAGAATCAATAAATTTTGAGAGATTAAAGGTTTTTTAATTGTAAAGAGTGCACTTGTGCACTTACCACACATGCGCACCCATTTTGGGTGTGCAGGTGTACTATATGTGCAAATGCACACTTTACTCCTTTGGAGAAGCACACCCACACACATGTATAGGTGTGCACCTCTAAAGGGTGCGCACTGTCCCTGGCCTATAAAAGCCTAGGACCTCCTCCCCTTCTCTCATTATTCTCCATGCTGCTCCCCAATCCTATAACTCTGTATCTTTGAAGGTGCACAAAACCTACACACACAAAGCACAATTAAATTAATATAAAGGTGCACACATTCACACCTATCCAAGGTGCGCATGTGCAACCTTTATTAAACAAAACCTAAGAAACCTAAACTAAAAAGCCTAAAGACCTTAAAAAAAACTAAGGAAAGGTGCATATGTGTGCACCTCCCCAAGGTGTGCACATGCACAGCTTTCTACACAAATGAAAACCATTTTTGTTCCTTAAAACATTAAGTGTGTTATAAGGGTGTGCACATGCACAACCCTTCAAGGTGTGCATGTAAACGCTCTTAGCACATTTTGAAAATAAACTTAATCCCCCATTGCAAATGCCTTTTGCAATGTGCACAGTAGCCAACATGTGCATGTGCGCACCCCATTAGGGTACACACCTAAGCAGGTGCATAACTGTATACAAAATGACCATGTAAGGGTCATTAAGTGCACCTAGCACACCTATGAAGGTGTGCAAGATGTGCTAAATTGCTTGCCAAAGCTATAAAGGGGGTTTTTAACTAGGTTTACTAGGTTTTGGTGTTCTAGGTTTGATTTTTTGACAATCAAGGTTTTTTTAGGGTTTACTTTTCTCCTCTCTCGACTAATGTTTTCTCTTGTGTGCAGATAAAATGACATCCTCATCATCCTCACTTGCAAAAAAGATGGATCCAAAGCCCATAGTATTCAAATTTCAAGGAGCACCAAAGAAATTAATTTTTTAGGATGGACATTCGAAGACTAGAGACATTGAGCTTGGCCACATTGGCTGGAATGCTTTCCTCACAATATGCAACAAACCTAAAGAGAGGTCTACCATGGTGTCATCAATGATCAGATCAAGATTAGTTAATGCAAGATTTCATCCCACATCTGTGCAATCCTCTAAACTTATCATGGAATTAGCAGAGAACAATGTACCTGAAGAGAAGGTTGTAAAGAGCATTACAGGGGAGATAGTCCTCGACCTAAGACCTAGGAACATTGAGAAAGTTTTCCATCTCTTGAGAGTTGATCAGTATGTTAAGATAACCTATGATCGGAAGAAAGATGGTATAGAGAGAATGGAAAGGTAGCTTTGGAAATGATACAATCTTTATTTTTTATTGATAAAACACTAGTGGGACTCAGAGTTGGAAAGGTAGACATGACACGAGGATATATGAAGGATGACATTGGATATGCTATTGTGCTTTAGAGTTGAGTCATGGGTTTACCAGCAATTGGCCATCCCAATATCTGGATGGTCCACTTCAAAGATACAATCAAATAAGACAAAATGCCAATAGACTGGGCTACTATCCTCAGTGATAATTGGCACGAACAACTTGTAGGAGTACAAGCCGATCCAAGATTCTATATGACATCATACATGGTGTATTTGTTGGTGGCTAGATTGATGAATTACCCAGGTCTTTATAAGAAGGGTAGCATGCAGGATGCTAATGCATGGCCTTATGTGGTATACCCCCAATTGGTGAAGAAAAAGCTCTCAGATCAGAGCAAGAAATACAAGATAGTGAATGATGCTTTCATGTTTGTAGTAATTAGATTCATAAAGGTTGATTATGCTAAGAGGATGTTAGTAGATGTAGTAATAAGGATCATGGAGATCGACACTTATTACATCTACTTTAAAACATTCACCTACCTAAGGGTAGCTAGTATGATGGTTAATCTGAAGAAAGTCCTAAGATATCAATCAGATATGCTCGTCTTATTAGAGATTTCCAGATAGCTCACATTTGCATATGATAGAGTGAGAAAACAACATAAGAAGACATGGGTATGGCCAATCACCATAGGTGCATTTGAGGTCAAACAAAAATAGGATATCATGTCTTTTGATTTAGAATGAGATCAATATCACTTAGAGGATTATGACTCCCCTTGTTCATATTATGACAATATTGGTAGAGTTCAGCATTTGGTAGGAAAGAAATTGTGCATGAAGATGCCATCAAAGATCATTGGATCAACATGATAAATGACTATGATATCCGAATAAGGATTATTGTAGGATGACTCTCTATCTGGTAGGGAGCACTTTAAAAACAAAGGTCCCAATCAAGGTTGTTCTACAAGACACTCAAGATGTCTTGGATCCCTTGTATAATCATGATAAGATATACAATAGGCCGATCATGAATGTTAAGATAGAAAGAGACGAGAATGCAAATATAAGTCACAGGGAAAGGAACATAATCTAGTTAACAAGGGAATGGATTAAGAAATGCTTTAAACTTGACCTAGTTCCTTAGGCAGTAACCTTTCAAGCCACAACATGCCCAATTAAGGGTAAAGGTACAAAAGTTATAGTACCAAATTTCCCTGATGCATTGACATAAGAGGGAAGTTGAGTACTTTAGAGTGGATAAGGGAAAGAATAAAAGAAAGAGGGAAACAAAGGGGAGTGAGAGAATTGCTCAGGCCTAGCCATCTCAACAACCTCAGCAAGATTCAATAGAAGTAGAGCATCAAGATGAGCAAGCAACTTAGGATCAAGAGACTAAACATGTGCCCCCAAAGGAACATGAATAGGAGCAAGAGTCAAAGTAGGAAGCACAAGAGGTATCACAACCTCATCAAGAGGAAGAGGCCACTCCTTCAGTTTCTAAAACAGCTAAGGCTGGGCCTAGTATGAGAAGGACACAAAGAGGAAACTTACAAAATAAAGTTATTCCCATCCCTCAGGTGCCTAAAACCATCCCTAAGGAAGACAATAAAGAAGAAGAAGAAGATAATACCCCCTTGAGTCAGAGGACTCATTTAGCTAGGGGTAAAATAGAAGAGAGGAGAAGAAGCTAGACCATAATGCTCTCATCCATTCCTAAGGAACCTATTTAGGTTACCATTTCTGAAGATGAGCAGCAATAGTGGATTGATGATCAAGAAGGGAAAGAAATATATAATTTCAACATTTTTTATTTTGATTTTATCCTTGTGGGAATTGGAATGGTGGGTGATAAGATACAAGATCCACCTACAAGCCAAACTTTGGGAGAGGATTGAAACCAAATACCACCTCAACCACAAGGGTCTCTAGGTACACCACCACCACCATTTCAAGACTTGTCTTTCTCAGATAAAGGTTCAACCACTCCTCTCCCTCCTATCACTAAAGAACAAGAACAAGCAGTGCATGGAGAAGAGCTAGAATAGAAGCCAACCGATGAAGTATTAGAGGAGTGACATATATATGAAGAGCCTCGAAAAACTTCTTAGGATGTAGAGGCAATGACTTTGGATACAATAGATAGAGGGACTCCCAATGTATATCTCTCTCAGAAGGAGAAGACTTCAGAAAGGAGTTATAAGGGAAAAGGGCCTACTGTGTAAACCCCCTCTTCAACTAAATACATGGCTCCTAATGAGATCCTATTACAACCTATTTAATGACATATTTTAATCCATTTCATTTAGATTCATATTTGTTTTTGTATTCCATTCCCATCTCATTTCAACCCATTTTACTATTTTACGTTGCATATGATTTAATATATATAAGTCGTATTTAATGAGGTTTTGGGATTAAAATATGGAAAATACATTATTGATTTCTTTTACTAATAATTATAATTGCAACATATTTCTTTATGAGCATAGATGTTCCTATCACCTATTTTACAAGCTCTTCATTTTGCATTTTGGACAAAGAACCCATGTATGTGGTTGATCACTAGAATATGATATTTATTTATCATGTTATCTTGGTGCTACAACTATATTTATTCTTAGTTTATGGCTAATAAATCTACAAAGTATTCTTGCCATGAGATTCAATGGAGCCATTTCTATATTTTCCAATCATTATATCCTTTAATACTTAACTAAAGGAGGAGAATCAGTTTTGATGTACGATGGAAAATGTGTAGGTCACTTTATGCCTAAATATGCTATTGTGTACAACCATAAAAAATTGCCAAGTATTTCAGTTTCATATTTATGGTTTTAATTTGCACAAGCTGGTAGTTTGTTGGCCTCCAGCCAAAAATAGGTCATATATTATTGTATGTAATTGGTATGTGTTGTCTATATAAACACTGTATTATGAAGATGTAAAGACAATCTTGTACTATTCTTCTGAGAAATAAAAGATTGTTTATTGTGTTGATCAACCCTGTGCTCAACATTTTCTATCTCACCACCTGATGGATTGAGGAGGGGGCCCACTTCTTGGGACATCTAGTGTGTTTTCTAGTTTTTATTTCAAGTGTGGTGTTTTTGAAGTTTCAATAGTATAGTGTTTTGTTTAAAGTAACAGTCAGATTTGCATTATTAGTATTTCTAAACAATAGAATTATTAATGTTTTATCTTATTCATTTAGCAAAGAAAGTTCCCATAGTATTTCTGATTTCAAATTAGTCAATACATTATTAATAGTTCCTGTCATATTTAAATTATTAAATCATATTTGCATTTCGAATATTAGTATGTTAGATCAATTATTTGACGTGACATTCTTGTATTGCTTAATGATTAGTGTCCTTTGGAATTATGAGTTTGATTTCTAGAGTTATTTTAGCTCGTATCATAATTTCTGTTTGAAAAGATATTTTCATTTTTAATGTTCTTATTGTTTTAGTAGGTTTCAATTGATTTCCTATCGCAGGAAGTGACAATTCTTGTCACAATTTTATTTCAGTTTTCCATAGGTTCATTTTCATGTGTTTTAGTTGCATCCACAATCGCTCAAATGATAACTCTCATCCCTTGATACCATATTGCTCAAACACCTTTTGCAAGCTTATGCTCTTGAATTGACATGTATAGACCAACCAAACTTCATCATAAATTGTTAATTATTTCTTAATTATTTGCCCCAGTGTTGGCCTATCATCTCCCATGGTCACTATACCAACTTGGTTGAAGAGGGAGGTTATGGTATGGAAAAAGAGGCATCTAAACTTGAATGCAAAGGAGAGTATGTATGAGCTAGTGGAAGCCATCAAGCAACTTGAACCACGTACAGGTGATGCGTGAACATTGGCCTTCATAATGAAGAACCAAGATTAGGACTTGTTTGCACATACTGCCATCCCTCCTACACATGCTAATGTTGAGGATTTGATTCTTAGTGATTACTAGATCAAGGAGATCCTCTTAGGAAATCCCACAATAGACATTGCTAAAGTTTTGATAATATGAGCATGAAATAGGTTTTCAAGCATGTGGACAGGCATGAGTTAGAATTGGTAACACTGAGGAAGAAAAATGAGCTTTTGAGAGGCTATTTGCATGGAGTTGTGGGCCCCATTAACCTAGATAATGCAAAGATCACTCTTGCTATGACATTAGAGAAGAGAGATAAGGGGAGTGTATAGATAGATTCATTTTTAGGTGCATGTCAAAAATGGAGTGACAATTTTGAGGACAAAGGTGTACAAATTATACATGCTGATTTGAACCTGTTGCACCATATTCATTCTATTGTAGATAAACTAGCATCTATATTGAACTAGGATTTTGGGCTTATGAATGAGGTACATACTTGGGGAAAAGACCTTCAAGTGCTTCATTCAATAAAAGATCAAAGGTATCATACACTCATGGAGGTGTACTCAGCAAAAGAGCTTGATAAATTGGAGATGGATAGAGAATATTGTGGCTAGTAATAAAGTAATGCAGACATTACATGAGGGTATACAATAGCTAAAGGACCAAAAAAAAGAGAAGATTTTGGAAGTTGAGAAGTATTAAAATGATTTCTTCCTTGACATTTTTGAAGATGAGTCAAAGGACAAACTCATTTTAGTGCAATTAGTTGTCCAACAGTTTTGAAAAACCTTTGAAGATACTTCAATAGAAGATATTAAACAAGCTTTTAGAACATATGAGGCACTATTGGATATGGACACTAAACATGAGGATTTTGCGGCCATGCTTACAAAATTTAGTAAATACCAACTTGTAGTAAAAAAGAAGTATGAAGCTTTGTATTTTTTAGATGCTACCCAAGTAATAGAGATTATAGAGAAATTCAAGAGCAAACATCTAGACATAGCTTTGGCATAAAGGGGAAGAAAACCCATAAACTAGAATTTTAGTTTTGACACTTTGGGAAAATTTTGGATTTTTTGAACCTGCCACCAAGGTGTGCAAGGTATGCTATTCCAGAAGTGCACCAACATTTTTGAAGAAGTGACAGTGCGCTGACAGTTAATTGCCAGTTGCTTTTTTAGAGCATTCCATGTGCCATTAACACATCCTGACAATAGTTTAACTTTTACAAATGCTTAGAGAAGGCCAAGCTTCTATTTTTAGAGCCTCTAGTGACTCTCAGATCCTCTTATAGATTCCTTCTTCATATATACTTCTTCTTTGTTTGTTTTAAGACATGTAAAGGATCATGTACCCATTAATTGATATAAACAAGGGTGGAGTCCTACTTAGCACCATTTAGAGAGTTAGTTTGTATATAATTAGATTTTTTTTATTAGTTTAGAAGCATATATTTGCATTAAGAGACCTCTCACTCTCAACACAAAATTGAGGAGTTGATTTCTTATAAATTCCAGAATGTAACATGTATTCCGGGCCTTCATTTTGATGCAATAATATATGCTATTGGTGATCTCATTTTAAGTTTAGTTATTCTTTCTAGAGTGTGCTATTTTTGTGAATTCTTGTTCATGAATAAAAATAGAACCAATGTTTTTGTTGTGTTAATTTGGTTCTGTGATCTTCTAGTTCTAGTGTTTTCCACATGTTGATGAATTCCATTGACGTATGAAGTTGGAGAAGAGATAACCCTATTGTTCTTACATAGCTTCTTGTCTC
Organism: Cupressus sempervirens; assembly: GCA_028749045.1. Lineage (NCBI taxonomy): Eukaryota > Viridiplantae > Streptophyta > Pinopsida > Cupressales > Cupressaceae > Cupressus > Cupressus sempervirens. Next base: position 234,607,268 of record CM053790.1, on the reverse strand, counting down.
ACATGAGCACACTTTCTGTGGCCTTGCAATTTGATGAGAAGTTAAACATCTTTTGGATTTTACTAAGTTCCTATTGACAATTGCATCAGTGGATTTGAGGAAGCATTGCTCTTATTTTCATTGGTTTCCTACCTAATCTTTTTGATGATTTAACTCAAAGACATTTTTTTACCGTGGTTTATGTCTATTAAGAATTCCCCTTTGATATTATTTGCTTTCATTGCTCATTACCTTATCTTTTTTATTTACTTTTCTAACACTCGGTTAAATTAGGAATTCATATAGTTGCATTGTAAAATTGCATTTCATCATAAAAGCATAAAATTACAAAAACCATATCTCTTTTTGTGGTTAATTTTTGAGATAGCAAGTGGACTGAATATCTTATCTGAAATTGGTTAGAACCAAAAAACAAATCCTAATGAACAAATACATTTATCTTCAACTCAATAGATTCTAGTAGGTCACAAGATCACCAAGAACCTTGGAGTTGATCCTAGATTAGATTTTAAAGAGAGGAGTTCAAAAGGATTCCTGTCATTAAGTGTCATGCAAAATGACAGCTCAACAAAAGTGGCACTAGGAGGGCCAAAGAACCATTTATAATAGAAAAATAACTTGTAATTTCAAAATTTTGTACTTTTTACATGTTCATAATTTTTTTTGTCTATGTCTGAAGGTGCGCAAGGTGGGCAAGGTGTGCTATTTTTTGAGAAAGTGTGCTTCTACAGTGATGTGCTTTTTCCAGAATTGAGGTGAGCTGAAAGATTTTGATCCAACATCCCTATTTCAGTAAGCTTGAAGATCTTCAGATAGTGAGATAGAGTTCTTAGAACTTAGTCATTTTCATAAGCCTCATAGTGACAATGGATTTCTCAGAATTCTATCACTTCCATTCAACATTTTGTTATTCCACCAAATTCTTCCATGATGGCCTTTTTTACTAATGTTTTAGTCTCACCAATCAACTTGATAGGTGTACTCAATGACCTTAAGAATCCTAAGAAATTTTTCCCAAGGTTCATCTACGGAAAGACAAGAATAGCTGAAGATCACATTAAGGTATTCAAAGAAATTTCAACCAAAAGAAAATTGCTAATGAGAATGTGGTTCTTTTCTTATTCCCATACTTATTGGGAGACACTACCTTTAATTGGTATGTCAATTTACTACTAGGATGCATTATAGATTGGGATACTTTCAAAAAATTGTTCTTGGAACAATTAAAAACTTTCATCAACCTAGTTGTGATACATCATCAATTCATGTCAATAAAAAAGGACCTAGCTGAAATAGTTTCATGCTTCAACCATCACTTTCATATGGTATATTGCAAGCTAGAAAAGCCATACACTATACTGATTGAACTTTTGATTCAGATCTATCTGAATTCTATGGACCATCTTATGGCTATTTTCCTAAGAAGACTTCCTGCTGCAAATATCGACACATTGGAAAAAGTCTTCTCAAAAGCAATTACCTTCACAAAACAAGCCAATCCTAATGTAGGAGGGTTGATGCCCCTTGCTCAAGTTATTACCACAATACTAACATATCCTATTGGAGCACTAGTGATGCCTAACCGATTCATACCAATGAATCCAATTCTACTACAGTGGACAATCGCTCCACAAGTTCTAGCTTTAACATACCCAGGATATGAACCTCCAAAAGCTACTTTCTTTGAGCAAAAGGAAGCAACATCTGTTGAAACAAAGAATAGTGTTTCATCTGAGTTTGGTCAAATGAAGAAGACCATGTCTCAAACTACCAATGAGTTGACCCATTTGAGGGTTTTGCAAGGAAAAAATAACAAATTTTAGAGAACAAATGTTGGTCCTTTCAACAACAACAATTATGGTTAGAACTACAATAAGAATTTCAATGGAAACAACAATGCATGAAATGACAATGTAGGAAACAACAATGGAGGAAACAATCTTAATCCTCCTAATCACAACAACAGTTTCCAAAGAGAAAATTGACAATAGAACACTCATCTAAATAATGAAAGCATTCCTATAGATAATAACAACAACAACACCTAGTATGTGGACATCAATCAACATGATAGTAATAAGAATATACCTAATGATGATGCCTTATATTTAAATAGAAATCAAGAGGTGAATTAGAATCCACAAAGCAATAATGGTGAGTCCCCTATGTAGTACAATGCTATGGGGTTAGAATCTTATGAATCTCCACAAAACCAACAAATGGAACAACCAACTAGTGAAGAATTCATGTTTCCATTCAATTAAGAATCAAATCCTCAACAAGAAGAGATGCTATCTTTTCAAAATGACAATCAAAATACTTACAATTTGTGTAACTAAAGGGAACCCATGACCGATGGGATTCCTCCAGCTTTGCATCCAACACCTCATAATCCAAGAGCTAATAAAAACCCATTACCTCCTAGAGTACCCTACATTGGGAAAAAAATCAAAATCAAGGGAACATACCTACAATCCTGAAGAATCCTATGTGGGAAACTAAAAAATACAATGTAATGGAAGATCTAAAGAGAACCAAGGCTAATATGTCCATGTTTGATATGCTACAAAATTGTCCTAATCAAAGGGAAATAGTGCTAAGGACTCTAGATCATGCAAAGGCAACGCCGAATGCAAACAAAGCCCCTCAAAAGATAACATCACATCAACTAAATACTTTTGAGGCAATGCCTACTATATATAAAGGTAAGGCCGAAATGCCTCCTTTTTTACTTAGTCTCAATATTTTGGAAAGAACCTCGATGTTTTTCTTATAGATTCAGGAGCTTCTTGCAATGTCATACCACTTTCGATAGCTCAAATGTTGGGAGTCACTCCTCAACCCTCGAATTGGATAGTGATACAACTCAACAAGACAAAAGTAAAAGTTATTGGGGTCTTGAAAGATGTTAGAATACAATTGACTATAGACCCCTAAATTCAAGACATTATAGACATACATGTGGTTGAGATCCTTGAAACTTATGGAATATTGCAAAGTAAAGAATGGACAAGGTGCTGGAGAGGATGGTTTTCAACTGATTTTACTCAATTATGGCTGCCTTTGAAGGGACTAAATAATCAAATCAAGATTGATGCTGAGCCAAAACTTAAGACAATGATCATAGAATACAACACACCAAATGAGGTAGCTTTTTTCCAAGTTGAGTTGGGCTCCTATTAAGTGTTGTCTCTTGGCATAAATGCATCTAAGAAACCCAACCATCCAAATAAAGAATCTATGATTCCTACTCCGAAAGAAGAACTTTTCATTAAATATGTAGACAGTATGGTTGCAAACTTGCAATGCTTAGGAGAGGAAATAGACCCAAATATTTTGCTTCTTCCTTGATTTTGTAGGTTACACAAAGTTAGTCATTCAAAATTTGAATACTCACATTGTCAAGAAGTAGTAGCTAAATTACTCACTCAGATAATGTAATTGAAAGATGGCCAAATACCAAATGAGGTACAAAAAAATAGTTCAAATTCTACAAACACATCTAAATAGTTGAGATTCATGAAGAAGAACATGAAGATTCCAATGCGTCATATAGTGACACTTCTTCAAATGGTGGGGGCTTATCCAACCCTCTGCCAAAGTCCAAATGAGGAGATGTTTTGTAAAAGGACAAGGTTGAACTTCAATAGTCGTTCATCCAAAACCTCTATTTGATAAGATCACTGAATTGATTAGAGATATTCAAAATCAACAAGGAAACAAATGGCCCTTGTATCCAAAATAAATTGTGGTAGCTCACCAAGTCCACCATGTGAAATATTGCAATGGGTCCCAAAGGAACAATCCTTTAAAACTCAAGTCAAGGAAAAGCTACATACAAATAAACATAAGATTAGAAATCCCAAATAAAAACCAATTTGGACACTCAAGCTTGATGAATCTAAATGCAAGTTAGGAGTCACACATGTATTGAGCTAATTAATCCCAAAGGTAGGAATTTTTGTGCAACATATCATTTACAGTTTAGATGTACTAACAATGTTGTAGAGTATGAAGCCTTGATTCATGGACTCCTCTTCATGTTGGAGAAAGATGTCAAAGCTCTCATAGTTGAAGCATACTCTTAGTTAGTCATTAGACAAGTGAAATCAATCTACTCATGCAATGATAGAAGACTACTTGCATACCAAAAAAGAGTTTGGGACTTGTTGGAAGATTTTGAGGCCTTGAACATAAGGTTTATCCCAAGGAAAAAGAACATGGTATATGATGCTCTTGCCATTTCAGCGAGTGCATTGCAACTTGTTGAAAGGACAAAGCTAAAGATATTGTCATTTGAATTGATTGTGGCCCCATCTATTCTAGATAATATCATGAAGTTCAAAGTGTTCCAAGATGACTAGCATATTCTTGATTTTATCATGTGCAATGGTCACTTCAAGGGACAAGATATTGATGATACTCCCAAAAAAAAACCTAAAGAAGATGAGCTAGAGGATGAAGATGAAATTATAAATTTGAAGACCAATACCATTCCTAAGGGGATAATGGAGTTAGAATGCATCTTTGATTGAGATGAATCAACACATAGTAAAAGGAATGCTGAAGAAAAAGGGGTTGAAGAATGTGACTCATACAATTTAGGCATGAAAGAAGATTCAAAGATGGTAAGAATTAGAAAATCTTGTAACCCTCAAGAACGACAAAGTATGCTTCAATTTATTATAGAGTATAAATATGTCATAGCATGGAGCTATGAAGAAATCAAGAGCTACGATCCTAAGATCATCACTCATGAAATTCTATTGAAGCTAGATGCCAAACCCTTTCATCAAAGGAAAAGACCAGTGAATCCCATAAATGAGCCTTTGATAATGAAAGAAGTACAAAAGTTACTTGATCTAAAACTATCATCCCAATCTGACATTCTAAATGGATTTCTAACTTGGTCCCAGTAAGGAAAAAGACTAGATAAATTCTCCTTCATGTGGATTTTCAAAATTTGAACTTGGCTTCCAAGAAAGATAATTACCCATTGCCCTTTCTCGATGAAGTGTTTCAAATTGTGAATGGGTCTAAAATAATGTCTTTTCTAGATGGATATTCTAGATATAAACAAGTGATGGTAGATGAAGAAGATAGGTTGAATAAAAAATTTACAACAAAATGGGGAACCTTCACGTATCAAAGGATGCCTTTTGGGCTAATCAATGCAAGAGCCAGCTTCCAAAGAGTGATGGATGAAGCATTCAAAGGGTTGATAAACAAGTGCATAGTCATATACATGGATGACTTAAATATCTTTTCTAAAGAAAGGAGCACTCACATTGTAAACTTAAAGAACGTGTTCAACATATGTCAAAGGTATGGTATATCACTGAATCCCAAAAAGTGTTTATTCGGGGTCACCAAAGGAAAGCTACTTGGTCATATTATTTCTGAAGTTGGAATATCTATCGATCTTGAAAGGATAGAGGTCATTCTTAATTTGGGATCTCCTCATAGTCATAAAGAGCTAAAATCTTTCTTTGGAAAAATCAATTTTGTATGTAAATTTATTAGTGGATTTGTTGAGATAGTACATTCTCTTAATGATCTACTCTGGAAAGGAGCGAAGATTGAATGGGTTCCTAAAATAAATAAATCTTTCAAAGACATCAAAGTGGCAATATCTACAACCCCAGTTCTTGTAAGTCCCGATTATGATTTACCTTTCAAAATCTACTCATTTGCATCAAAACATTAATGTGTGGGGATTCTTACTCAAAAGAAAGACAGAGGATGAGAGACCTATCACATTCATGAGTTTCCCACTAAAGAATGCGAGTTGAACTATTCTAGTATTGACAAATAGTATTTCACATTGATAAAAGAAGTTAAGAAGTTCCACCATTATATAATTAGAAGTAAGATATATGTAATTGTGCCTAATCTAGTAGTCAAGACATTGTTGATGTAGAATGAACTAGGCAAGAGACAAGGAAAATGGACGGCTAAATTGCAAGAGTTTGGTTTCGAGATCCAACCAATGAAATTCATAAGAGAACAAGGATTGAATAAGATGATAGCTGATAATGAGATTGGTAATGATAATGAAATAAGATTTGATGATGAAATCAACACTAATAATCAACAAAAGATCATATTGATCAAGGAATAATCACTAATGTTTGGTATCAGGATATTGTTTACTATCTTTTGCAAAACCAATACCCCAACGGGGTGAGTAGTTCCTAGTGCAAAGGAATCAAGATGAAATGTGAATCCTACATGCTACAAGATAGAAAAGTTTAGAAAAGGACCTATGAGGGAATTTATTTGAAGTGCTTGGGATGTGAAGAAGTAAAAGAGGTTTTGGAATAGTTTCATGATAGATATGAAATGGGACATGGATCACCAGAAGCTACATAACATATGATTTTGAGATTAGGTTATTTTTGGCCTACCATCTTCAAGGAAAGATTTGAACATGTACATTCTTGCCATATTTGTCAAGTAAGTGCAAATAGAGAGAGACATCCAACAATGCCATTACAACTAGTATTTGAGGTATGCCCTATTGCTAAGTGGGGGCTGGACTTTATTGGTCCAGTAAACCCACCATCATCTGTAGGACATATGTTCATCCTCATAGCTAAAAACTATTGCATGCACTGGACAAAAGCTTAAATTTTTTGAAATTGCATGACAAAGGTGGTTATAGATTTCTTGGAAGAACAGACTATCACAAGGTTTGGTACACCATTTTTCCTAGCATGTGATAATGGATCATCATTTGCATCAATCTTTCTTACTCAATGGGCACTAGAAAATTAGGTCATCATCAATTTCTCTTCAAATTACTATCCCCAAGGGAATGGTTTGGTTGAATCCACCAACAAGAACTTGATCACAGTAATAAAGAAATTGCTACAGCAAAATTTGAAAGATTAGCACACTTAGCTGAAATATGTATTATAGACAAATAGAGTGAGGATAAAAAATGCTTTAGGGACATCCCCTTATTTAATCATCTATAGACAAGAACCAATGTTCCCACTTAATATCAAGATTCTAATATTGAAATTTATGACGGGATATGTTGAGGACACAGATATAATTTAGATTAAATTAATGAATCTCTTGGAATTGGATTAGACAAGAATGACAACTTTGGAGCATATAGAGAAACATCAGGCTATCATCAAACAGTGGTTTGACAAGTGGGCCATGATAAAATCTTTTAGAATTTGTAACCTTGTTCTCCTATGGGATAAGGTGAAAGAAAAGCTGGGAAATCACACTAAGTTTTAATGCTTGTTGATTGGCTCTTATCAAATCATATAAATTATGAGAGAAAATACTTTAGGCTGAGTTCCTGTCAAGGGGAATTGGTTCCATTTCCAGTCAATGACTAGTTCCTAAAACATTACTTTGAGGTCTAAAAGTGGAAAAAATTTCAAAAATAAAACTAATTTCTTTTAAGTGTGTTTATTTTTAGTTGTGTGTTTGCTTTCAAAGTTGTGTTAGTCTGGGGTTAGGTGCAATCAAAACTCATTCTTGACACATTTTATAAATCACTCTTTTTGGTTTCAAATTTTGGGAAGAGGTATTTCTTTTTCAAATCATTCAAATGATTTTGTTTCTTATACCAACTGAAAAATGGATGTTACTAATAGTAATAGAGGACTTTCGGTCTTGAAATTAGAATTGTAGATCAACAGTTCCGAACATTTTAAAAATTTAAAAGATTGACTATCTTGGTGTTTTCAAATCAAGGTTGATGAAAGCAAGGGATATTACAAACTCTACTGGTTCAAACAAAAGGTCTTTTCAAGGAATTGCTAAGGTCACTATTTGGTGTGAGAGTTTCCATAAAGTTCTTAAAGAGGAACGTAGAGGTTATCAATTAAAGAAAAAATATGAGAAATGACACCAATGCCTTGACCACATAGTGTAAGTGTGGTTAGGGTACATAAAGAAAATAGAAAATATAAAGGTGGTGTTAATAATGAAAAATTCCAAATGGTCTGAGAAAGGTAATCTGACAATAGGGGTATGTACTCCAAAATGACTATCTAGTATCTATACAATTGTTTCATGGAAGAATCAAATGGAAACATGCAAGCTCTATGAAGAAAAATTCAAAAGATTGCCCAGGATATCAAATGTAAAAAAAGTGATAAACCATAAAGAGCCCTTAGAATAGATTCTCTCATCTAGTCAGATAAGTAATTGATAAACAAGGTTTTATGAGGATTCCTGGTGAATGGACTAGTGGAGTGAAAGATTGTCTTCGAGTTGCTAGAAACTCACGATAGACTAAATTTTTGAGATGTTAAAGGAAATGAATACATTGAGCACACATTGAACTTGAAGATTTGAGATTCTAAAGTTTTGATTATGAAGCAACTTGAAATATACTTGAAGTGTTCAAGATTCAGTTGGTATTTTACACATGTTAGAATAATGCTTGTTGATGAAGCAATGCCTTTTTCATTTCTTCCCTTTTGTCGAGGATATTTTTTGTGGTTTCACAATGTATTCCTCATTTCTCTGAGAAATGGGGACCTCGTAGTAAAATTTTGTTTTCCCAGACCCCTAGTCTAGGGCTTGAGTCATTTACTTGGGGTCTAAATCTAGCCTTGTCCTCTAACAGAAGAAACCCATGTGCCAGAATTGATAAATTTTGAGAGATTGAACATTTTTAGTGCTAAAGGGTGCACTTGCACACCTAGCACACATGCACACCCATCCTGGGTGTGCAGGTGCACTATATGCGCAAGTTTGCACTTTACTCCTTTGCAGAAGCACACCCATGCACATATGTAGGTGTGCACCTGCAAAGGGTGCACACTGTTTGGGGCCTATAAAAGCCTAAGACATCCTCCCCTTCTCTCATTATTCTCCCTGTTACTCCCTAATCCCACACCCCTACATCTTTGAAGGTGCATAAAAATTGTACACACACACAAAGCACAAGTTAAATTATTATAAAGGTGTACACATGTACACTTGTCCAACTTTATTCAACAAAACCTAAGCAACCTAAACTAAAAAGCTAAAAGACCTTTAAAAATGCTAAGGAAAGTGTGTGCACCTTTCTACACAAACACAAACTATTTTTGTGCCTTAAACTATTAAGTGCATTATAAGGGTGCATACATGTACAGCCCATTAGGGTGCATATGTGTCCACCCTTAGCACATTTTGAAAACTAACTTAGTTCCCCATTGCACATGCCTTTTACAATATGCGCAGTAGCGCACATGTGCATGTGCACACCCCATCAAGGTGCACACATGTATAGGTGTGCAACTATGAACAAAATGACCATGTAAGGGTCATTAAGCACATGTAGCATACCTATCAAGGTGCACAAGGTGCACTAAATTGCATGCCAGAGCTATTAGGGGGGAATTTAAGTAGTTTTACTACATTTTGGTGTTCCGGGTTTAATTTTTTGGCAATTATAGTTTGTTTAGGATTTAATTTTCACCTCTTCAAACTAATTTTTTTCTCTTATGTGTAGATAAAATGGTGTCCTTATCATCCTCACTTGCAAAAAAGATGGCTCCACAGCTTGTAGTATTCAAATTTCAAGGAGCACCAAAGAAATAACATTTTCAGGATGGACATTTAGAGATTAGAGATACTAAGCTTGGCCACATTGATTGGAATGCTTTCCTCATAATATACAACAAACCTAAAGAGAGGTTCGCCATGGTGTTAGCAATGATTAGATCAAGATTAGCGAATGTAGCATCACATCCCACATCCATGCAATCCTCTGAACATATCATGGTATTAGCAGAGAACCATGTACCTGAAGAGAAGGTGGTAAAGAGCATTACAAGGGAGATAGTCCTGGACCTAAGACCTAGGAACATTGAGAAAGCTTTCCATCTCCTGAGTGTTGATCAATATATTAAGATAACCTATGACCAAGAAGAAAGATGGTATAGGAAGAATGAAAAGGAAGCTTCAAAAATGACACAATCTTCATTTTTTATTGATATAACACCAGTGGGATGCAAATTGGAAAGGAAAACATTCACAAGGATATATGAAGGATGACATTTGATATGCTACTGTGCTTTTGAGCCAAGTCATGGGCTTATTAGCAGTTGGACATCTCAATATCTGGATGGTTGACTTCATAGATACAATCAAAATGACCAAAATGCCAATAGACTGGGCTACTATCCTTAGTGATAATTTGCATGAACAACTCGCAGGAGTACAAGCCAATCCAAAATTCTATATGAAATCTAGAAAAATGAATTACCTAGGTATTTATATTCACTTGTGTTGGATTAGACACATTACATTTGTCCTCGACTAACATTCTTATCACCTATTTTTCCTATCATTTTTGAAATTAGCAAAATCCACAATCTTATAAAACTAGTCAATCTTTTGTCAAATGCAGGCAGTCAAAGCTAATACTTAGGAGTATAGTTTATTTTAGGGATTTTGAGGAATTGCGATGAACCCCAACATGATACTTATGATGCTATTAGTCTGTAAAAAATATTTTATGCTTGGTCACTATAGAAACCAGATGTTTCACATTCTAATTTTGGTCTTAGAACAAGTGAAATTTGTTTTAAAATTTTTCCATCCAGTAAGAAATCATAACAATAATATTCAATGTGTGTCTTGGTAGTGTTCTAAATTTACCAATCGGTTCAATGTATAAGCCGAGCACATGGAGAAAGTTGACCTGGGATCATACCTTTATACATGCTCTCCAATAAAATTGTCCATGAATCCTCTCTATATAAGAGTCTGCTATGGTATTACAATCTCAGTCATTATAGATTGAACTAAATTTTTGTAGATGGATGAGACATAATACTTAATGTGTAACTTACTAGAAGACTTTTTATTTTAAGCAATCACAACTGGATATGACAACCTTTTTTTTATATACGTTCTCCATTTGCACTATAATCCTAATTAGAATGTATTTGAAATCTCTATGGATTTATGATGTATTATATAAAATGAGATTGTACAAATAAATAGCCTTTTCTATTTCATTGATAGCTTTGCACTTGTCCAAGCTTATCGATCATAAGCAAGCTTTGTTTGTATCTAATAAAATCCACTTTTCCTAATGTGATCATAACACAATGCACTTCACAACTTTTTTCTACTATATAAATTGAAATCTAAATATTTTCTTTAGAAATAATTTATTAGTTGTATTTTTCTTGCCTCTTTCTTCTTTTGTTATAAATATTTAATATTTTTAATTAATATAATATTTTCAAAAAAATTTGTAAAATTGAAATTAGCTTTTAAAAGATATAATTGGTAATTGTATCTTTGTATATAATGGGTATGCTAAAAAGATGTAAAACGTTAATTAGGAAAAATTTGGTTGATTATCCACATACATTTTTTTAAAGTTTATTTTGTTTATGTATCAAAAGTTTGATGGAGAAATGATAGTTTCAAAATAATTATACATTTAGAAAAAAAAAGAGGAAAAATAAAACTATTATAAAAAAGTGAGAGAGAGAGAGAGAGAGAGAGAGAGAGAGAGAGAGAGAGAGAGAGAGTAATGAAAACAAAACTATTATAAAGAGAGATGTGTATTGAATAAGAGGGAGATCTAGATAGATATTGGGAGAGAGAGGGAGTGATATTTATAGTGTTGAGAAGAAAATGAGAACTTTTGAAATATGCATGGATAAGCCAACCATAAAAGCCTAAAACACCATGAAAACTATATGCCTAATCACACCGTTAAGGTCATTAAGAAAAAGTGCATAAAACATTGAAAATAAACCAAACAAGGCACTCCCTCAATGAAGCTTTCAATACTTTTTCTTTCTTCTCCAAATGTTGATATATTGATCCTATGTTACAAAGTGCACCTAGAATGATAGTATGATAATGCAAATACTCAAAATAGTGGTTTTCAAGAATAAGGGTTCTAAGTCCAATTTATAGAGTTTTGGGATTTGAATTAATTGGCGAGATTAAAAATCAATCAACAATAACCATCACATTTAGAAATTCAAAATTGGCAATAGACATGATTACAATAAATTGAAGTTAAGTATTTAGAAATGACAAGCTATGAGAAAAATAAATGCATAATTAGAAATGCATTATAACTAAAGAGGAATTATTGAAGCTAAATTATTTATGCTTCTTATGATTTTTTTTTTTTACAAAATAGGGACATCGTCAAAATTTTGATGACCTTTTGTCAATATATCAATGATAGTTGTCATCGATGACATGGCATCAAAGTTTCAAAGTCTGCTGGTTATGGTTTGGCACCACCTACCTCGCAAAGATTAGGCATATTTTTGACAAGGTTGTTTGTCAATAAATAGACAATCCTATGTTTTGTCAAAATTTTGATGAAATTATCATGACAAATTTTTTTGACCATTGGCTGTTAAAGAATCAAGCAACCCTCATTGAAAAATAGGTCCAAATTTACTAGGGAAAATAAGTGGAATGATCTACGAAAGGAGTCAAAATATATTTAAAACACTAAGGAAAGGTGCACACATGTGCACCTTTTGACATAAACATAGACCATTTTTGTGCCTTAAAACATTGTGTGTTATAAGGGTGTGCACATGCGCACCCCATTGTGGTGTGCATATGCATACCCTTAGCACATTTTGAAAACTAATTTAGTCCCCATTGCACATGCCTTTACAATGTGCACAATAGCGTACATTATGCATGTGCGCACCCCATCAGGGTGTGCACCTACGTAGGTGCACAACTGTGCACAAAATGACCATGTAAGGGTCATTAAGTGCACCTAGCACACCTATCAAGATGTGCAAGGTGTGCTAAATTGCATGCTAGAGCTATTAAGGGGGATTTTAAGTGGTTTTACTAGGTTTTGGTATTTTGGGTTTAATTTTTTGGCAATTAGGGTTTAATTTAAACCTCTTTGGACTAATTTTTTTTTCTCTTATATACAAATAAAATGGCACCCTCATCATCCTCACTTGTAAAAAATATGGATGCAAATCTCATAGTATTCAAATTTCAAGGAGGACGAAAGAAATCATGTTTTCAGGATGGATATTTAGAGATTTGAGATACTGAGCTTGGTCACATTGATTGGAATGGTTTCTCACAATTTTTAACAAACTTAAATAGAGGTTTGTCATGGTGTCAAAAATGATTAGATCAGGGTTACTGAATGCAACATTGCATCCCATATCTATGTAGTACTTTGAACTTATCATGGCATTAGCAAAGAACTATATACCTGAAGAGAATGTGGTAAAGAGCATTAAAGGGGAGATAGTCCTGTACCTAAGACCTAGGAAAATTGAGAAAGGTTTCCATCTCCTAAGAGATGATCAATATGTTAAGATAATCTATGACCGAGAAGAAAGATGGTATAGGGAGAATGAAAAGGCAGCTTTGAAAATGATACAATCTTCATTTTTTTTGAACACTAGTGGGATGTAGATATGGAAAGGTAGACATGACACAAGGATATATGAAGGATGACATTGGATACACTATAGTGTTTTTGAGTCGAGGTAGGGCTTACCAACAGCTAGACATCTCAATATTCAGATGGTCCACTTCATAGATATGATCAAAACATCCAAAATGCTAATAGACTAGGCTACTATCCTCAGTGATAATCTACATGAACAACTCATAGGAGTACAAACTAATCCAAGATTCTATATGACATCATACATGGTGTATTTTCTAGTAGCTAAAATGATGGATTACCCAGGTATTTATAAGAAGGGTAGCATGCAAGATGCTAATGCATGGCCTTATGTGGTATACCCCCAATTGGTGAAGAAAAATCTCTCATATCAGAGAAAGGAATACTGGATAATGAATAATGCTTTCATATTTGTAGTCATCTGATTCATAGAGGGTGATAATGCTTAGAGGATGTTAGTAGAGGCAGAAATAAGGATCACAAAGATCGATGCCTATTATATCTAGTTTAAAATATTCACTTACCTAAGGGTAGTTGGTACAATGGTGAATCTAAAGAAACTCTCAAGATATCCATTAGATAGGCTTGTCTTATTGGAGATTGCCAAACAACTCACATTTGCATATGATAGAGTGAGAAAAAAACATAAGAAGACATGGGTATGGCCAATCACCATAGGTGCATTTGAGGTTAAACAAAAACAAGATCAATATCCCTTACAGGATTACAACTCCACTCATCCATATTTTGACAATATTGGCAAAGTTCAACATTTGGCATGAAAGCAGTTTATGCACGAAGATGCCATCAAAGATCATTGGATGAACACAATAGATGACTATGATATTCGAATAAGGGATTATTGTAGGATGACTCTATATCCAATAGAGAGTGCTTTAAAAATAAAGGTCCTGTTGAAGGATGTTCAACAAGAGACTCAAGATGTCTTGGATACCTTGTATAAACACTATAAGATATACGATAGGGCAATCATGAATGTTGAGGTAGATAGAGATGAGAATGCAAATATATGTCATAGGAAAAGGCACATAATCTAGTTAACAAGGGAATGTATTAAGAAATCCTTTAAGCTTGACCCAGTTCCTCAAGTAGTTATCTTTCAAGCCACAACACACCCAATTAAGGGTAAAGGTGCAAAAGTTACAGTACCAACTTTTCCTACTCAATCCCAAGTCAAACAAGAAATGGTACATCAACATGAGAAGGGAAATTGAGTAGTTTTGGGTAGATGAGGGAAAGAATAAAAGAAAGAGGGAAACAAAGGGTAGTGAAAAAATTAACCAAGCCTAGCTATCTCGACAACCTTAACAAGATTTGATAGAAGCAGAGCCTCAAAATGAGAAAGTAGCTCAAGATCAAGAGATTGAACAAGTTCCCCCACAACAATAGGTATAGGAGCAAGAACCAGAGTAGGAAGCACAAGATGTGTCACCACTTGGTCAAGAGGAAGAGACTACTCCTTCATCTTTTAAAAAGGCTAAGGTTGGGCCTACTATGAGAAGGAAACAAAGGGGAAGTTATAAAAGAAAGTTATTCCCATCCCTTAGGTGCCTAAAACCATCCCTGAGGTGCATGAATAAGAAGAAGAAGAAGATAATCACCCCTTAAGTCAAAGGACTTGTTTAGCCAGGGCTACAATAGAAGAGAGAAGAAGAAGCTTGACCATAATGTTGTCATCCATTCCTAAGGAACCTATTTAGGTTACCATTTCTAAAGATGAGCAACAATAATCATTGATGATTAGGAAGGGCAAGAAACATATATTTTCAACATTTTTGATTTCAATTTTATGCTCATGGGAACTGAAATGGTGAGTGATAAGATATGAGATACACTTATGAACTGATCTTTGGGAGAGGATTGGAACCAAATTCCACCTCAACCACAAGGGTCTCTAGGTACACCACTACCACTATTTCAAGACTTGTCTTTTTGGGATAGAGGTTCAACCACTCCTCTCCCTCTTGTCATTGAAGAAAAAGAACAAGTAGTGCATGAAGAAGAGTTGTAATAGAGGCCAACTGATGAAGTATCAGATGAGGGGAAGATACATGAAGAACCTTAGAAAACTTCTTAGGATATAGAGGTAAGGATTTTGGATAAAACAGATATAAGGACTCCCAATGTAGATCTCTCTTAGAAGGAGAAGACTTCAAAAAGAAGTGATAAGGGAAAAGGGCCCTCTTTAGCTAAATACATGTCTCCCATGAGCACTACACCAACTTGGCTAAAGAGGGAGGTTATGGTCTGGAAAAAGAGGCAGCTAAACTTGAATGCAAAGGAGAGTATGGATGAGCTAGTAGAGGCCATCAAGAAGCTCGAGCCACCTACAGGTGATGTGTGAACATTGACCTTCATAATGAAGAACCAAGATCAGAACTTGTTTGCACATATTTCCATCCCTCTTCTACAAGTTGACATTGAGGATTTGACTCCTAGTGATTATGAGATCAAGGAGGTCCTCTTAGGAAAGTTCATAGTAGACACTACTAATTTTTTTATCACTATGGGCATGAAACATATTTTCAAGCATGTGGATAGGTATGAGTCAAAATTGGTAACACTAAGGAAGAAAAATGAACTTTTGAGAGGCTATTTGCATGGAGTCGTGGACCCCATTGACCTGGATAATCCAAAGATCACTCTTGCTTCTTCATTAGAGAGGAGAGATACGGGGAGTGTAAAGATAGATTCATTTTTGGGTGCATATCAGAAATGGTGTGAAAATTTTGAGGATAAAGGTGTACAAATTATACAAGGTAATTTGAACTTGTTGCACCATATTTAGTCTAGTGCAGATAAACTGGTATCTATTTTGAACCAAGATTTTGGGTTGATGGATGAGGTATATACCAAGGGAAAAGACTTTCAAGTGCTTCAATCAATAAAAGGTGAAAGGTATCGTATGCTCATGGACGTGTACTTGATAGAAGAGCTTGATAAATTGGAGAATTAGATAAAGAAAATTGTGGCTAGTAATAAAGTAATCGAGACATTACATGAGGGGATACAAAAATTGAAGGACCAAACACAAGAGTAGATTTTGGAAGCTAAGAAGTATTATAGCCATGCCTACCTTGACATTTTTGAAGATGAGTCAAAGGAAAAACTCATTTCAGTGCAATTAGTTATCAAAGAGTTCCTAAAAACTTTTGAAGATGCTTCAATAGAAGAAGATATTAGACAAGCATTCAGAACGAAATAGGTACTATTGGAGCTAGACACTAAACTTGAGGATTTTACGGCCACATGTACAAATTTTAGTAATTACCATCTTGTAGTAGAAGAGAAGTATGAAGCTTTGAATTTTCTCGATGCTAGAGATTATAGAGAAATTTAGGAGCAAACATCCAAACATTGCTCTGGCATAAATGGGAAGAAAACCCAAAAGCTAGAATTTTAGTTTTGACACTTGGGAAAATTTTGAATTTTTTGAACCTACTAGCAAGGTTTACAAGGTGCACTATTCTAGAGGTGCACTAAAAATTTTGAATAAGTGACAATGCACTGACAATTAATTGCCAGTTGCTATTATAGAGCATTCCATGCACCGAAAACACATTCTGATTGTAGTTTAACTCCTACAAATGCTTAGAAAAGGTCAAGCTTCTACTTTTATAGCCTCTAGTGACTCTCAGATCATCTTATAGATTCCTTCTTATCTACTTCTTCTTTATTTATTTTAAGATATGTAAAGGTTCATGTACCCATTAATTGATATAAACAAGGGTGGAGTCCTATTTAGCACCATTTAGAGAGTTAGTTTGTATATAATTAGATTTTTTTATTAGTTTAGAAGCATAAGTTTTCATTAAAAGATATCTCTCTCTCAACACAAAATTAAGGAGATGATTTCTTATAAATTGAGGAATGTAAATGTATCCTAGGCTATAATTTTGATGCAATAATATATGTTATTGGTGCTCTCATTCTGAGTGTAGTTATTCTTGCTGGAGTGTGTTATTTTTTTGAATTTGTGTTCATGAATAATAATGGAACCAATGGTTTTTCTATGTTGATTTTATTGTGCAATCTTTTAGTTCTTGTATTTGCCACATTTTGACAAATTTTGTTGATGTACCGAGTTGGAGAAGAGATCACCCTATTCTTCCTACATAGCTTCTTGTCTCGCATAAGTGCACTTTCCATGGCCTTGCAATTCAATGAGAAGTGAAACATCTTTTATTTTTTACTAAGTTCCCATCGATGATTGCATCAGTGGATTGAGGAAGCATTGCTCCTATTTTTATTGGTTTCCTACTTGATCTTTTCAACAACTTAACTCACAGATGTGTTGTTACCATGAGTTATGTACATTAAGAATTTTCCTTTCAAGTTATTTGTTTTCATCTCTCATTACCTTAGCTTTTTTAATTTTCTTTGCTAACAATTGGTTAAATTAGGAATTGATATAATTGCATTACATCATAAACATAAAATACCAAAAAATATATCTCTTTTTTGTGGTTACTTTTTGAGACATTAAGTAGATTGAACATCTTATCTGAAATTTGTTAGAACTAGAAAATGCCTCTCTATGAAAAAATACATTTATCTTCAACTGAGTAGACTCCAATAGGTTGCAAGATCACCCGCAACCTTGGAGTTGATCCCAGATTATCTTTTCAAGAGAGGATTTTGAAAGGATTCCTCTCTTTAGGCATTGTGCAAAATGATAGCTCAACAAAAAGTAACAACAAAGTGGCTGCCAGTACTTTGGAAATGATTTTCAATATTCATTGTCTATGAGATCAGTACGATATAGTTATAATGAGCACATTGTTCATGGCATGCAAGAAATTTTTTTAATGATTAAAACAAGTTCAAAATCACATTCATAGAAGACATTTAGATACATGTCCTATTTGTGCTATAATCTATTATCAAAGCATCATCAAATATTTGAAACAAACAAGCTTCAACTTAATTTTGGTAAACAAATATTTGAATGGACACTGATGATTATGATGAGTGATCCCCAAGGGGACTACAAACACTTTGTAGACTTCTTTTGACACCCCTTTATCATAAAATTATAGGCACTTCAATGCCTATATTTCTTGTGTCTTGTAAACAATTAATTGAACTAGGAAGTCAAATTCAATTGGCTGACTGGTTCTTTATGGAAGACTGTGTTGTATTAAGGTTTTATGGTTTAGTGGTAGAATGGTACAAACTTCCACTGTATGTGACAGAGAGGGTATTTGCATTATAATATGTATGGTAGATGGAAAGAACATATGTACTCTTTCATATTCAACAAAAGAAAACCATATTTCCTTCCTTTCCTGTCACATGTAGAGGATTCACATTTGAGAGAAGAGCATTCAAAGTGGTGCAATTTTTTATATAGTTTTTAATTTTGATATTGCTAGGCACTAGTAGTATGATCGACTAAACATAATTGGTACTAATCTTGTATAAAATGGAAACTCTGCAAGAAAATGTTAGCATGATATTATTCCATTGATTGAAAATTTTAAAAAAATAGACTCTTGGGAAGTGCTCAATATAGAGATGGAGAAATGCACCAGTGAAAACACAATTTTAATAGAGGAATTGCTAGGATAAAATAAAGATTTGGACAGTCAGAAACAAAATGTGTAGCTTGTGACATCCTACAATTTTTAATAGAAAGTGGATCATCCAAATAAAAAATCTCTTCCAAATGCCATAGATAAAGAGTGTGTAGTTGCACATTGGTGTTGATAAAAAATTAATGCTTTTTCTGAAATGAGGAAGAATCTTGGTAACTCTAAGACCTCTACAGATTTTGAATATTTTCTTCAGGATAAAATATTTAAAAAATTATGGATACTAAGAATTTAGATGTATAAGAAAAGAACATGATGCTAAGGATGAAGAAAATGATTATGAGGTTTCTAAGGATCCTGAATTGACCACCATATGCACTACCATTGGTTCTATTGAATCCACTCTGAAAACTAGTACACTTGGTTCAACAAAATAATATATTGTACTCAATCAACATGCAGGGGAAAATTATGTCATAGGGAAAAAGATGATAGAATATATGGGTTATCCAAGTGATGGTGAGCTGGGTCCAACATGCCAAGGACCTTGGTATCCACTCCCTCTGGAAAAGCCACCAAAACCTAGTCATAAACTAGTCATTGAAGATGAGTCACATCACCCATCAGGTTCATCAAAAAAAATGTGAACCCATGAAATTGCTCATCCCAGCTGAAACTCCAAGTCTCACTATTGGTAAATCTTCAAAAAGGATATTACAATTGCACCTTGACTCCAATACTATAGTTGAATGTGCAAAGAAGCAAAAGATTATGCATACTCATATTAATACAATGCCGGTCACAATGCCCTCACAAAAAAACCCTTAAACTAGTCCAAAGACTCCACTTATTAGTGGCAGTGGATTAGGAATAGGAAGGGGTGATTTCATTGGTAATTCTCAAAATGCAATTATTACAACCTTAGGCATTACTGGAAATAAGTACAATATTGCAAGTGATCTTTCTCCTTTCAAGCGTCGTATTGTGTCAGTGGACCCAGATTTTGAATTCAATAAATTTGTAACAAATTTTGAAAAAACCAAAAAAATGAATAGAAAAAATAATAAGGCATTCAAGAAGGATGTGTTGGATGTGGCTTGTTCTAAAGAACCTACATCAAATAGGATATTTTCAACATATAACCCAAATAAAGAAATGATGGAGTTCATGATTGTTTCACCCCCACAACTAGATAATAATCCACCAAAGAGTGAGATAAATCTACCAAATTTTCATGTTATCACCCTATGAATGTATTTCTCCAAAGCAAAAAGTGTAGACAAAGCCAGTGTGTCAAAAATGATCAACTATGTGGTCTACAATTCACTATTCAAGATGGAGAGAGAGAGAAAAATTATTTGGAGAAGGCAATTGAAAAGTTAAAAGGAGATCTGAAAAATGCAAAGGCAAAGGAGAAAGCAACAGATAATAGGTGCAAAAAAATTGGAGAAAAGGATAAAAAGTGCTTCCTCTCAAGAAGAAACTACAAAGCTAGGAAATATGAAGGCAAAAATGAAAATTCTAAAGGAACAATTGGAAGAAAGTAACCATAAGCTAAGTGATGTAAATGTGGAGCAAAAAGTAGAAATCAAGAAGTTGAAAGAATAATTGGAAGAAAGAAATTAAAAAATTAGGGATATTCTGAATCATGTCAATATGGATGCATGTATAAAATTCAAAGAACTCAGGGACAAATTGCAAAAAACTAATAAACTACTTAAGGATGAAAGAGCATCTATAGTAGATACTTTCAAAAAGTTGGAGTCTAGTGGACATACAATCAGTAACTTAAATAAGGAATTGGATAATGAGAGGGAAAAAGAAAAATAGTGGGAAGAGAAAGCATAGGAAATAAAGAAACACAATGAAAATCAATTGTCACAAATGGTGCAAGAGATGTATAAGGAAAATAAAACAATCACAACCTACGAAAATAGCTTGGCCGAGTCAAATGACAAAATAAAAAATTTAGTCAAGCAAATTAAAGAAAAAGTGTGTGAGGAAATTATGGAAAATGGTGATATGTTGTGTGATTGGTTTGAATTACATCATACTATTTGAGCTATTTATAGAAGTATTAAAGAGAATATTGAGAAGAACAAAGACCATTTTAATCTTGAGAAGATTGCAAGACAAATTATACACATAATCAACACAAAAAATGACAAGTATTTGGCTAGTAATAGAATTCATGACTATTTTAGTGCATCAATAAAGTCATCATCCATCATTCAAAAATGCTATAGTATAAAGGAAGGAGAGGATTATTTGAACTCATTTGAGAGAAAGGTCACCAAGATGGATAATAGAGAAAAATTAATGATAAGTATTAGTTTTCCTAATCCTTGCCCTAGTAACCCATCAACAAAATTTGTTGGAAGGGAAGCTTACTAAAAGGATTTGGATGCGAAAATGATGTCCGAAGTAGTCAAGTTTCCTCAAGTTGCAACTCCTGAAGGCATTTTTAATTGCATCAAACCATTGGAAAATCTAAATTTTCTATTGGATGTAGCATTTCTTTCAAGTAAATCTTCCAAATATGGATCTTTGACAAAGTTATAGGTCATCTAATATAACCTAACAAATGTTCAAACTCTAAATGAAGTAGAATCAACAACCTAAAAATTCAATTGAATCTTTAATCATCTCATAAGACATAAATCAAAGTATGTGAAACTTGGAAAGTTATTTTTATCATCTTTGTAGTATTTACTTTTTTGGAAATACAACAATGAAAGTAAACTCTAGTTGGGGGGGGGAGATGAATCAACACTTCAAACTTTTAACCATAAAATTATTCACCTCACATCCATAATTCAATATGTAAACTACACTGCCAGATCAAGAATATACATCTAAAGCATGTAAATAAGTAAACATTCACACAAATGTATGACACAAGATATTTGGTTACCCAAAAGCCCTCCAAGGAGAAGGTAAAACTGGGGTGGGGATGACACCCACAAATCTCCACTACTACAGTAATAAAGTGTATCTAATGGAAGTTATAATATTTTTATCATGAAACCTGATCTACCTTGTGAAAGGTCTACCCTATTAAAGGCTTACAAATACTATTAGGTCTTACCCTATTAAAGGATTTCAACAACTTGTTAGAAGTGTGCCTAATTAGAGGACTTCAACTTACAATGAAGTAAGCATCCTCTAAAGGATTTACAATAGTTTGTTAAGACTACTTTATTAAGATATTTAATTGATTCACCTATTAGAATGTCTCAACAATGATCCTTCAGTTAACACTCTGTTGCTTGATCAAATATCACCTCTTTCTTGATGTGCATTGGATCCTTTCTAATCAAATGTATTTATGTTCTCTTCTAATTCCTTTCCTCTAACTAATTTTGCAATGTATTTCAAATCACAACTCTTTAGTCACCATGAATGCTCTATTTGCACATGCAAAGCCTCTTCCTTTTCTCCTTCCACACTCATCAAAAGTTTAGGATTTTTCCTCCTTAAGAAGACTTATGTGACTTAGGGTTAGGTATTAATCAACAATTGTGATTCACCCACATTGACACTTAATCCTTCCCCTTTTCTAATTGGATGCATGCAATGCATAGGGATTCACAATAAAGATTTCATTCTTATCATCGAAGATTATAAAATAATCCTTAAGTCGGCTCAAAAATGGTTTACATAGAATTTTGTGCTATTACAAATAACTATGTCAAAAATGTATAACTTGACATCTAAAGTCCTTGATGCTCAACATCAACTATAACTTCAATGTTGTAACTCGACCTTTGAATGACTCGACATCCATTGATCACTCAACATCTGAATAACTCGTCACTTACTATCTACTCAACACTTGAGTGACTCAGCACTTGAATCACTTGGGACATACTATTGCTCGACACTTGAGTGACTTGGCATGCACTATTTGACATATTATGCGAGACATGCATTATCTATTCAGCATGAACTAAGTACATAGCTTATAAATGACTAAAGTGTATAGACAGTCATTTGCCAAAACCAATCTTAGATAAACAATCTCCCCCTTTTACATGAGTGACAAAAACACTTGGTCATGCACGAATGATCTTCACTTACGAGCATAACTTCGATATCCATTATCTCTATTCGGCTTATATACAAAATTTTAAAATTTTGTAAAACATTAATTATCAATCATACCTCAAAGTCTCATAACTCCCCATGTATTAATTGTGTTGTTTTGTATCTGAACCAAAATCATTCCTCCTGCTGAGTAGATGTGTATAAGTTGATCTGTGTACTCTATTTCTGTCATTGACTCCCCTTTTCTCAAAAATCGTAGCTCCTCCAAAAATATTATCTTCTCCATGATCTCTCCCATAATTATTTTTCTCTTATTTCCCCCCCTTTTTGACACTTATGTGATAGGGATATACACTTATAGTGTATTTATCCAAAAAAAATCATGGATCTCAAGCATAATTTTCAAAGTAGCATCCCAATTATCAGAATCTACCTCCAGTGATTTGATTTGGATGGCTAGCTCAATAACAAGGTGTACTAAGCCTTAATGAGTAGAAAGATGCAAATCTTTCTTCATGTGTGTTTTAGAAAAGGCTAGTTCCTTGTGCAATATCTCCATATGTGGAGTGAACATAGGCTAGATGCTGATCAATTTAGCCTTTATGTTTTCTTCATCTGCATGTAGCACTGCTAACTGACTCTAAGAGTTCAGGAGATTCCTAAAATGTTTCTCACTTTGAGCTGGAGACCTTGGTAGATTTATGCCAGTTGATTGCATATAACTCTCCAAATTTATTATGTGGTTCCTGACTTCCTATGTGGAGAGTGTTGGATTACACAATTTGGTGTACAAAGAAAAAATGTTCTCTAGTACCTTCTTCACATTGTCATTTTTTGTTTCTAACTCAACCTGTAATAGTGCAATAGCACTTGATATTGTTTCATTAACCTTATTTTGAAACTTTCTTTCAGACCATTCAAGTAATTTCACATTTGAATCCAGGTCTATGTCATTAACCTTCTCAACTAAGCTGGTTAACTACTCTATGATAGGCTTTGTTTCTTTTGGTCCTGATAGACTAAATGAATCAAGAACAATTTCCTTGATATCTAGCAAAGCTTTCTTTTGCCTATGCTCCCTTCTAAGTAGATCTTGGTTTTTCTTCTTTGCAAGAGCATCTTGTAGTATGCTGATTTTTTCAATAGTGATGGTTGCAAGATCAAACTTTGGTAACTGAATCACTTCATCCAAGTTCACATCACCAAATAATGTAACTTCATCTACCTTGGATGTGCTTAGGCTTAGCCTAGATGATTGTAAAGGTATAGATTTTATACTCGGCCTATGAAGAGCTTGACTTGGAGGAGTACCAGTTCCTAGAAAAGTCACTAGTGTTTGTATTGATAGTTGCTCCTCATGTTTTCTAGTCAAATCTGTCTCTTTAGTCCTATCCTTTGCTAGCTCTACTTTTTTAGTTGCACCTTGATCTTGTGCTATAGGTGTAGGAGTAGCATAATTTCCTATTTGTGCTTGTGTTGTATAATGTGCTTCTATAGAAACTTTTGGTACTGACACAGTGTGTACCAATTTGCTGATATTGGTCATGGATGGCTCTTTTCTTTGATACACTACAAGGGGTAATGTAGGTTGTATCATGGTAGATTGAGGAGAGGTTTTAGATGTTTCTTGTGTTTGAAATTCCTCCCCTATAGATGCCTTATCTACCTTCTCAATCTCATCAACAATTACTAGTATAGGATAGTCAAAAAGTTTTGCCATGGTAGTGGAATCTATCAGTATTTTATTTAAGTCTTCCTCTATAAGGGGTTTGATTTTTTGAGTGATAATATTAGAAACATCCCTAATCTTTATGGTATCAATATTTGTATTCAACTCATGTTGAGGAATGGAACTCAACACTAATGTATCTAGTACACTATACTCTGATTGCTGCCCAACCTTAGCTATAGCTTGTGTATCTTTATTTTTCTTAGTGCCTTCCTCATGTGCAACTATCTCAATGTCAAATGTAGTAACCTTAGTTACTTGTTTTTGTTCATCTTTGTCCCCACCTACCTCAATAGGCATATACTCTATTGCCTTGGGTGCTATCAAACCATATAATGACTTCCAAATCAGGAAATGTTATTTTGCAGTATACTGCATGCTATATATTTAGGTGCAAATTTCCCTGTATGCTTCTTTATTGCCTTTTTCATTGTTTCCCTATCCAATTCTGGTATCACTTGTGCAAGTGTAGTCTCTTTGACTTGTCTTTCTATATTGAGACTATATTTCCACTTTTTCTCAACTTTGTCATATAGATCTTTTGGTAATGAGTTGACAATATCAATTGGAGTCTGTTTGAATGTTTCCATCAGGGCATATATTGAATCCTCTACTTGATTAATCTTAATTTTTCCAAGTTTTTCAAACTCAATATGTGTGAGACTAGATAAATCAGCATTATTCTTTATGTTTTCACATATATTGTCTAAATTTGAGGAAGGATTGTAACTTACCTCTTTGGATTGGCTCTTTTCATTAGATTCTATCCTCTCTTCATCAGATTTAGTTGAAGCAATATACTTTCTCCCTAGTCTCTTCTTCTTTGCTAGCTAATCTTACCCTCTTCTCTTTTTTCTTTTTTGCTTCTTGAGCCTTCTTAGTAGTAGCTCTTGTGCTAGTTTGAGTAGCTTGAACTGTAGGGTTAGGTTTTATAACCTTCTTTGGTTTGATGACTTTTGGGGCTTTAGCTTTCCTCTTCTTTTTCTTTATGGCTATGAGAACTTCTTTAGCTTCTTCTCCCTTGACACATTCTTCAATTCCTACCTCTTCTTCTCCTTGATCTTCCCCTTGACCTTGACTTAAGGCCAGTGGTACTTGAGCAAGAACTTCTTCTTCTTCTTCATTGTTCTCTACTCCACCAAATTTCTCTTTAAGCTTCTTGACGATTTTATTTTTCTTTTTTATGAATGTGGTAGTCTTTAAATCCATTGAAATTTTAGATATAGCCACATCATAATTTGTGACTTAGTATCTATATCTTATGCAAGCATAGTGGCAATTCTTGTAGAGGCTTCATCCACATTGATCTCATATCCTAGTAGTCTTAGCCACCTTACACTTGGAAAAATAGCTTGAACGTATGTGAAATGAGTGTCAACTAGAAAGAAAACATCATTGAAATGTTTTTCAACTATTGAAACTAGTATCCTCAATTTTTTCTTCATTGACTACTTAATATCTTCAAAGTAGCTAGTCATTACAGACTTAAAATTTTCTCCAAGTTGCTCAATAAATTCACCTATTTGCATTGCAATAGATCTATTTGTTTTCCATGCAACTTTACCAAAATTAGGGAATGTATTCTATACATAGAAGAACATACATAAAAGAATTGAACCAAATTTTCATTGTGCACTCTTGGTCTTCCTTATTGCTCCCAAATTTTTTGCCAATTGTTGCAACTACAACTTGGCAAGGTCATAAGTATGATCCTTCTTAACTATCTTGTAGCCCATGTCAACATCAATACAAGGTACATTGTTGAGCCTTCTGGATTGATAGAATTTGTGTGCTATAATCCTTACTACAAAAGCAATTAGGGGATCTAAGATAGAGTCAATTGTCATTCCTTGTTTGTTCTACACTACCCTTGTATTCTTCTCAATAACTTATTTTGCTTCACTGCTCATGGTTTTATGTTGGTATAGGGTTGGATACCCTGTTACTCTATATACAATATTATGTGTTATCTGCATTGGTCTATTTTCCAACCATATAGAGTTATCATGAATTCTGCTCAGAACTATCTTTATCCATTCTATTTTGAAGATGGTGGGTAAATCTAGGGCACGGGTTAACCCTTTTGTCTCTACAATTTTGAATTTATATTTCAATACTTCATTTTATCATAGTTTCCCATAGGTTTCCCTAATCTCCATATCACCTATGCTACCCAACTTGCATGTGTAGCAACATCTCACATCTTGAATCATTAAAACTCGTGGTGGTAGCATCGATAATGCACCTGATGGTTCTTGCTTGTAAGAAATATCAGGAATGGCTCTAAAGTTTGGTTGTTTGATCTCATTGCTTATCAATTGTACATTCAAAAATTCCTTACCATCTTTAACCTTGTTAGCTAAAGAACTAGATGCCATTACAAAAACCTAGGGTTTGCAAAAATTCAAACTGCATAGCTTCGTACACTATAAATACCTTTGTAAATCTACTAAGATGGTGTCAAGCATCTGTTGAATCCTATTTGCAAATGCTCAGAATGATCTCTTCAATTTTCCTTTAGTTATTCATGCTCTTCTTTAAATTTGAATGATGTCAAATGAGTAGAAATTGATCATATAGACCTTAAAACCTTGCATTTAATGCTTCATGCTTACACAACTGTAAGCTTGGATTGAATAGAAATTTTGACTCACTCAGCTTCCATGAAGTTTCCTTTATGATTGAAAACCACTATGAGCTCAATCAACACTATCACTTATGATAGCTCAACATCAACTAACATTTCACTTGGTAGCTAAAGTAAAACTCTTCATGCTTAGTAGTAACATGAAAACTATCACAACTTAAAGATTTCTTCTAGGTTATAATCAACACTTTGCATCTTTCTTCATGCATGTATAATCTTTTCAGAAGTAAATGCTTGGAACTGATGTATAGTTTATCTTTTAAGTATTAGTCCCACACATACCTCTTGATTTCTTAATTGGAGATGATGTGATCACTTGATCCATTGGATGAAGTGACCTCATCTAAACTTGATGTGATGCAATCTTCCTTTCTCTTCCATGTCTTGTTCATCTCATCTCTAAAATTCTCAACATCTACCTTTCCTTTGCCTTTCTTGAATTCATTGCTAGGTGCCTTTGACCTTGTTGGACAATTCTTGCTTATGTGACTAATCTTTAAAAATTAAAACATGTGGTTTGACTCAACCATCTTTTGTAGTCACTTTTGAAATGTGTTTTTATGCAATTTTTAACAACATGTCTATACTCTTGACAATAGTGACAACTGTACCTAGTATTATAATCCCAACTATAAGAGTTTCCGTTATTCTTTACCTTTGTCTGTGTGTTTGATGACCATTTAGGTTTGGATTTGCACTCGTATGCTCTATGACCATACTTATGATAGTTATAGTAGTATCCTTCAAATCTTTGTGTGCTTATGGCCTTGGTTCTGCATTCGTGTGCCTAATGTCCTTGTTTGTTGTATTTGTGGCAGTGACCCATGAACTTCTACTTAGGATTCTGATATGCAGTCTTTCTCCTGCAAACATTGGCAGTATGACCTATATTACCACAATTATGATAAGTAGGTTTGGAGTTCTTAACTTTTTTACTTCTTTCTTCACCACTTTTGGATGATTCTCCTTCTTCAGTACTAGTGTAACCTAATCCAATAGTATCACTGTTGGATCTAGGAAATCTCATCAATTATTTAAAGTACTTAATAACTCCACTAGGTTTGTTGTATCTTTTAGAAAACTCTTTTTCTCTTTTCAGATCATTTCTCAATTGTTCATTCTACAACTTCAATGTTGTGATCTCAATGTCTTTTCCATTTAGTTCATGATTTGAAATCATGAATTGATTCATTGTCTCCAATTGCTTGCTAGTAGTTCTTTGTACTTCTAATATTTTCTCCTCCAATCTATTGACCAGTGTCCTTTTCTCATCTTCAATCATGACTTTGTCTTCTATGAATATTTTTTTTTCTATTTAGTGACTTCACAAAGCAATACTGATTGGACTTCTTATTCTATCTTGAGATTTTTGACCTCTTCAATTAGGTCTCCACTCTTTTCCATCAAATCTGCAATTGCTACATCAAATTCACTTGTGTTTCCATATGTAAACAATTCAGTGGTGTCAATTTCTTGGTAATGTGTGTTATTCTCCTCAATAGCTATTTCCTTCCTTCTTTTCAATGATTGCTTTTACTCATCTCTTGCTTCATTCAATTGATGTAGGTCAAGTTGTATTTCAATCTTTTGGTTCTCAATAGTCTTTCCCAACTTGTAGACTTCCATTTCCAAGATCTTTCCTCAAAGCTACAAAGATTTATTTCCAGAGAACTTTTCTTTGATACCAATTGTTGGAAATACAATAGGGAAAGTAAACTCTGAGAGGGGAGGCTGAATCAACACTTAAATTTTTTAACCTTAAAATATTTCACCTCACATCCATCTCATAATTTAACAAATAAAATATAATACCAAATCAAGCATATACATCTAAAACATGTAAATAAGTAAACATTCACATAAATGTATGACACAAGATATTTTGTTACCCAGAAACTATCCAAGGAGAAAGTAAAACTGGGGTGGGGATGAGACTCACATATCTCCACTACTATAGTAATAAAGTATATCCAATGAAGGTTATAATGTTTTGATCATGAAATGTAATCTACCCTATGTAAGGTCTGCCATGTTAAAGGCTTACAAAGACTATTATGTATTACTCTATTAAAAGATTTCAACACCTTGTTAGAGGTGTGCTTGATTAGAGGATTTCAACTTATAATGAAGTAATTACCCTATTAAAGGATTTACAATAGCCTATTAAGACTATTTTGTTAAGAGATTTAACTTATTCACCTGTTAGAATGTCTCAACAATGATCCTTTGGTTAGCACTCTATTGCTTGATGAGAGATCACCTCTTTCCTCATGTGTACTTGATCCCTTCTGATCAAATGTATCTCTACTATCCTCTAATTCCTTTCCTCTATTCTCCTCTAACTGATTATGTAATGTATTTCAAATCACAACTCCTTAGTCACCATGGATGCTCTATTTGTGCATGCAAAACCTCTCTCTTTTCTCCTTCCACACTCATGAAAAGTTTAGGGTTTGTCCTCCTTAAGAAGACCTGGGTGACTTAGGGTTTGGTATGAATCAATGATTGTGATTCACCCACATTATCGCTTAATCCTTTCCTTTTTCTGATTAGATGCATGTAATGCATAGGGATTCACAATAAAGAGTCATTCTTATCATCTAAGATCGTAAAATAATCCTTAAGTCAGCTAAAAAATAATTTACATAAAAGTTTGTGCCATTACAAAAAGCCATGTCAAAACTGTATAACTCAATTGTTGAAGTCCCTGATGCTTAGCATCAACTGCAACTTCAATGTTGTAACTCAACCTTTGAATAAATTGATATCTATTGATCACTCAACATTTGAATAACTCAACACTTGAGTGGCTCAACATGCAATATTTGACATATTATGCTCCACATGCATTATCTGTTCGGCATGAACTAAGTACATAACTTATAAATGACTAAAGTGTATAGAAACTCATTTTTCAAAACCAATCTAAGATCAACATACTTTATTTCTATTTCTAATAGTTTGATATGAGTTTAAAGTTTTAACTTTGTTTCTTAAACATGATAAATGTAGCAGAATTAAAATGCTATTTTGTTGAATAGGCATGTCAAATGCAAAGGAAAAAATGTTTTTGATATTGAATTTGATGCTACTCTAAGACTCTTCCAATGAGGAAAAATGACCTAGAGTTGTTGTTTCTCCCTTAATTCTATATTTTTAAAGAAGGTAATTCAGGGTCATTTTCTAAATACAATGGTTTTAAAGTTAGTACTTATAACTAATGATTATGAAATTGGTCATTCAAATTTAACTTTTGCAACATGAATTCATTGAATTGTATCAAATATCATGTGTAAAAAAAGTAATGAGAATGAATATGAATATTATCATTTGAATATCTATATTTTCATAAAATTCATCAAGGATTGTACCATAACAATGTATCATATGAGCATAATAATGCAAAAAAAAAAAAATAGCAATTGTAAAGTTTGAATGAATCATGATTGATGGCATCATATAACATAAATTGTACATGTTTTTTTGACATTAGACATTTAGAAAATGATATAACTTATTATGGATGATAGTTGAATCATGATGAGATTTAGAGAATACTATCCATAATCTATAATGTAGACTATAGTAATTACTAATAAGTAATAAATTTAGAGTTGACACATCATACCATAACTGTTAGAGTTTACACAACATTTCATCATCCAAATCTTTGGATTCCTTCCCATCAAGTTCAAATACTCCTTCATTATGCTTCATATTTCTCCAGTATGCATACCTTCGCTTTCTTGGTCCTCAGCTTCAACATCAATGCTACCAATACCAATACCTCTACTTGAGTTAGTGATTTGATTTTTTGAAATTTTGTCTAAATCTCTTCTTTGACATTTGTTCCTCCACAATTTCATTACCCTTTCATAGGGAAAATTATTGACTTCATATCTAGATGTATATAGCCTCAGGAAATTTTCCAAAATCTTGTCTAGTTTATTTCTTACCTTTGAATTTAGGAACCCCCAAGCACTGAAAAATCTCTCATCCTCCATAGACCCCAATATCATGGTCAACCATAATTCATCAATCTTAAAAATTTCTAATATTGAATCATGCAACACTTCACTCTGAGCTAGATTTCTCCAAAGTTTGGTTACCGATCCTTCTTCTCTAAGGTTTTTTATAAGATCATATTGTTCCTTCATTATAATGGAAAAATTATGTGACTATTCTCTCAAATGAGATTCATCTAAAACTCCATTTATAGTTACCCCATTGGTTTCTTTGGTTTTGCAAAATTGATATATCAAAACCAATAACTTATCTCTAAAATCTTTAGGACTTCTTAAACTCAAATAATAGGGAACACAATAAAAATTGATTCAAGTAATTCATGTTGAGAAAATATTTCTCTAAATTTAGAGGGAAATATTATAAGAAATTACTTTCATAGAATCCATTACAAACTCAATAATCTATTTAAACACTTCCTTTGTAACAATTAATTTTGGCCGCGTGGGTTTCTTTCGCTTTCTCTTTGATACAAGCATTCCATAATAGTGCATTGGTATCTCAATAGCTCTTACATTGGCACATAACTCCCTCTTTGCATCAATCTTTAAAAATTTACCAGGATTATCCAAATCTGTGATTCTCATCCACCCTAAAAGTTTGTCATCCACATAAAATGAATCTAGATTTCTATAGAGATTATCGATAACCATACATGTCATTTTCCATAATGCATTATATTATGAAATATTCATAGTTTTTTGTTGGATCTTCTTCATTATATTTCTCATTTCCTCTAGCATATGAAAAATGGTTGCTAACATTAAAAGTGTCTCTAAATTATGTAAAATTTCAAGTAGTTCACCATATTTCTGTTGACCACCCTGATTGTCATGAGTTGACTCCATTGTACCAAGAAATGATTTATATTCATAAAAATACTCGATGAGCTAGTCCATTCAAAGAGATCCATCTAGTATCATTATCCTTAAGAATATTTCTCCCATTAGTTAGTCCCTCAAAAAATTGTTGAAATTTCCTAAATTATTTAGGACTTCAACAAAGGTGCCTATAGATCTCTTTGATTAAAACTTTAACTCTGTATATTTACAAAGAGTTTCTGAAAATTCCAAAAGCTAGATTCATTCAGAGGCCCATGCAGTGAATGCCAACAATATAAGGTGCAAGAAGATATTTTAACTTTATGACAAGGCCATTCTTGTGGCCTTGGATTACTGTAGCTCCATTTGCTCCAACATACACCAACTCTTGGGAAATCATCATTTCATCTATATCTCCATATTTAATTAGAGAACTCTTTACTAGTTTAAATATGTTTTCTATTGTTGAATTATCCTTCATTTTAACACTAGTTAGTAGATTGGGTTGGTGGGCAAAATTATGTATAGTATAGACATACATGCATACCTAGGAAGTATTGTTTATTGCTATCACCTCATCTAAAGATAATGCAATAAAATTTGACTCTTTAATTTTTGTTTTGATATTTTTCTTTTCAACCTCAACAAGACAACTTGCACATTCACTTTCGTTATTTACTGACTAGTGACTCCTTAGATAATAAAATGCTTTCAGAAAGTGTAATAAACCTCTCAACGATGGGTAGTCTATTATGACACACCCTTTGCTCAAAATATACAAGACAACACTTAACTGAAGAGCTTTACCCATTTCTTCAACTTCCATTGCTTTTCTAAGAAGATATTTAATTAGGCTTTACCTTAGTAGGCTTCATCTATATTTTCTCCTAATCTAAATTCCTCCTAGTAATAACACATAAACTGAATACAAAATGAGCAAAATATATCATTCTTTTTTCCAGATTTTATATAGGATGGAAGGAAAAGAAGTAATTCATGTCATTCTTAGAATTATGAAAAACAAAACTATATTAGAATTCATTATTATTTTATTTCATATTGGTGAGAATTATAAATCTTACAGAGTAATCTAAGAACATGATAAGAGTAATAAGACACATAATAATTTTGATATAGAGAAATGTCTAAGAAAAATATTCAGGATAAGAAAACTACATAGAATTTCTATTAACTTTTAAAAAATAACATCATACTTTCTCATGCTATATGAAATGCAGTCTTGCTAGTATTCTCTTTTTAGGTATAATTAAGAATCATTGATATCAACACTAAGGTTACATTATGTTTCCAATACCAAGTTGCAACAAAGAAATAAAAAAGTAATAAAAGAAGCAAAATGCTAACATACCTAGAAACTATTCTTGCTAAGGCTAGAAGGTTAGTAAAAATGGTACCTAATGTTTGTTATTATTTTCTTTCCTGGAAGCCCTCTACTCTCTCCAGCCATGAATGTCCTCCAAAAATAATGGCTCGTTCATGTTGGTGTTTGAAACTATTGAGCAAAAAAATGCTCAATACCAAAGAGATAACACTCACATAACCTAAGGATTAGCCAATTCCCATTAACAATTACGTAAGTATACCATTTGGACCCAACTTCAACAAAACCAAGGATGTTTTCCTACTCTTTAGGCTCTGCAAAACTAAGGTAGGTATACCTAGGGGATAATTCACCAGGATACTGCTGCATGAGACTTAATTTAGTTTCATTCTAATTTTTATCCTCTATCACTATCACATATGCAATTCATCCATTTGTTGATATTCTTTGGTTCATGTTTATCCCTCTTAAGTAGATTTGGTCCTAATTCTCCTTAAGTTTACAATTACTTCTAGGAATAGTAGCTATCTAATATCCAGAAGTAAAATATAAAAAAGTGCTGACCAACATTATAACTCTAAACAAAATGGAATAAGAATGATTTTAGAATTGAAAAACTTGAATATGTAGCAGCAGAATTTACTCTCTAACATCTATGATTTATATGACCAGTGCTTTATCCATAGGGGCAAAGAGTTAACCATTAGCAGGAGATCTTGTTCAATTAACTTGTAATTGAGTTTATCAACTGCAATCACCTATTTCCATTCTTATGAAATATCCTTTTCATAAACTCATGAATTCTACTGATCTACTAAAGCATTTGCATAATCCCTTGACTTAAAAGCAACAATAAACCAATATACAACCCATCCAGACCGCATTCAACCAAGTGAACCTTATTCAAATGATCTCAAAATTAATAAACTCATGAAACGAAGATAGAAAAAAGTGACATAGATCTAGTGTAAATACCCTTTTGTATTATCCTTTTGCTGATTAATAGAGGAACCAATAGAGACTTAATGAAGAACCCATGAATTCATGCTGATACTATCATTTCTATTTGATATCAGAAAAGTATATAATTGGAAATAAACTCAAACACAACTACATATGCCTGGACCAACTATACTATTTCTTGACAATCCCAAAAAATACAGTATAATTCAGACCCTTGTTCCAACCCTGGGACCTCACTTAAATATGTGAGATGCAACAAGTTTCAGGCTTAGAAAACTTGACAAGTGTCCAGAAAAACAAAACTTAATGTAACAAAAAGTTAACACATCAAAATATACTTTGGTAGGCCCATATCTGTTACATCATAACAAATTACTGGCTATTTTGATTCACCAGCACTATTCTAAATCTTTTGAATATGCTGCCACCAAGCTAGCCAGTGATGAGTCCTGTGGTGTTTCTAAATCAACTTTTACCCTTGGATTTTCACTATTTTCACCTTAGACGGACAACATTACTTTTATCCTTGATTGTTTCTCTATCACATCCACATCTTGGGCTTCTATACCTGCAACTAGAACTAACTGGTGACCTTCACCTTCTTCATTTTTCATATCTGATGCTGATGTGTCAATAATCTACACCTCACCATCCTGTATCTCATCATCATCTATTCCAACTTCCTCAAATTGCTCACCAGAAGCAATATACACCATCCATGTGTCAAATACTATATCATCTAGCCAATCAAACTGTAGAATATCTCATTGCTTTTTTATAACATATTCTGCCTCCCTATCAATATCAAAAAATTCTTGTTTTAAAGAATCAAAGAATATTTGGGCTTTCACTATTTCTTCAGTTGTGGTAGCCCACCATGCATGCCCTTTTTCATTGATAATCCTATTCATCCTTAAACAAAATAAATCATCCAGCTCCTTGGCCCATTCATCTTTGTTCTTCAAATAATTTTTCCTGTCTAGGGCACGAGGAAACAAGCTAAAATTTTGGCTCTTGTACTTTTTCAAGTAGCCAACTATTATTCTTTGCAAATGAAATATTTTATTGTCAAAATTAGAAAGGTTAGAAACAATATCAAAAGTTTCCTCAATTTGATCATAGGAGGTTTTTATGATAGAATAACATAAAAATGTCATTTCTTTTCTCCTCCTTACCCACTTATTCACAATAGGCTTTAAAACCTCATCACTTGCTTTCAATTCCTCCCAAATATTTATCACCTTAGCCAATTAATCATAGACTAGCGGCCATTCAATTTTGTCCCCCAAATATGTGAGAGCCTTTCTTGATTTATCTTCATATTTTGCCTCCAACTCCACATGTAATGCTCACAACTTGCTTTTTTCTTCTTCAAAATCTTCTGCTGTGTAGTATTCCAGCCTTTGGGGTGTATTTGGTATTTCTATGAGGGGGGTGGATTTGAAGGGTTCAATTGGGGGGCAAGGGTAAGTTATTCTTGGCCTTGTGGACCTACCCATTAGCGTGTTTTCAAGCTCAATCCTCTTTTTAACCTCTTTATTGTAGGCCTCTAGAATTGTTTCATATTTGCTCTGTAATTCAAGCATGGCATGTTCTTCCTTCTTATTAGTGGCCAAAAGAAATTGGGATGAATGCACATTCCAATGAGCTACCTATACATGAGAGGTATCAACAACTCCCCTTACAATTATGTTTCCCATCAATCCAGACTCATCTAGTTGTGATAATGTGACTCTAGACCCTCTTCTTAATGACTAGTTCACCAATGTAGCTTGATCCTCAATAAATGTAGTACCTTGGAAGTCCTTTTTATTTTGATCTTGCAAATTCAATTTGTTTGGAACAGAATTGAAAACTAAGACATCAACAATGTACCAATTTGGTAACAACAAAATGCTAGATGCTTTCACCATTTTTCTTCCCTCTTCAGGGCTTATATTCTAAAATTCTCTTGTCATTTCTTCTTTTGTTTGGTTCTCAATGGAGGCCTCATCCATTTCTGGATGCTCTGTTTTCAACCATTTACATCTTTCTTCAAATTTATTCATGTTCACCCTCCATGCAAATTGCTGGAAAGCCCTAGACTTTACAAAAATGTCATCAACCAAAAATTGATGACTTGCCTATTCTAATATAGGGTCCAATTCCCTGCCTCTATAGTTAGTTATTGTTAGATCCAAACTTGGTGGAGGAGGTTCTTGGGGATTACCCTCATCTAACTCTACTTGAGTAATAAAAATACCTCCTTGTGATCCAATCTGCTCAATTTTCTCACCAGTGAGTTGTTCTTCTCCAATCTTCAAAGGGGATTGAGTGGGTGAATATTCCTCAATTTGAGGACTCTTTTCCTTCATTACCTTCTGCCTTTTGGGAGAAAGTTCATTAGGTCTCTCCTCTTGGACTACACTAGTGGATCCCATTATTTGCTTGCCCTTATCTACAAGAGCCCTTTTATTGTAAATTATAGTATAACCAGGTTTCTTTTGAACAACTATTTGTCCAACTGCTCTATTAGGAGTGAAAGCCAACCTCCTCATGACCTCTCTAGCCTTATCTAGGTATGAATCAATAAAAAAATGTTTCTTCTCATTCATAGCTTCCATTATTTTAGGGAAGGTATTCATAAATTTATTTACTTTATTAGCCTCTATATTAGAATTATCTAGAGGACCATATTTTTTATCAAAACAATGAATGAATTCTAAAACTCGAGAATAAACTCTCCACTTTTCCTTTTTAGTTTCTTGTTCCTACAATGAGAATCCATTCCTTATAATTTCATCTAGATAATATGAATCATGTTTGACCTAACCCAATATAATTCTATGTCTCAAGCTTTGATTAAAAAATCCCCCAGTATCACAAAAATGAGGATGGGAGACAACCATTTTATATTGATCCAAAATTTTATGCAAAAGGATCCAACCCCCTTTGGTAATCACAAACTAGTGTGCCATAGTGCAAGTAGGAAAAATTGACCCCAGTGACCTTTTCAATAGAAACATCTCCTCCACTCCTCCTAACTACCATCAAACTCAGCCATTCCTACCTTTAAAGGTACTTGGTAGGGAAAAACATGAGGGCTCCCCTTAAAACCATAAATTCTAAAAATAGTAGAAATAGAGTAAGGAATGATATCTCCCCAATTGTGTGAAACTTTCAAATTATGGGGGTTATTCATAGGCCTAATGAGGTTCATTAGTGCCTTAGGGATCCTAGGATTATCACTCAATATGAGGCATCTCAATTTAGAAGCAAAATACCTATCAAATCTGACAAAACTAGCATTATCTGCATCCTAGGTCATGTGTGCACTCCATAACTAGACTGGTAGTGCTTCCCATTCTCCTCTTTGTTCAATTCCATCTCTTTACCAAAATATGCCACCCCTTTAAAAAAGAACATATGCATCAATAGAGAATAGTGCCCAAATGTCTTCTCCACTTTCCCTTTGGCAATTCCAACCAAACCAACATGGATTTCTTCAACTGAAAAGGAAGCAAAATAAAAAATAACATCTACACCAAAAGAGACAATTTGAACCATCATATACATAAGGCCAATAGGCATGAAATCTTGCTCGTCTTCACCAAAAACATGACACAGGGTCCTGTATATCTCTATAGCCTGGGAAGTGAAAAGACTCTTCTTAAAAGGTTCCCTCGAGGCTGCATTGATTACAGGAAAGGTTCCTATTGTGCCAATGTGTGCCCTCAGTGCACCTCCTCTAATCACATCCTTCTTTGCCTTGTATTCATTCTCTATTTCTGATAGATTAATTGACACATGATAATCTAACAATGGCTCTAGGCAAAAAACCTCTCTAATTTCCTTAGGACTAATTGAGATCAGAGGCACACCATCAGTTCTTCTCACCACCCTAATAGCTTGGTCATAATTCTTGGCAATGGCTTCAAGCAAATCGTAATCCATGAAAACACTTGGAACTACTCATTTTCTCAAATCAAAATTTTAGACATTAGCATGAGGGGCAAACAAATTCCTTTTCGGAAACCATTTCTTGAACAAAACAAAACCAGTTTGCGTAGTTGTTGCATCCCTAACCTAGTTCCCTTTGTCATACAAGCCATCAAAAATCTTAAGCCTAGGTCTTAAGGAAATTAACTTCTTAACTTGTGTAGGTTCGATGGTGGACTCTGGAAGTAATTCTTGCAAATCATCATGAACATTCCTATCCATA
Source organism: Cupressus sempervirens (assembly GCA_028749045.1). Taxonomy (NCBI): domain Eukaryota; kingdom Viridiplantae; phylum Streptophyta; class Pinopsida; order Cupressales; family Cupressaceae; genus Cupressus; species Cupressus sempervirens. The sequence goes on along the minus strand of CM053790.1, from coordinate 234,568,541 downwards.
TAATTTACTTGTCCAGAAAATGCTTTCTTAGGAGGCATCTTGACTATAATTCACATGAACCAGAATGCTACAAAAGTTATAATATGAGTACTTACTTGATTTTCCAAACTTGTTCTTCTCTAAACCTCTTCAATAGCTCACGAATAGGGAGGATTTCTTCATGTCTTTTCTAAGCTTATCACAATATCATCAGTAGGCTCTGGTGCTTAGAAAATGTCAAATCTTTGTTTGCGCGAGACTGGAAATGGAAAAATCTCCTATATTATACCCTATTTTTCTCACACATGAAGCTTTCATTCATCATAAATGCATAGAATTAAAAAATAGAGTGGCATTACATTTCCTTTGGAATTTGCACCGTTGATCCTTGAAAAATCTTATGATCCAAGAAAGAAAACTGGGTTGAATCACCTTTCTTCTTAACACACTGGCAGTCAAGCCAATAAAATGCTTCCATCTGTACCTTTCCTTCAATGCTGACATTTTAGTCTGGGCCCACTGATGATTGGGGACATGTGTCATCAAGTCATTACCTCGCTATGCATAACTTTTAGACATCTTACTATAGTGAGATAGCGATAACCATTGATGCTACTTTGATCATGTGGTAGACATTTGATACAACTCTTAAGAGAGAAATGATGGGTCCCTCATTCACTATCTCGCTATACATAATCTTTGTGCAACTCTTCATAGCGAGATAGCGATGGTTGTAGATTTGAGGTTACTCTAAAGGTGTGGAAACTGCATGAATCTTTGAAAATGTGGTGGGTCCCTTACTTGCTACCTCGCTATGCATAATTTTCGCACATCTTTCCATAGCGAGATAGTGAGTATCCTTTTATCCATGATTGATCTGATGATTATAATCCTTCACAAGTTTTATGCATGGGGCATGTATCCAAGTTATTGTTGATGTCGAGTTGGCTTAACATGCTGACATATATATAAAATTTTAATCCCTAGTGACATCACACCTCCTTGGCTTGGCTGTGTTGTTATTTTTTAGGTGGGTCACTACTTCGCTACTAGCAAAAGTCATTTACTTTTTGGTAGTGACATAGTGACTTTCGGTAACCCATCAAAAATTAGCTCCAAGAAAAATAAAAATAGAATAACCATGATTGACACAACTATTATAGAAATAAAGGCATAGTTTGTAAGATATCTTCCTCAGGATCCTTAAAATCACTGCCTGTTTTAAAAGAACATCATCTTTTGCAATATCCAAGCACTTGCTATGTCACAACCAGAAACTTGCTGATTTTCCTGGTCATGATGTAGCGAGCTTTGGTGGATTAAGAATTCTAGTGACGGAAAAACATATGACACATTGATTGAAACTTCACCAATTAATACTACTGTCAGAGAAGGTGGTCGTGCACATTTATGAAAATGCATGGGAATTTTGTATTCACATCAATGAAAAGGTTGCCACTTTCTTTATATTCTGGGCAATCGCTATGTCACTACTAGAAAGGTGCATAGATTTTCCAATCACGACATAGTGACTCACCGAAAAAACTTGGGTCTTGGTGTCAACACTTGCAAATTGCTCCTCGTGTGTCCTTTCTAATACTGACAACCCTAGGGTAGAGTACATGACCATAAAGTTTTCAAATCAATACACTTCTCTGATGCCGAACCTCATTTTTCAGTACCAAAACATAGTTTTCTGATGGTTGCTACATCACTATAGTAAACAACCTCACAACTTTTTATAGCGAGCATGTGACATCTGTGGATCCAAACAAGATCTAATAGCGAGGAAAGAACTTTTCAAAAAGGACTCAAAAATGACTTTGAAGGAGGTAGGAAAAGAATATTCGACCTCTTTTTAAAAATATTTTGCGCCAAGATAATTTTAAAAAAGGGCAAGACCTAAGGTTTTACACAAATTTTAAAGGATATCAAAATACAAGACCCAAAACCTCAAACCCAAGGATCAAACAAAAGAACTCATATCTGATTTTTATATCATGATTTTAAGAAAAGTTACTATGTAAAAATTAGACCAACAGTTTGGATATATATTTTCTTTAGTCAAAAATGACATAGGGTTCTTGCTCCAAAATGTTTTTTCTTCTTTTTGAATTTGATCATTTTTGCACATATACTTCAACGTATATTAGGTTGGGTCTATTATGGAAATCACATGTGGCAAGAGACGTCAATGGGTTTCTCTTCAGTGACCACTTTTTTCTCCACATGACTTCTCCTCTCAAAAATAGGTGTGTATGTAGTCTAGACCTCTATGTGTGTGTGAAGTAATGGAAGAAAATACTCTATTCCAAATTTATGGACTTCATTTTTCATAGCTTCTACTTTTAGTTCTAGTTTATATAGTTTTCTTGTGGTATGTGTTTATTTTCTTTTTTTAATATTTTGTTGTTCATAAGTTCCCTTATTATTTTTATATCAATTGTTTGGTGATCATCAATTATTAAATAATCAAAATTTTGAGATTTATCTCTATTTATTTTAATTCAATAAATTATAAATGACTACAACTTATAACATCTAAGGTAGGTATCATGATTTTTTTTCAAAACTTTATAAATATTTACGATGGACTTGATTTGAAAGTCGACCAACGTAATTTATTTTGATTTTAATTTTAATAATTATTATAATAATGAATGATGGTACAATAATGATCTTTCCATTGAATTGATTATGAAATGATTATTTTATTAAACAAAATCATATTAAATTTAATTGTTCTGAATACTATAGAATGAATACCAACTATTTGACAATATGCCTTACTATTAAAATTGTTGGCTAGAGGTTAAAAATAAGATACTGTGCATTATTACACCATTTTTATGGGTTGGAAAGTGTTTAAGAGGGGACTGTGCATCCTAAACCATGATGGTTATGAACCTATTTGCTAAAAATGGCCTTGTGACAATTTTTTTTGTATACTGAGGAAGCCTCTAAAAAGATTTTTTTATATAAATTTTCATGAAAAGTTCATAAAAATAGCAACCAACTCATAAGAAGCATTAGCTGATTTAAAACTCCAACTATGATCTTTCACTCTGTTTATAGATTGTATAAATATAGGACTGAATTTAGATAATACTTTATCAATTAGTAAAAAATATGGAAAATATTTAAAATGTATACAACAAGCAAGACCTGGGTATAACATCCCATATAGGATTTTAAATTACAACCTTAATACCATGATGTTTAGAATCTCTTAGGAAAGAATAGAACATTACTCTATTTTCAAACATTATAATTTAATATCATTTGGACATACAACTAGTATGATATTGAATAGATAAACTATAGCTTACCTTGAGTCAAACTTTTCCACTTAGCTCAAAAGAAAATATATTGTTTCACCTTTAGCTTAACAAAAGCTTTCAGTTAGTAAATGGTGGATAACCATTTACTAAAAGCCATGTGTAACTATTACGTAAATTTTAGGAAAGAATGAGATTTGAAAATGATAATAAAGAGGAGTAGGGCATATGTGCATAGGAAAACTCTTCACATAGTTTAACTAAGTTTCAGAAACAAAATTTTAGGTCAAGTTAGGAGAAGGATAGTATGGGTTACAACATGATTTACCCGAGTGTGTGTATAACAATGAAGAACTACTTGGAAACAAAACAAACCCCTAAAGGGTCATCTCCATAGTAATTACATCAAACTTAGTACAAGCTGAACTACATATTGATAGTGAGTATGCATTCCACTGGTGTCATGATCCTATGGATTTCGGTATGTAGGCAACCTAGAAGGTGAAGGATACATCCAAAGCATAGATACCTATGAGATAGATTTCGTCGCTATTCACCCCTCATTAAGTTATAATTTTTTTTTTAAAAATACAACTTAGAAAACAAAAAATATTCTCAGGAAGGTACCTATACTTGGACGGATGCTTGAACCCTGAGAGTGGATATAGGACTTAAGAAACTCTTAGTAGTCTACCACCTAGCTGTATGCTTGAAACCCAAGGAAGGGTGCAAATATTTGTTAACCTTGGCACACCATAGGGATGGCTATGAAATTATAGCAACTGACCCTAGACCTAGATAGTCCCAAAGGGTGAATAAATTATATTCATAGTACATATATATTCTTGTTCACACAAGAATCCATCCCAAATGGATGAAAGAAAGCCATTTAAAAAAATTGCTTATTTATATTTCTACCAAAATTTAAGATGGCTTGATTGACTAGTCTGTTGCCCTAGATAGAAGAGCCCAAGTGGTTAAATGAAATTTTGTCCTGTATGGTCTCATCTCATGAGTAATCAACAATTAAACCAAAAAGAATTGTGTGAATTCTTGTTGAATTTGTTATAATCATTCTTCTGGTAATCTATTGTTCTTTCTAAGAATAGGATGGTCCTTACATATGGTTTCTACATTCTTAACATGTTGAAATTCCTCCTTGGTTTTCCATCTTGTCACTAATTTTCCCACTTCATCTATGATTGTATTCTTATAAAGTTTATCCATGCTTTTCTATGGTGTCAACTTTTAGTTGCAACCTCTTTTCCTTTTTATTTATCCTTGTACATATCGTACATCTGCATTCTAATAGAGGCTCACCTTATTTTGGATTACATGTAGGTTCAATGAATGAATACCTTAAGGCCCATTCTATTTGAAAATTCCTTATCAATAGATCCCAATTCTAATTTTTTTTGGATTTTGCATCAGTTTTTGCATTGTATTTCCTTTTTTCTAGTTCTTGGTTGTGCAATATCACCATCTTTGGAATTCTCATCCAAGTCAATTATATTATTCTAGCTACTCTAGGTATTTACCTAAAGATCTTGGATACTTTGGGTATTTACATGAATATCTTCTTCATATTCATCGTGATTAGAGATATCAGGTTCACCAACTTCTTCAATATGTGCCAGTGGTAGTAGGAAAGGCAGAGGCAAAGAATCTTGTAAATGTACCTATGAAATTGTAGGTTCCTGATTGTGGCCACTAAAATATGATGACAATATTATATGAGTGTGTTTGGGTGGCTTATCTTCACTTCCACCACATATAGGACTTTTACCCTTGTTCATGTTTGACATCTCCCAAGAAATATAGGCTGCCAAACAATTCAAGTTGTTCAAAAAGTGGCAGTTGACTATAGTCTATTACATGTATTTATCTAAATAGTATTCATTGGTTATATGACCTACACTATAACATATAGATTCCCTAGACCTCTCCCTAGTTACTACATGACCTATTGGTATTGGTCACTGGTCCCAGGTGATAACTGACCACTAACAATCTAACATGTATCCACTAAATAAGAACAAACTAAAATAATAGAGAACAGATAGATAGGGGTTTGACTTACTCACCTTTGCCTAAATCACAATCGTTGCACTCCTGAATTGCTTGACAATTATCTTTGTAGTTTGATAAATTAAGACTTTGCTATTGATTGAAATTAAGACAACATACTAATCTATGAATTTATTTATATCACTCCTTTTTAGTGAATTCCACAAGAATATTATAGTGTATACAAAATATTTGGTGAATCCATATAATAAAATTATGTCTTATGGAATTTCCAAGGCAATTATGGTTTATCTATTATATGTCCATGCATAATATAGTTGGCAAAATTGAGTTAGTGTATGACATGTGTCCACATATTTGTGGGGTGAATGTTATCCCTCTCTTAAAATATTTTGTAAAACCAAGGATGAATTGAGGCTATCTACAAAGTTCCACTTCAGGAATCATAGGCGAATGTGTTTAATTTGTCATGTACAAAAAATATTTTTGATTGGCTATTTCTTGTCAAAATGAGATCCAATGGCGATAGTCTTGAGGGTGTGACCCATTTTTGGTAAACATGGGGTTATGCTATGTATCATATTTGATGTATCTAAGGCCTATTTTGCTGTAGTAGTAGAGTGGGAAATAAAATAAGAAATATTTTATGTTTTCAATATTTAAATTTAATGTTTTCAATAAATGTCCTACATGTGGTGGCATACCTAGAGTAGCAGTTCCATGAGCTCTCCAGATATAGCCACCTAGGACTGGGTGTAGATTCTTTAAATTAGAATAGTTTTAATGATTGTCAAATTCCAATAATAGGTAGTAGGCAGTTTCAGATTCTTATCCTTTTCTTGGATAGAAAATGAAAAAAAAACGTGGATATTTAAAATGTGGCCTACTGCATGATTGTCAGATTCCAATAATAGGTAGTAGGCAATTTCGAATTCTTATCCTTTTCTTGGATAGAAGACAAAAAAAACATTTCTCATCCTTTTATTAGAAAAGGAGAGTCAGTTTTAAATAAGCCGGTTGGCTATGTAAGAGAGGCATTCAAATTTGGGTAATAGAGAAAGTTTCAGTTTTTGCCTTAGAAAGGATATAGATAATTGACTATGGAGTTTGGCAGCAATTCGATCTTGGTCTCTCTTATCAAAGTGCAAATATATTTTCTTTGAGGACATTCCGAGTTAAAGATCTTGGTGTGCGGGTGAAGATAAACTATGGAAATTTATATATTCTGATGAATCCAATCTTGAGTTTGGTTCGAGTTCGATCCCAACTGATTGATGTCGTGCCCCTTGAAGTAACTCAGTTGAGTGAGTATTCCTCCTGAGCTTTCCAAGGTGTGGCTCTGCATCATTTTTGGTATCAGAGCCCAGCAAAAGGTTTGGGAAAAAGTAGTTGTGTATATGTTTGTGTGATTGTGAAAGATTGAGAGAAATAGTCTGAGAAGAAGTCCAGGAGACTAGATAAGAAGAAAATAACCTAGCCGAGGAATGATGAGACAAGAAGAAGCAACTTTATTATATCTTTTTAGAAGGTATCAGCAGAGAAAGGATTCTAAACAAAAGGAGATAGAGGAAAAGAAGAAAAGAGAGAAAGAAGAAAGGAGAAAACAAAGAGAAGAGCTAAGCAAGATAGAAGAGGGGATAAACAATTTGAGAAGGAGACTTGAGGAGAATGACGCTAAGTTGAAAGAGAATAAAGCTAAGTTGAAAGAAGAGCAGCAAGAACACAAAGTGCAGCAACAAGAAGTGCAGCAAGTATCTCTTGACGAGAGCAGTAACAAGACAAGCCCTATTGGATTTGAATGCAAACAATCAGTGGTTGGAACAGTAACATGTCCTTTGAAAATAGAGAAGAGTACAATGTTGGAAGGTACTCCTACGGAAAATATTTTAGAGGCAACTGATGAAGCCTTAAATATGCATAATGAAGAAAAATGTCAAGAGGAATGGCATGAAGATGAAGCTAAGGAATGTGTAACAACAAGTTCTAAAGAAGAATCTGATTTATGGGAAAAATTTGCAGCCATTGTGGGAGAATGGAAAAGGCATGGCGGTAGTACGGAAACTTAGCTTGAAGAAGAAAGGAAAGAGTGCAATACTGTTATTGTTCTTGAGAAAAGTTGTAATAAGAAAGAGATATTTGAAAGTGAGATTACTACAGAAGATCAAGATGATGATAAATGTTTAATAAAGGAAGAAGAGATAAATACGATTCTTAAGATTCAAGATGTGAAACTGGTTGATAGTCAAGAAGCAGATAAGTTTATGGTTACTATTGATGAAGATAGATATGATGCACATTACATGGTGTATAAGGAAGCTCATATTCAAAAAGAGAACTCAAATAATCTTAATGTTGATGATATGTTTTCTTCTAATAATGTTTATACAGGGATGCAGATTTTATGTATAGTGAATCATGCTGGAGAATTTTCTATAACATTTACAGCATTAAAGAATCAAAGCTACAATGTGGAGAAGTTGGATATTATCTTTGTTTTTCTTGTAGATATGCTCATCCTAGTTCAAAGAAATTGGAAAGTTCGAAAGAAGAATGAGATTCATTTCTACAACACATCATCTCAAGAGGACTTGAGATTCATTCTACAGGGGAGTATGCTGCAGTAGCAGAGCGGGAAATAAAATAAGAAATGTTTTATGTTTTCAATATTTAAATTTAATGTTTTCAATAAATGTCCTACATGTGGTGGCATACCTAGAGTAGCAGTTCGATGAGCTCTCCAGATATAGCCACCTAGGACCGGGTGTAGATTCTTTAAATTAGAATAGTTTTAATGATTGTCAAATTCCAATAATAGGTAGTAGGCAGTTTCGGATTCTTATCCTTTTCTTGGATAGAAAACAAAAAAAAAACGTGGATATTTAAAATGTGGCCTACTGCATGATTGTCAGATTCCAATAATAGGTAGTAGGCAGTTTCGAATTCTTATCCTTTTCTTGGATAGAAGACAAAAAAAACATTTCTCATCCTTTTATTAGAAAAGGAGAGTCAGTTTTAAATAAGCCGGTTGGCTATGTAAGAGAGGCATTCGAATTTGGGTAATAGAGAAAGTTTCAGTTTTTGCCTTAGAAAGGATATAGATAATCGACTATGGAGTTTGGCAGCAATTTGATCTTGGTCTCTCTTGTCAAAGTGCAAATATATTTTCTTTGAGGACATTCTGGGTTAAAGATCTTGGTGTGCAGGTGAAGATAAACTATGGAGATTTATATATTCTGATTAATCCAATCTTGAGTTTGGTTCGAGTTCGATCCTAGCTGATTGATGTCGTGCCCCTTGAAGTAACTCAGTTGAGTGAGTATTCCTCCTGAGCTTTCCAAGGTGTGGCTCTGCATCATATTTGTGGTGATGGGCTTAGGGGTGTGACCCATTCTTTGTAAACCTGGGGCAATGCACTGTACGACACATGTGGAAAAGAATACCAAACCAATGTTGGTCGATGAGAGAAATTTTCCAATTGGTGAAAATTTGCCACCAAAGTGAACCTGCTCTTATTGCATATGTTAGTATTCTGTGCCTCCTTTCTGCTATCCCATTCTGATAAGTTGTCTTCGGGGATAGAAGTTATTTTTTTGTACCATTATCTTCACAAAAAATGTTAAAATTATTTAATGTAAACTCTCCTCCTCTATCAAATCTCAAGCATCTAATCTTCAAACCAGATTAATTCTCAACTTTACTCTTATATATCTTGAATTCCTCAAAAGATTCATATTTTTATCTAAGAAATGTTTCCCACATCATTCTAGTGAAATCATCAACAAGAATCATAAAATATCTTTTACCATAAAACTCTTTTGTCTTTATAGGACCACTCAAATATGTGTGCACAATCTCCAACTTTGCTAAAGTAGTAAATTTCTTTCTTGGAAATGTACTTTTCTTCTATTTTCCATTACACATGCCTTACACATCATGTTAGTAGGTTTTACAATTTTGATATTGCTATCAAGATTTAACTATGTAGTTTTGAGTCAAACTCATTGACCCATGTTTCATGAGTAGTCATTCACATGAACCCATCTCTCATGAGAATGAATGGAACACTTAGAACTCATTAGATCTAGGTGATACTCATAGAGGTAAAGTATCGAGACTTCCCACGAGGTCACCCATCCCAATACTAGTCCATCTCAAGAACGCTTAACACAGTTAAATCTTGAGAGCAATATCACAATTTGACTTGTTGTGGAAAATATCTCCTACTTATTAGGTTTCAAAATCTTAGGAAAATCTCTAATTGCAAATGTAGTACTAACCTTCACAATGTTATCAAAGTGTTTATGAAAAAATATCTTATGCCATAACCAACTATCATCCACCTTAGCAACTAAACATATTATCTTTGTAGGTTTCAACTGAAAAACATTACCTCTTATCCTCGTACCAATACCAATTAATGTGCCATCTTTTTCTTTGATAATGCAAGTCATCTTTGTGAACTACAACTCATATCCCTTGTGCACTAGTTGTCCAACACTCAAAAGATTATGTTTCAAACCATCCACAAAATAAGCATCATCAATGTTAGTCTTTCCATCAAGTGTAATAGATCATTTTCATTTTATATGATAAGTTGCATTATTTATAGCTATTACATTCAACAAAATTATTTATATCTCCAATCGTGTGATGGAAACAACCACTATTAATAATCCAATCAGATTTCTTCTTTTCAACTTATGATACTAATGCATTTTCTTCTCTAACTTCCTCTTTTTCAGGACTTTCTTCCTTAATAGAAAAAAATCCTCTTTCATCATTATCATCACCACTTTATCTCAAGAATTCTTCTAGTTCAAAATTAAATTCTTCTTCATCAATATATAGGTAATCCTTAGGCATTCTTGATTTGTAGGGCTTCTTAAACTTCTTTACTCTCTTAGGACATTTAGAAGAATAATGACCATATGTGTTACAATTCAAACACTTAACGATTTTTCTATCTTTCGGTTCTTTCTTCATAAGAAGGGAAAGTCCTTGCTCAATCTTATTGTCTTCATCTACTTTGGTTTGGCTATTAGTGACATAATCTCCACTTCTACTTGCACTCCTTGTCAACAAGGATTGAACACTTAATGTGTTGAAATCAATTTCGATTCTAGGAAATTCTCCACTTTGTCTCATTCACATCTCATCTGACTATAATCTCCCAGGAAGTGTCTCTCTTTTAAAATCAAATATTAAAGGAATAAATTGTTCTATCATTTGTGTTGTCTCTCTATATGCAGGTGTCAAGTCTTAAATATCTTCCATATAATTCATCTTCAGATCTCTCTCCTCCACAAATCTTAATACCTATAACAATCCATGCTATTCTACCAAAGCAAATTCTTACAGATCCATCTTCCATTATTTTGGCATCTTGAAATAAGCATATTCAATTCTATAATCTAACTTTTTGAGCATGATTATCACCGTCAAATGTACTTTGCAAAGCTTTCCAAATTTCATGAATAGGTCTTAAAGATTTTACCTAGGAAAATTTAATTTTAGGAAGACTTGATAATAGTGCTTCTCTAGCAAGCATATTGATCATGAATAAGTCTTTCTAAATTTCATCACAACCTTCAATCTTGTCTTCTTCAATCACATCCTTTAGGTTTTTAGTGATCAACCAGTTACTCAAACCCATGCATGGAAAATGTGTTTTTATCTTTTCTTTCCAATTGTCATAGTTGACTCCATCAAACTTTAGATTGTCTTCCCTAAAGTGTGCCATAGATCTCCTTAAGCCATTAATTTTTTCCTTGAAGGACCTAATTCTCTAATAGCAATGGCTAGACATAAAGTCCACCAAGATAACTGAGGGCGGGGGGTGGGTGAATCAGTTATGCAATTAAAACAACTCTCAATATATTCATTAATTTTGAAATATTTAAACAGTAGATGAAACAACCATAGAAAGATAACCATACACAATAATACCATATATGTTAACAAAGGAACCCTTGATTAGAGGGAAAACCCAGATGGGGATGCTAGCCACAAGATGATGTACTAATATAAATGTTCCTTATGAAAGGATGGACCATGATGTTATCAGTCAATGGAGTACATTCAATTGCATGAGTCCTTGCTAGTAGACATTGAATCCTTATTAGGAGATTCCAACCCTATTAGGAGTTGAAAGGAAGATAGAAGGACCCACTATTCAAATAGCATCACTACTATCCTCACTAAATAATACAAGTACATACATCAACAATTGTCTAACACCAACTTCTTTTGCCAAATATAGTTCCTTGTTAGCTCATTGTGCCTCAACTACACCAATCTCTTCTCTAATCTAAAAGATATTCACATGTAAGCTCACACAATACAATATCACATGTAATGATCTCATTGATTACAAAATTCATGCTAACATTTATCACATACCTTATGCCTTTAGGTACGATCTAGTATAAGTAACCTACAAATTTGTGTCTTATAAGGAGGAAGAGAGATGAGAAGTGGTTGAAGGCGGTGGTACAAATATTACTAAAAGACTTCCATTTTAAGACCTCAAAGAAAATTGAATCCTCAAAACATGGATTGGGGATAGTGAATATTGAATGGTAAATGAGAGGAAACATGGAGATGAGTAAGTAGATAATAATTGACGTTCATGGATTAGCATTGTAGCTTAAGAAGTACATGATTAGATGGAGACCTAAAATATTATTGTAAGGACCATCCTCATTGATGACCTAGATTTCCATTGATTAGATTTCTCATGTTCTTAGTCATTGTTGGAAATATTCATGATATAACAGTTTACTGAGAGGGGAGGGGTGAATCAGTAAACTTAAAATCTTAAACCAATTCAAATTAACCAGTAAAATATTTAATCATCTAATCTGCAGTATGTAAACATTCATAACACATAAGCACAGAGATTTTGGTGACCCAGAAACCTTCCAAAATAGAAAGTAAAACTGGGGTGGGGATGAAACTCACAAATCTTCTTTACTGCAGTAGGAAGTTAGCCGGTTAAGGCATACAATGATCACTTCTGGTGATCTGCCCTGTTAGGAGCATAAGGGATTGTTATATCCACCTTGTTAAAGGATTTGAAACATACTTCATAAGTATGCACTCTGTTAGGAGATTTAGTACAAAGACTGTTAAATCTACCCTGTTAAAGGATTTATAAAAACTGATTCACCTGTTAGAATGAAACAGTGGATCTGAATACAACTGATTGCTGATAAGATCCGCTATGCTCTGATTGTCCTTGATATGACAGATAAAACATTTCTGCTCCAATGCTAACCTTGCTGAAAACCTTCAAAATTCAGCTTACATGCTTTCGCACACATTCTTCACATACTTCGCATATATCACACACATATTATTTTTGAATGATACAATACATTACATATATATACCATCCAAGTTAAAATTACATGCAATGGTCGGCTGAATAAAAGTAGACAAAATTTAACTGAGTCGGCCAAATAGCAAAACAAACTCGGTAGAACAAACTTCTTTGTTTACCGACTGAGCTCGGTTAACACTGAGTCCTATGTTAACCGACCGAACTCGGTTAACACTACATCCGTCTTTACTCGGTTAATATTGAGTTCTTAATTAACCGACCGAACTTGGTTAATGCTGAGTTCTTGGTTAACCGACTGAACTCGGTTAATACTAAGTTCTATGTTAACCGACTGAACTCGGTTAACACTGAGTTCTATGTTAACCGACTGAACTCGGTTAACACTGAGTTCTTCTTTACTTGGTTAATACTGTGAGAAAAGTGTTGTCACTAATGGAAAATAACTTTATGCCAACAATCTCCCCCTTTGGCATTAGTGACAAAAACAATTATGTATCAAAGTTTATGTACAGAAATTGACATACATTTCAAAAAGTTTCCAAAATTGTAGATCTTATTAGATGTATGTCTCCCCCATACAATATGCACAGTATTTACAGATCAATACATATATCTTTGCACGGATAGCTCTGAAGTTCTGAAGTTCTGTCTCCCCCTTTTTGACAATAATGCCAAATAACATATATTTACACTGAGATTTCAAAATGAGAAAGAAATTCTGAATGTACCTTGAGAATAAGAGCCAAAGCCTTATCCCAATTTTCTTGCAAAACTTTGCTGGAGGAGAGTGCAATTTGAATTTCTGCAGAAAGTTCAATCATATGATCTGCAACTGAGAAATTGTTGTCATGAATCAATGTTCTGGAATGAGCAATATGCTTTTGCATTGAAGTCATGACAGGAAGAATCATAATCTAGATATCTATGAGAGTAGACCTGATTCTTGCTTCCTCTCTCAGCAATTCTGCCTGTTTCTCCGACAAAAATCTTATTTTATGATGATGGGATGAACTTGTACTGAGGTCAGATTGCAGCACTTGGGCACTGACCTTCATATCCTCATCAATTTTATTCAACTTTTCTTTTATATCCTTGGTATACTTAGTAACATCACAGAGTTTCCCAAAAAGTGAAGTTACATTATTAAAAGAATTCTCAAAATTATTCAAAATTGTAGACAATTCTATCTGATTTAATGCAATATGCTGAGCAATGTGCTCAAGCACCTTATTGTCAAATTTCTTCTCTGCCTTTTCAATCAACTTTTCTTGGCCGGAGGTATCCTCATTGAATTTGTTTACAGCCTCTTCCAACTGAATCAAAATGTGTTGAGTAGAATCTACTTCAACACCTATAGCCTCTGTTATAATATTTTTAGCACTCTCAATGATGCTATATTCCAGATCTCTTTCATGCCGTAGCTGTTTTTGCCTAGCCTTCTGCTCTAATAGCTGACTGAGCATTCTCATTTCATCAACTGATGCTGTATCAAGATCTATTTTAGGAAGAATAATGTCCTTATCCAAATCAATTTCCTCATCCAGTGTCTTGCTGGAAAACATGTATCTTTTTTCTTTTCCAGCAAAGACTTCATCTTGACCCTTGTGAACTGAGACTATAGTTGATGAGGCAGGGCTGGCTGATAAGACTGGAATAGGACTATGTATAGGAAGACTAAGAGATGTGCAAATGGTATCAAAAATTGATGTTGCTGTACAGGATGGAGTGGAAGAGCTAATAGTTGCCAAAATTTGATTAAGAGAAGTCAAAATTGTAGTATCTGTAGGTACACTTATTATACATTCTGCAGTAGAGGTTGATGTGCATGATGAACTTACTGCAGAGACTGATGGAGACTCGGTTAATGAAGGTGGCTGCAGCTCGGTTAATGAAGTGATTGGAACTTGCATAGATGGTACATGGAGCTGAGAGGACTTACCAGTAGAAGCTATTTCCATAGTTGATGTAACTATTTTGGATGGAGAGTGTGGAGGAGATGCAATGAGTTCAGCTGCAATTTGTACTGGATCTTCTTCCACCCTTGCTTGTTCTTCTTTCTCCTCCATTTCTTTTTTAGCTTCTTCTTCCTCTAATTCTTTCTTAGCCTCTTCTTCCACTTCTAACATGATTGAATGAAGATCCTCTGGAATATCTTCAATATCATCATCATCTTCATCATCATCACTGTTGTCAATGTCATTGATTTCAACCGTATCATCACTGGATTTGTGTAGATGATAGATGTTTTTCCACATGTTTGTTGCATCATTTACCACATGCTCAATGTCTTTGACAAGTATCAAACAGGTGTGGAATCTAATCATCATATTACCTTCGTGATCTTTCAGTGATGCTTTCACTTCAGCATTAGTGAAACTCGGCAGGAGATTCTTCAGTGTCTGTTCATAGATGTCTTTTACAGTCTTGGTTGTAGCTTCCCATCTGATTTGCAACCTCTCCAATAGTTCTTTGGAGATCTGGGAGGCTATCTGGTCCGGTGAGTATTTCCATTTACCCATCTTGTTCAGTACCAGTTCCTCAATCTGCATCTTTTCTTGTTCTGTTCTGGTTTCAAACTTCAATGCTTTGAAGTTTGTGAAGCTAGCACCTGCTTCTAATTGCTTTAATCTATCCTCAAATGTGGGTGGAGGCTTAACAAGCACAGGTTCTTTCTTTCCTTGTCTTGTTCTCCTGGAGAAGACTGCAGAGGCTTGCCTTTTAGGTTTGGTGATGATCACCTTGCCTTTCTTTTGTTGAGGCTCCTTTTCCTTGTCTGACTCGGTTTCCTCTTCTTCTTCTTCGTCTTCTCCTTTGCCTTCTATTATCAGTTGGGTTATTCTTCTCTTTCCTTTGCTAATGGCCTGAGGGATTTTAATTTGGAGCTCAATTCTGGCCTTAGCTTGATCATATGTTCCAAAAATTGGTTGCCTTGGGTCTACTGGTTCATTCACCAGTGCTTCTATGATATCCCTGGCTTCATCAATTTTTACCTCATAGGGAAGAGGTTTCACCCATGCTACTCGAGGCCTGGCTGCCTGAATGTATACCTTGTCGCAATCTACCATGAAGCATATGTCTTCCTTGTATTCTTCAACCAGTTTGGGTGGAATTCGGAACCTATGATTCATCTTTTCCTTAAATTCTTCAAAATAGTTATCCAAAATAATATCAAAATTTTCACCTAGTTCTGCAATGAACTCGTTTATCTGATAAAGAATTGGTATATCTTTTCTCCATACTACTGATCCCTTTGATGGAAAATATTTCTAAATATAGAAGAATAAACAAATCAAAAGCGAACCGAATTTGCAGGGATTATTCTTGGAGGTTCTAATGCTTTCCATATTCTTATTGAATTGGGATAAAAGTAATTCTGATAAATCAAATTCTAAATTCTTCTTCACTATTTTGTACGCCAGATCCACAGCTTCACAGGGTACACTGTTTGGACGGCTTGAACTATAGATTTTGTGAACAATGACGTGAATGCCAAATCTCAATTCGATGTCAGCTACAGTATTCAGCTTAAGTCCCCTACCATCCCATTCTGCTTGGGTCAGTTTCTGTAATTCCTCCCGACCTAGGGTTTTGGTAGCCTTGGCTTTGCTCAGCATGGGGAGTCCAGTAATTTTGTTAATCATTTTCTTTGTGATGAGCACTGGTTGCTCTAACCACAATTGGCCATTGTGAACTCGACTGAGTACATACCTAACCCATTTAACTTGAAATTTCCTTGGCAAGTGCGAAATGTGGGTTAACCCTTTTGTTTCAAGATGCTTATGTTCGGGTTTTAGGTTTCCATTTATGCTCATTTCACCTAGGGCATTATCAATTTCTAGGTTTCCAAGTTCTTGAATAGAGCATTTAAAATGAAATCTTATATCATTGACAAGAAGTACCTTTGAAGGAATTTGAAATTGGGCACCACTAGGGTCCAGTGATTCTGCAACAGCTAGTGCTAATTTGAAGTTCGACGCCTTCCATTCCTCTCCTCTAACCAGCATTTTTGAGCCTTTCTTAGTCTTAGAGCTTCCACTTCCGGATGCCATTGTTACTTGGTAGGTGTAGAAAAATTCTGAATTGATTCTTTCGCTCTTTTGAAAAATTCGCTTGGAAATGTCTTAAGCTCGCTCTGAAACTGCAGAAGATACCTTAGCTCTTTGTTCGCAGTAAAAATTTAGATCAAATTTTGCCCCTTTTGATAACAAATTTTCCATAAATGTTTTGGTACGATGGCAGAAGAAATGACAGGTTGTCATCCACTAGCTCGGTAGATATTATCAACTCGGCGATCGAAAGAAAATATTGAAGTACCGACCTTACTCGGTTAGGTCACGAACCGACCTTGCTCGGTTGACACAACATGGTTAATGAAACTTAGTTGTGACCGACCGAACTCGGCAAAGTCTCTTACCAACTCAACTCGGTAACTGCTACTCGGTTAATGAAGTTTTGTTACATCCAACCAAACTTGGTAAAGTATTGAACCGTCCTGGAGTCAGAGTGTATCTACAATACTGATTTGATTCATCTTCTTCCTTTGGAGCTGCATAGGATAAATCTTGGAAGATGCAGTTCCAATGTTTCTTATATGAATACTAATTGGAAATGGTAGAGTCACCCATCTCTTGAGTGACACTCCTATCTGACTTATCTTGTTCGGTAGATTTTGGAATCCATTGCTGCTTCATTTGCTTTCGAATGTTATCTGCTTTGATTTTCTTTTCATCTTCAATTTTTTTGATATTCATGCAATTTTTGGCTATATGACCGAGTTCTGTACATGTATAGCACCTTACAGTTGTGTCCTTTTTCCTTAGGTGATGTCTGGCACAATTCATGCCAGTATGTCCATACTCTCCACAATAGTGACATCTGCACCAGGTGTTGTAGTCCCATCCGAATATGGCTTTGACAATTTGTTCAGCTGGATTGAATGATTTGGATTTGCACTGGAATGCCTTGTGAACATGCCTTTTGCATTTGTAACAATTGCCTTCAAATTTTGGTTTTTCTTTACACTCATTTGCCTTGTGACCATGCTGATTGCAGTTGAAGCACTTACCATTGAATTTTGCTTTCCCATTGCTCCAGCATTTGTTTGATGTATGACCTATCTTGCCACAATGATTACAAGTGGATCTTTTATTCCTTTGTTCACCTTGCTTGGAGGATTCACCAGCTTCTTTGTATCCAAGACCTGCTTTGCTTGTTTGTCTTTGAAGATTCTGCTCATTCAATTGATTTACGTCTACCTGAGATTTCATCATCCTTTCATTGACTTGCCTTTCAGAGATTAGGTCATTTTCCAAGCTTTCATTGATTTGTCTTTCTGATCTCAAGTCATTCTGTAGACTTTCATTTTGTGCTCTGAGAATCCTGATCTCTTCATTTGCATTGGTGAGTTGGTCTGTGAGATCTTCATACTGATGAGTTTGATTGCGGATTTCATGACTTCTAGTTTCCAGTTCTTCTTGTGCTTTGTTTCTTTGATCCAAAGCTTCACATAGCCTGATTGACTGTATTTCTTGTTCTCTCTTAAGCTTTCTTACCTCTTCTTGTAGAGATCTATTCTTTTCTAGAAGTTCTTTGATTGCTTGGTCAGCTTCTTCTGAATTGCTTGATGGTAACAGGTCTTCAATCTTCACTTCAACATACTGATGATCATTCATTTGTTTTGCAAGATCCTTTCTTCTTTTTAGGGATTGAGAAAGATGTTCCTTTGCTTCTTTAAGTTGAACCATGGCCATTTCAAAATATAACTTTTCATTTTCTATAACTTTCTCCAATCTAAATATCTCCATTGACTTTGATCTTTGCTCAAGCTGTCAAGCTTTGTCCTGAGAACCAAGTTAGCTCTGATACCAATTGTTGGAAATATTCATGATATAATAGTTTACTGAGAGGGGAGGGGTGAATCAGTAAACTTAAAATCTTAAACCAATTCAAATTAACCAGTAAAATATTTAATCATCTAATCTGCAGTATGTAAACATTCATAACACATAAGCACAGAGATTTTGGTGACCCAGAAACCTTCCAAAATAGAAAGTAAAACTGGGGTGGGGATGAAACCCACAAATCTTTTTTACTGCAGTAGGAAGTTAGCCGGTTAAGGCATACAATGATCACTTCTGGTGATCTGCCCTGTTAGGAGCATAAGGGATTGTTATATCCACCTTGTTAAAGGATTTGAAACATACTTCATAAGTATGCACTCTGTTAGGAGATTTAGTACAAAGACTGTTAAGTCTACCCTGTTAAAGGATTTATAAAAACTGATTCACCTGTTAGAATGAAACAGTGGATCTAAATACAACTGATTGCTGATAAGATCCGCTATGCTCTGATTGTCCTTGATATGACAGATAAAATATTTCTGCTCCAATGCTAACCTTGCTGAAAACCTTCAAAATTCAGCTTACATGCTTTCGCACACATTCTTCACATACTTCGCATATATCACACACATATTATTTTTGAATGATACAATGCATTACATATATATACCATCCAAGTTAAAATTACATGCAATGGTCGGCTGAATAAAAGTAGACAAAATTTAACTGAGTCGGCCAAATAGCAAAACAAACTCGGTAGAACAAACTTCTTTGTTTACCGACTGAGCTCGGTTAACACTGAGTCCTATGTTAACCGACCGAACTCGGTTAACACTGCATCCGTCTTTACTCGGTTAATATTGAGTTCTTAATTAACCGACCGAACTTGGTTAATGCTGAGTTCTTGGTTAACCGACTGAACTCAGTTAATACTAAGTTCTATGTTAACCGACTGAACTCGGTTAACACTGAGTTCTATGTTAACCGACTGAACTCGGTTAACACTGAGTTCTTCTTTACTCGGTTAATACTGTGAGAAAAGTGTTGTCACTAATGGCAAATAACTTTATGCCAACAGTCATATGCAACACATTAGTAATTGAAAATATTTTTCAACCGAGCCATTATATCCTTGTGGATGCCTTATTAAAAATTCTAAAGGACAGTTGGATTTATCTCTATTAAATTGCAAAATATAAGAACAATCTAATTGATACCTTTGATGATAACTCTTTAATGTACACTAAGGTAATTCTCACAAAATTATCTTTCTATAATATAAAATAAGATAGAGATAACACAAAGTATTAAAAACCATGTTTTGGTAGTATAAGGTTTGTTGTATAAAAGAGTTAAGGATAAACAAGTTAAACCTTTTTAGAAAACTTTGATAATAAGAGATTAAAAGGAAATTATTAGTTAGATAAACATATGTTGGAAGAGAATTTAATGATTGTGACATAAAAGGAGGAAGAATTACATAGATCGAGTCCTAGGACCAAGAGAAAAGACAATGAAAATAATTATAAGTGTGAGAAGCATTAGGAAAGCGTATAAACATGGATGCACCTAGTTAAAAACCTTTGTATTGAGATAGGTAGATTGTTAATAGATTCATGAATGCTGAAAAGATAGATTGGTTTATAACTTAAGTTAAAACTGTGGAGAAAAATTTAGATAAAATGATAAGGCAATTGCACAAATATATGAACTAATGAATTTACAAAACTTTGACCCTATTTGTAGGTATACAATTGATTTGTCTATGGAGAAGAAGAGGAAGTCATAAAAAGGAAGCATAGGTCTTGTAAATTGATAGATAATATTTACCAATAAAATTGAAAAAAATTACCAAAAATTTTGATTTTTTCAAGGAAGTTTTGAAGTTAATAGATAAAAAACAATTCTTCGGTTGAAAATGAAATAAAAACTAAATGAAAATTAAAGATAGGAAAATTACTAATGATATGTTACTAATGCAAACCTTAGCTCAAGAGACACTACAAAGAAATGAACTTCATACACAAAGTTACCTCTCACATTTTCAAAATTAAAACAAAATCCTAAAACAATTGAGTATCACAGCTTGTATGATAAATCTCACAATATGAGATTTCAAATGTTCATTTTTAAGAGACTATGATCGAAAAAGAACTCTATCAAATTGAAAAAGACGAGTACACTATATGAAGAAGTCCTCACAACAAGAAAAAAAACAAATTTGTAAATAGATCCATTAGTTGAGATGTTGCAATCATATTATTCCACGAGACCCAATTTCTTTATCAAACAATTCAATTGCTACTACAGAATTCAACAAAATTCCTCTATCTTTCTATCTATTTATTTCTGTCTTCCCCTCCCTCAATTTTCCTCTTTATTCCTCTATCTCTAGCGACGTTTCTTAATTTCCTTATAAAGATAATATATTATCTATCCGATGTTCAAGATAATAACAACTATTTGAAGGTTTGAGATATTAATGATTAAGTTTTGATAATGTATTGCAAGTCTAAACACGGTTTTCTCTGATGTGCAATTGTCTGCTGTCTTATTATACCGACTTTGTAAGATTAGAAGTAATGTTATCTTATCCCACGTCGTATAGAAAATGATGGGAAAAGCAGTGTATTATTACTTTGCACGTTACTGTCTTGAATAAGATATTGTTTTTCTCCCTTGGATTGAAAAAACTTCGCACTAAATCAACAAAGAATTTACTCTGCTTGTTTTCCTAGAGTTAGCTAGTCTCGATATGAAGAATATTGTATGGTTATGAGTTTTAGTCTTCTTGAGATCATTATGCACTTGAATATTGTATGGTTATGAAGGTTATCGTGACAGTGATTAGGATATAGAGTGTAGTTTTAGATGACAAATAATGTATTACTAAAAACATTTATTAAACATTACAAGCAAGTCAAGATAATGTATTCTGTCACGTTTGGAAAGTTGCTTTCTCATTTAAAGGTAATATGGAATTGGCATTTAATAGATTTTTTCCACATGAGGAGGTAGGAATTCTACATTGAGGTGACATAGTTTAATCATGTGTTGACATCACATGTGTGTAAGGTCATTCTGATGAAAGTTACCATATTCTTATGATGTGTATGGAGAGTTGTTATATTTAAATCTTCATTAAAATCATTACACATGTTATAAATATCTATATTAAAGTTAAATGGATATTTTGGACACCCAATTTTAAGAGATTCTTATGATAGGTTATTATAGTCAAAATACCATATGCTCTAATAATATAGCTAGAGGATATTTTGTACAAGTGGGCATTGAAATTCATACTAATCTATGGGGAACATAGTTTTGGCATAACACCTAAGGTTTATGGTTTGTAAATTGATATACATTGGTACCTAGTGTTTTCCTTTATATGGTTAATTTATAAGTATTGTTTTGTTGTCCAAATTAGTTCAAAAGTATATGTTGATGAAAATCATGTTGATGCCTACTCTATATGTGTATCATAACTTATTACTCTTATTGAATATTACACTCAGTTTCTTTGGAATGTAATTTTTTTCCTAATGCATTTTTATCTCTATGCACTAATGTTATAATATATTATTTATTTCATGTTTATATGTGTATTTTTTGCAATTGCAAAGATTGAAATTACTCAAGCCTCTTCTTTATTTGTGTAGTCTTAGATAAATTGGTCTTCATTTTTTTGAAGTAATAGTTACTTCATATGATTCTCCTCATAAGCATCTTTGCAAAAGTATTATTCTTTCATGAGTTATACAAAATCCCCCATGTGTGGTTGTTGCATATTTCTCCATCTATTACTTAATCCTTATCTAATGGAAAATCATTCTTCTTTGACATTGATCCATGTTTTCTAAACAACATCTCTAATCACATAAACATAACTATCTACATATGTAAATGTAAAAGAACCCTTTTCTTGAAAAAGTATCTAGATCTCCTCTAAACATTTAGCAACACTAAAGAATATAATCCATCACCAATTGATGAATTCACAATCATTGCTAAAATTTGTATTGAAATGCAATATCAATCTCTCTAAGAATCATGATAAAATCATTTGAAGAATATTTAGGTCTCCACACTTATGAAAAATACCAAGCTCTCCAAGGCAAAAGGTAATATAAAAACATTTGAAAGTGTAGTTGAATTTTTGCAAGAGCATATTACTTATGCAAGTTTGGTAATGATTAGCAATTACATATTTCACATGAGTAGTCAATTGAAAAGTTATTGTTCATACACATGTAATGTTTTTCCATCTGTCCATGTTTCATCTTTACGCTTGAGCATGGGATTTGGAAACATGTAATTCTATGCACAACAATATTTTTAAATTTATGAGAATTTATTTGGAGAGTTGTTCATTTGTATAGAGTTTATATTTTCAAATTTCCTCTAGAGAAAAGAAAGATGTAAATCTTTGTGTCAAGGATTAGATCCTAAAGATGTAGTGCAACAATGTTTCTTTCTTATTAACATGCTAGGTTGATGCATTGAAGAGTGGGGTTACCTAAAAGAGTTTACCCCATGTATTTTGGTGTTTCTTCTCTTTTTTGTTTTTCTTCTTTCTTTCATGATTGTAAGTATTATTAATATTATGATGTACCATCCTAAATTATACGCAACTACTATTGGATGGTTAGATAGGTCTCAATTCAATGTCCTTTGGATTCTACAATTATTATGCTTGATCTGGATCTAATTTTTCTAATCATTTAGGCTTTCTCACTCTAATTGGGACCTTTGGTCTAAAATTTGAGGCTTTTGGTGGGAGCAAGCCAACCCAAATGACTCGATCCTTGATATTTTCCATAAGATTTAAATTGGGGGTAGGTCTTAGTGGTTCAAAGGGAAAAATAAGTCCTCATCAACTCTCTTTAGGTTTTGAAGATAAAAGTATTATGAGAGGCATTTAAGAAATCTACCTCCCCACATTTGTGTTGGATAAAATTTTTAATTGTGTATTATCTTTGATGTTACACAAATGTCATATCAGTCATCAGACAGAATCTACCGAGCTTAGATGATTAACAAAGCAATTTACAGTGTCTACTGAACATTACACAGTAAAGTCATTTCTTACCGAGCTCACTTAGGCATCAAAGGATTTTGTAGTAGAAAGTTAGTGTTAACCGAGCTCCCAAGGTTAACAAAGAAAAGTCAATGACTACCGAGCTCACTCAGACATCAAAGGATTTTGTAGCAGAAAGTTAATGTTAACCGAGCTCCCAAGGTTAACAAAGAAAAGTCAATGACTACTGAGCTCACTCGAGCATCAAAGGATTTTGTAGCAAAAATTTAGTGTTAACCGAGCTCCCAAGGTTAACGAAGAAAAGTCAATGTCTACCAAGCTCACTCGGTCATCAAAGATAATGTGGTAGAAAGTTAGCTTCTACTGAGCTCACAAGGTCAACAAAGGAAGGTTAGTGTTAACCGAGTTCACTTGGTCTCCAAAGGATTTTTGTAGGGTTTGCAGTGTTTACCAAGCTTCACTTGGTTAACACTAGAAAACCATTCTGGAGCAGTGGTTATCGAGCTGGGTCGGCTAGCGAAGGGTTTTATTATTTTGATATTAAGTTCAATTGTTTCGTGCAATAAGTGTAGCCGACTGATGTAATGATTTTTTTTAGTTGTTGTAACTTATATTTGAGCCGACTTGATAATCTGAAAGGTATATATATAAATGTTCAAGTTGTGAATTGAAGAGTGAGTGTGAATGTATGAATGAAGATGGAATAAGAGAATATTGAGCAAATTCTGATGAAGGATTAGATATCCTGGAGGAGCTACAAAGTCGTATTCAATTAGTAAGGATCCAGTAAAGCAGAACAAAGATCTGTAATTAGCAAAAGATAAGTTGCATATCATTCAGGTCATTTCATTGTTCCTTTCTAATCATTGTAACAGTGAATCCAGAATCTCTTTACAGAGTTGGTTTAACAGCCATTTTGTAAATCCTCTAACAAGGTGATAGTTCAATTGAATTGTTCTAAAGACCTCTAACTAGGCCAATCCTAATAGGGTGATTAAATCTTCTAACAAGGTCACACCTAATAGTGTGTATTGTAACCTTTAACAAGGTTGGCTCCTAACAAGGCTCACTTCAAAAGAGTGAAAATTGGTGACTAGTTACTTGGTGGTTTTTCCCATATTGGGTTTCCACGTTAAATCTGGTGTCTCTTGTGTTCATTTATTTAACCTTTGCATGCATATTGATAACTATGAATGCTAGATGATTAGTAACTAGTTAACCTACCGAGTTATAGTATTCTTGCACTATTTACTGAGTATCAGCAGTAAGTAAGCATTATAGACATCTAAGGGATTTTTGGAATTATTTTTGTGGTAACTAATTTACCCCTCCCCTCTTAGTTACTTCATCTATATTTCCAACAATTGGTATCAGAGCTTTTGGTGCTTATAGGATAAGATTTCAAGGATCTAAGCCAAAGATCAAGATGTCTCATAAGAGGG
Organism: Cupressus sempervirens; assembly: GCA_028749045.1. Lineage (NCBI taxonomy): Eukaryota > Viridiplantae > Streptophyta > Pinopsida > Cupressales > Cupressaceae > Cupressus > Cupressus sempervirens. The sequence continues at coordinate 234,543,588 of CM053790.1, read as the reverse complement.
AAATTCCAAGACTTAATAGGGACAACTTCTTAGCATGGCAAGGGTTGATGAGACTTCATCTAGCTTCTATTGGAGATACAGGAGTAAAATACCTTGATGAAAAATATGTAGAACCAACTGGTACACTATCTGTCAATGATATTGCTGAAAAGAAGACCCACAACATTATGATGATAGATATAGCATCTGCTTTGAGTTATGAAGAATTTGATGACATCAAGGACTGCAATCTGCCTTTGAAATGTGCGAAAAGCTAAAATAAATATATGGAGGAGATGATAATGTAAGAAGAGCCAAAGCAGAAATTTTGAGAGGACAATTTGATCAAATGAGGATGAGAGAGGATGAAAACATTACAAAATATGTTGAAAGAGTCAAAGCATGTGCCAATGCAATCAAAGCATCTGGAGGAGATAGTTATAAGTAAAGTTCTTAGAACTCTACTTCCCATTTATGCAATCAGAGTGTCTACAATTAAAGAAAGAAGATGTGAAGCAAATCATAAGATAAATCTAGAGGCCATAGTTGGAAGATTGACTGCATTTGAACTAGACAACTTTGACAACTATGTTCCAGCTTCCAAGAACATTGAATCAACATTTGAAGCCAAGCTTTCGCTCAAGGAGAAAAGCAAAAAGAAAAAGGAATCTCAGTCAGAAAGTGAAGATGAATCAGACTAAAGTTCAGACAATTATCTTGAGGTGATTGAAGCTCTACTAGCAAGAAAATATTCTAGAGGTAGAGGAAAATATAAAGGTAAAGTTCCTCTAATCTATTTTTCATGTGAAGAAGTTGGTCATATTGCTACTATATACCCAAAAAAGCAGAACAAAGATAAGAAGAAAGGTTACAGGTACAATGGCAAGAAAGACTTCAAATCATTCAAGGATAAAGGTAAGAAAACATGTTTTATGGCTAAAGATTCTAATGATTCTAATGATGAAGAAGAAGATGAAATTGTCTACATTGCTGTGAAAGATGAGTCTGATAATGATGAGGAAATGGCACTCATTTCTCATATGAGCAAAAATGATACATGGATCATAGATAGTGGTTGTTCTCATCACATGACTGGTGATAAAACTAAGTTTGAATACTTCGAAGACTATGATGGTGGCAGTATAAGATTTAGTAAAAATGAACCTTGTTGTATAAAAGGAAGAGGAAGAATCTCTCTAACCAAAGAACTTATATGTGATAATGCCTATTGGGTAGAAGGACTAAAACATAAATTTTTGAGTGTGGCACAACTACTTAATAATGGATTCAAAGTAGAATTCATGCATGGAAAAGCAAGACTATTGGATGGCAAAGGAAAACTAATTGGATCAGGCACTCAAACAAAAGGTAACTTATTTTATCTTGAACTTGGTGAATGTTCATGTTTTATTGCTCAAATTGAAGAAAATTGGTTATGGCATAAAAGGTTGTGTCATGTCAATTTTGATAATTTGGTGAAGATAAGAAAATTCAAGAAAGTAAGAGGCATTCCTAACATAAAGAAACCTGAGGTCGATCTATGCAAGAATTGTCAGATTGGTAAAATGGGAAAGACTAGTTTTAAAAGTAAAATCTATCAGTCTGAATATATATTGGAAATTGTGCATACTAATTTATGTGGACCCATTGGAATTGAAAGCTATACTGGAGAAAGGTTCTTCATTCTTTTTGTTGATGATTACTCAAGAATGATGACTGTCATGTATCTAAGGAACAAATCAGAAGCATTTGAGAAATTCAAATGGTATTTGGCTAGAGTAGAAAAGGAAATAGGGAAAAGATTGAAATGCTTGAGGTCAGACAAAGGTGGAGAATTCATTTCACATGAGTTCAATAACTTTTGCATTGAAAGAGGAATCAAAAGATAGGTATTAGCCCTTGGAACTCCTGAGCAAAATGGGATAGCTGAAAGGAGGAATAGATCTATCATGGATTGTGCAAGAACCTTAATGATTGAAAAGAGCATTGCTATCAAATACTGGAAGGAAGCTATCAGCACTATAGTTCATACCTTGAACCGAGTACAGCTAAAAAAGGACTCATTCAAAACTTTCTATGAGCTATGATATGGCTATAAACCTAATGTACGTTATCTAAAGGTATTTGGAAGTAAATGTTACATTTTGAAAGAATCTAGAAAAGACAAATTTGATGTGAAAAGTGATGAAGGAATTTTTTTGGGATACTCTTGCAAAAGTAAAGCATATAGATGTTTGAACTTGTCTACTTACAAAGTCATAGAAAGTGCACATGTGAAAGTTGAAGATCTATTAGTTGATGCAGCATAATCAGGAAATATTGCATATGAATCAGTACTAAAGGTACATTAAAATTCATTTGAGTTGTGTTGTCTTTGGCATGTGTTGTTAAAGAGGGAGAGTTTTACTGTCATATCTTTTTGAAATTTGTTTGAGAGGAAGAGTTTGCTATGTAATTCCTTCACAGAGGGATATTACTGAAAGAGGGAGAGTTTTCTATCTAATAGAGAAAGTTGTTCTGATAGAAAAAGACTTGTTAGACTTGTTTCCAAATTTCATTCTGCTATGACATGTTGTGTTGCCATCAATGCTAAAGAGGGAGATTGTTGGATACAATTGTTAATTGTGTATTGTCTTTGATGTTACACAAATGTCATATCAATCATCAAATAGAGTCTACCGAGCTAAGATGATCAACAAATCAATTTACAATGTCTACCAAACATTCCTAAACATTACACAGTAAAGTCAGTTCTTACCGAGCTCACTCAGGCATCAAAGGATTTCGTAGCAGAAAGTTAGTGTTAACCAAGCTCCCAAGGTTAACAAAGAAAATTCAATGACTACCGAGCTCACTCAAGCATCAAAGGATTTTGTAGTAGAAAGTTAGTGTTAATCGAGCTCCCAAGGTTAACGAAGAAAATTCAATGTCTACCGAGCTCACTTGGTCATCAAATATAATGTGGTAGAAAGTCAGCTTCTATCGAACTCACAAGGTCAGCAAAGGAAGGTCAGTGTTAACTGAGTTCACTCGGTCTCCAAAGGATTTTTGTAGGGTTTGTAGTGTTTACCAAGCTTCACTTGGTTAACACTAGAAAACCATTCTGGAGCAGTGGTTACTAAGCTGGGTCAGCTAGCAAAAGATTTTATTGTTTTGATATTAAGTTCAATTGTTTCGTGCAATAAGTGTAGCCGACTGATGTAATGATTTTTTTTAGTTGTAACTTATATTTGAGCTTACTTGATAATCTGAAAGGTATATATATAAATGTTTAAGTTGTGAATTGAAGAGTGAGTGTGAATATATGAATGAAGATGGAATAAGTGAATCTTGAGTGAATTCTGATGAAGGATTAGATATCCTGGAGGAGCTGCAAAGTCGTATTCGATCAGTAAGGATCCAGTAAAGTAAAATAGAGATCTGTAATCAATAAAAGATAAGTTGCATATCATTCAGGTCACTTCATTGTTGCTTTCTAATCATTGTAATAGTGAATTCAGAATCTCTTTACAAAGTTGGTTTAACAACCCTTTTGTAAATCCTCTAACAAGGTGACAGCTCAGTTGAATTGTTCTAAAGACCTCTAACTAGGCCAATCCTAACAGGGTGATTAAATCCTCTAACAAGGTCACACCTAACAGTGTGTATTGTAACCT